>CM029603.1:41153982-41643982 GCA_017311375.1 Mytilus coruscus | reverse complement strand
TTTAATGAAATTTTATAACTAGATGGTTGATGTTTAGATGTAATACCGCCGAAATACAGTATGTCACATCTGATTTCATGTTAGCAAGGATCGAAAAAAAAATATTCCCTCGACTTTTACAATTGTGTGGGATAAACCCTGGAATTATTTACAGAAAATTTTTCTGAGTTATAAACATATATGTAGGACTCTGAACCGCGATGATACTCCGAACCGCGATGGCCACGCTGATGTGCGATGGTTTGACGCTGAAATGAGTTTTTGATCACGCTGAAGTACGATGGTGGGATTATGACGCTATCTTGTTGATGGCTACGCCGAAATGCGATGGTGGTAACGCTTAAGTGCGATGGATAACATAAGTCAATGTTCAATGATTTTTCATGTCTTATGTCAATGTAAAAGTCAATTTGTTTGTTGGAAGTAGCCTTTTAGTATATTTAAGTAGTAAACATCAAGAGTATAACTTGTTTGATTTAAACAGTCATGGTTCGAGGCCTTTTATAGCCAACTATACGGTATAGGTTTTTCTCATTGTTGAAGGTCGTATGGTTGCCTATAATTGCTTACATCCACTTCATTTGAACTTTGGTGGATAGTTGTCTCATTGGCAATCATACCACAACTCCTTACTTTTATATGATAAATAGTCATTGTATTAACAGTCCTAACTGTAACGTTATAGTGTATTTTGTAATTCGCTTAAGACAAAAAAATTATAGTTCATACAATCGTTCGGATATTGACTACTATAGACGCTACATAAAAAGTTATTTTCCTTTAAAACCGTACTTATTGCAATTACTAAAAAACGTGGAAGTTTTTTTTAAATGCAAATACTACTTGATAAGTCAGAACGGAACAAAATACGCCAAAAATTTATGCGGCTGCTGTGAATGAGAAAAAGGAGCAAGATGGTTTTTACTGCAAATAGAGAAAACATTGAACGTTCGGTATTTATATGCTAACTAATAAAAAATTAAACCCTCATAATAATTAAACATCTGTAGATTTTAAACTAGCCAACAGTGATTAGGCGTCTAATAAACCATCGTACAACAGCGTAAGGGCCATCGCACTTCGGCGTAGACCATCGTACTTCAGCGTGACCATCGCACTTCAGCGTCACTATTGCACCTCCGAGTCCTACATATATCTTGTGTGTTTCAAAGCATCAACCTTCCTTTAATTTTGTGATCCAATAAAAATGTTGGAAAATTAAGTTGACCTGGTTGATAAAGTTTGTAAATAGAGAAAAAAAGGGTGAAAAGTTGCTAGGTTTACTTCTGGTGATGGTTGTTTTCTTATATGCAATGCCGAGTTGCGTGAAATGTTTACTATAGTACTGGACAGGATAAAACTTTTATCATTCTAAGTGTTTCTTTATTTGAAACAAAGATAAATTCTGCACCTTTTTTTTCATTGTCAATTTAACAAAGACGTAAAGGGGAAAACAATGGTTGTTTTACTCCTTTTGTTCTTGGGGTCATCCCCAGCTCTGTAGTCAGTTCTCATGTGTTCACATAGAAAATCTTTGATGTATTAATTTTCTGTTAGTTTACTGCTAATAACACGTTACAAATTAAGGTGACCGTAGTTTACCGATGTTCAAATCTCATAAATCGATTTAGAAGAGACAAATCGAGGAAAAAAACAAAACCTGAGGGAATCGCACAAAAACTTTACATATTATGGTTTTTCTAGCTCTAGCCAGACTTCACAATTTTTAAAACTTTTGGTTTTCAATATTCTTCAACTTTGTAGATGATTTATCATTCGAACTGTTTTGATTCGAGCGTCAATGCCGAGTCTTAGGTAGCCGAAACCCATCTCTTGCGAATTGAATAAAAAGTCTGTTTGTATTGAGTTTTTACACTGGAGACGAGAGGAAGAAAAAACAGATTTGACATGAAGAATAACAGCAGCAGAAAATGTGTTCAGGTTAATGAAAATGCAAACAACACTTTATACATTTCGTGCGTCCAAACTGCTTTCCTAGATTCAAATTCATCGGAAATGCCCTAACCTAAACATAGAAAACCATATATATACACTGAAACGTGAGGAGCAGTATAGCCTGAAGGGACCTAAAGTAGAATAGCCCAATTTAGCTAAGATGAATTTTCTCTTAGGGAGTTCGAACCTTAGTTTCTAGGTAATTTCTGAATTTATTATTTATCAATAATCCCGAAGTAGAATGTGATGATTTAAATAGCAGTAAATACAAAACTGACACATAAAAACGGGTATACCTAAGGATGAATTAAGTTCAGCTATTTCAGACAGTAAATTAAGACGACAGTAGATTTGCGATGTTCAAATCTCGTAAATCGATTAGGAAGAGCAAATCAAGGTAACAAAATAAAACCACAGGAAATCACTTGAACTCTAAAAGGAACCAGACCGGGTGAGTCGACAGGGTAAGCGTCTCCTGCTATGCATGTATTACCGCCATGCGAATTCACACTCAGTTATGTCACAATCGGTAAAGGATGCAATCGCTTAAGATCGGACCAGGCGGCTTTACTGGTATCTACAGACGTAAGACCGAAAGTGAGTTGAGACACCAACACATCGTATCAATCAACCAATTCGTGATGGTAACCGTAAAACTTATGTAGTGTTGATTTCAGTCGTTCTTCTTCATAACTCTGTTGGACCAGTTTTTGTGTAAGGAGCACAACTCTGTAAATGACGTCCATATAGTGTAAAAATACACGAGCGAAACGTATTAACTGAGATATGTAAATGCCATACGATGGAGCTGAAGGTCTGTTACTGCTGAGGAATGGGAATTTGACAATTGAAAAGTTGAAAACATCACGTTTCCAATAGATTCTGGTTTGAAGTCGTCCATCTGTGTCAACTGTAAATCTTATATAAAGATATAAAAAGTTTTTTGAAAAAGGGGAACAGTAGCAGAAAGAAATGTACAATTATGTTCCATTTAATGATTATATAATTTGTTGAAGTATGTCATTTTTGCTTATGGCACAAGTAGCTGTAGTCACTCAGATCAAATAATTGAAACATTTACAACCCGTACTGCATCTGTATCTCAATATAGAAAATATTAAGTATTCTAAAACTTTAATGAATATTGGGTGTATTATTTTAAAATAAGGGCAATATATACTTGATTTCACTTTATTTTTTCGATGAGCGTTTATACTCTTCAAGTATTGACAGGTCTCGGTTTAACTGAAATTAAAACATGTTTTGAGTGATGTTTTCTATTTACCTTCATCAGACAACAAAAAAATGTATAGCAAAAAGTATATAAACCACGAGAGCCCATTAAGATGGTATCAGTCTCATTTCTCTTTAAATCTGTTAGGAACAGTGAGGAGAACGGTTCTAGGATACAGATTTTGAACAGTTTATGAAAGAAGTTGGTGGACACTAGAATCCGCGGATATGCTCCAATTGTCGTTACCAAAAGTCCTCTACTCTTTTGTGCGAGTGTGACATCACTGATTGAGACTTATCCCCGAATTTGTATTTACAATGAGCAACACGACGGATACCACATGTGCAGCCCGGGGTGGTTGTCTTTCGAGAGGACCTGAGATAGCCCTTGGTTTTGGTTAGGTTCGTTGCTCAATCTTTAGATTCTGATCGTATTATCCCTGAAACAGTTATAAACAGCTCTATTTATTTCTTTATTTTTTTAATGTTTCTTTTGTAATTTCTTCATCTAAATTTGCATATTATTAAATTCAAAAATTATTCTAGGATGTTGCTTTTACTTTTTATGATAGTTATATTTTTTGTTCATTTATGTGTAAGTTATTATTACTATGTTCGTTATGAATTTTGTTGGTTACCTTTTTATATTAGTTTTATAACTTTGTTAATCAACAAATACCAAAATTTACAAAATAATACTTAACAACATACGTATCATTATATAAATATGTTTAATGTTTTAAGTTTAACAAATTTCTTTTCATACCGAAAAAGATTGGAGACTCTATTGGGTTTTATGAATTAACCCTTTCACGACGAGTTTTATCTAAAACATGTCTTACAGAGAAGATGCAGTAATTTTACCTGACTTCTTTGACGACGGTGACTGTTCTAAGTCATGTACAGAAAGCGGGTCTAATTTTCGTCCTTTAGCTTAGAAATGTTATATTTGAATAAATGAAACACAAAATATAATTGCAGTATTATAAAGGGTTTGGAAACAAGACTACTCCCCTTTTAATAATTCGTATCTATGTAAAATAAAAACACGAATGCCTGCATTGACGTAAGACAGTAGATGACCAACAGATCCAGAAAGCGCTCACACATTACAACTCATTATTGTCAAGCTGATAACAAAATATCAAGTCATTATGTACAGTAGTACTGGGTAAATCCAACGAACGGAGATGATTGCAATATATCCCCAACTTTTTTTGTGTGGGGCTGAATAAAGGATACAACTGCTTTTGAATGAATATATAATAACAATATATGTCATTTAGCCTTTACAATTATCGCTTGGAGGCAAAATGCGAATACAACTTGCCTAGTGATATCTTCGGGGAAGAACAGTCTACCATCAGAGAAATCGACCGAGTGGTAGTGATAACATAAATCATGCCAATTTTACAAAGTCGATTTTATACTCGAAACACTAAAGTTTTTTCTACTCCCATGCAATGATAGCCAGAGCCGTATTTGGCACAACTTCAACTTCGTATTTGATTTGGCATTCGAACTGTTGAATCAAACACCACTGATGAGTCTTATGTAGACCAAACGCGTGTCTGATGTACAAATGTACAAGCATGGTATCTTTAATGAGTTTTCTGTACAATGCAAAAAAATGTTTATTCCAATTGAGGTCCGTCAGAAAAGCAATGACAAAAATACAATCAAAATTCAGTTATATCATTATATACAAATAACACAGTACTAATAATGCAATGTATATAAAAAAAACCTCTCCAATGATACAATTGATCAAAGACTTGAATGGTCGGGTGTCATGGACTGTAACAATGGAGAAAGGTGAATACTAAACATTTAAATACTTGTATATGGAAAAATAAAATAGAAAAAATGGGGAATAATGGGGAGAAATCATCCAACATATTTCTAAAATTGCAGGCGACAATTTCAACAAAAGTGTAATATTTATGTGTGTTTTCTGGGATAGGGATTGAAAACTTTAAAAAGAGTTGATTACACAAAATTAGTACCATCCCTATTTTTTCTAAAAATTACTTAGTTCCTAAGATCGGAAAAACCAGTGAAAAAATCCACAAATACTTCCAAAATAGCAGGTGCACAATATATGTGAAATCTTTAAGTGAATTTTCAGGGATATGAAAATTTTGGAAGGAGATGATTACACAAGAAGTGTACCATCTTTTGTAAATTTTTCTACAAATGACAAAGTTTACAATTTTGGAAAAATATAAAAAAAAAAATTATCATTCAATTCTATAATAACAGGTGCACAACTTTAATTTGGGTAATCTTTCTGAGAAATTTAAGGGTTCCGGGAGGAAAAAGTAGGAGTAGTAGGTAAAATAAATGAAGAACTGCCATTTCATCAATCGCACGCCCGACACTACAATACTTTAAGCCGGTTTTAGACTGACAGCACAAACAATTGTAAAAATAGACAACAGTTTTCTGCAGGTATATTGTGTACGGCAATAAGAACCCAGTGGAGCCAAAGCTTATTTGGATTGATGTATTAGCTAGAGGATGGTGCTTAGGTAGATTGGTACCAGTCACCCAAATTGGTTATAATAACCCTGTTGGTATATGATCACAAAAATGTGATATCAATGTACAGTGCACCTAAAAATGTGATACCAATGTACAGTGCAAAAACAATTTATTTAATTATGCCACAAACTTGAAAAGTGCATTTGGATAAATCAATATCAGCACGTTTTGATGGAGACATTTCAAGTAAATAAATAAGTTTGGAATTCACAAATTGACGACGGATATGTTCCAATTATCGTTACCACAATCCCATCCTCTTTTCCCCGAATTTGACCTACCGAACTAGACGTATCACCGGATTTGTACTTACATGAGCAACACAACGGGTGCCACATGTGGAGCAGGATCTGCTTACCCTACCGGAGCATCTCAGATCACCCCCGGTGGTCCTTTTCTTTTTTGCCATGGCATTGTCAGTTTATTTTCGACTTTGAATGTCCCTTTGATATCTTTCGCCTCTCTTTTTTGATAGATTGATCCCTCTGCCAATAACTATCTGATAAGGAATCGATCTCATGAACAATCAGGTATTCAGAAAAGCTGCTAAGCAAAAGTTGGTCCCTTTTATGTTATTATTTTCATTTTCTTACATTTCCCCTTCAATCCAAAATATTTTTTGCACAGTAAATTGGAAATTATGTCCCAAATGTTACTATGACCTATTTGGATGACTGGTAAAAGAGAGGCGAAAGATACTAACGGGATATTCAAACTCATTAGTCGAAAATATACTGACAATGCCATGGCAAAATAGAAAAACACCAACAGACAAACCAAGGTATACAAAACACAACATAGAAAACTAAAGACTGAGCAACACGAACACCACCGGAAACAAGGGGTGATTTCATGTCCTTTTTCTTGTTTTAAGGGACAAAAAATAATTCGTTCCTATTCTAAAACATCAAATTAAAGAAATTCTAGTAAAAAAAAAAACTTGCAACGGGGGGGGGGTCATTTAGTTGGTTTGCTGAACTCCAAACAGGATCATGTACGGGGCTTTAGAATCGTATGAATATGATGTACCCATGTCTTAACTAACCAAATAAGCAGTTCATAAGTGATAATAAAAATAAACTATGAAAATTAAGAATTTTAACAAATTGATTGTAGCAACTGACATAAGACCTTTTGATTTAATCATTAACTCATAAACGGTGTGTATAAACCCAAAAATAACTTTATAAAAATAAAAGTGGAAAATCCCAACTTATTTATAGCAACATTCGTATAAAGATTCGTGTTATAACTTTACCTTTGAAATAAATATAAGTTCTTATACAGATACATTTCATTTCATTTCATTTTTTAAATTGTTTCCCCCATCCCCGAACCATAAACATGCTAATTGAGGCATCTATTTGACAATATTGTCAAATGGTGACGTGGCCATTTAACCCGTTAAATATGCATTACATGTTTCGAACGAGTTCAGTGTTCGTTGAACATTGGCATTCATTATTTATAAACATATGTAGGTATTGTTTCAAATCGTTTTGTAACTTTTAGCATTCAATGTACATTAAATGACGATAAAACTATTAAAAACATAATTACCTCGCATGGACAATTGTCACAATAATTACAGGATGTGATATGCACACGAAGGTGGTGGAAAAGGTCATCGACACTTATGTTGCAATGCAAAAATATGATAGTAATATTAAGAAAGATAACTGTAGATTGATGTTTTTTCACATTTGACAAAGTCATGAAAAGAAATGAATTTGCCTATATAATACCATATGATTATGAACAATATGAAAGATTGGACAATTTTAAATCATAATATTAGACTCTCCTGACCAGTGCTCGATAATTTAACACTGGTTTTTACTGTTTACCGACATAATCGTGCAAACTAATTCATGACCTTTTATTTTATCAAAGTTGACCTTATTTGAAATAAAAGGACCTGATTGGTTGTTTAATTCCTATTATGACGTCACCTTGGGGCATGCTTGATTCACATGACAAAAATATGCTAAATTCGAATACAACTTTACCAGTTCTCGATAATGTTATAAAAACCTCAGAATAAAAATAAAATAAGAACTATGATGTCTATTTAATAAAATGACATTTTACTGATAATTGGCATTTAAATTTTACTGAAATGATAATCGATTCACAGAAATTCAGAGATTCTAAATTTTATCAAAATGTGTATTGTTTGGAAAACTATTTTTTCCGTAAAAAATCTTCATAGTTCATTATTCCTCAGACTGTACACAAACATTGCAGTACCACGGCTCATCAGTGACATATAAAACACCCAAACCAGAATATACATGAAAGGACAAGCAAGTTTACCCAAAATATATTGTTTACATAAAAATGGCGGCGGTCAAGTGAACATATGAAGGGGCTCTAGGGGGACAAAAAATGATGTTACAAATCCCCTGGATTGAATATTACTGTAGAAATCACATCATTTGAATTCTGAATGATTTTATAATTGATCCATGTTATTTCTAACTACTTAATATTTACTTAAAGTTTTTTTTTTAAACTTGATTCCAAGAGCGATCTTTTCAACTTCGATTCACCACTGTCGATTTATCGTCTGCTTTTAATTTCCCGTTAAGTTAAGAGCATGCGAAATGTACATTTCCTGTAAAGCCCCTTTTAAGGTATAAATACAACAAATATTTTAGTTCAAAAGTGTTTTATTTTCATAAAAAAAAACATTTCTGTAGCGGGTTATCGAGCACTGGTCGTTATCGAGCACTGGTCAGGGGAGTCTACATTTGTATTTAAAAATATATATTGTTTTCAATAACGTCTGTAGGCTTGTCGTATTTAGCTTGTCCTCTACAATCATTCGCAACAATTCAAGGGGGAATGTTAATCAAAACATCAATCTCTGGTTATCTTTCTGACTATTTATTCAGACCTTTTCATTGAATGCAAAGTTACATTTGAGACTTGATTTTATGGGATGTTTTCTTTAAAAGTAAGACAGTAGTTTATATTTTCATTCTTGACTAAATTTGCAATTTGAAACATTCTGCGGTATAGTTTTTAATTATTATATACCACAAGATAGTTTCCTGTTTATGTGGTTTATAGTCATTAAAATAATGCCTCTTTAAATATAACTCGAAATATAACGAAAAATCCCATTAAATAAATAAGAATTCTAGAAAGGACAAGTAAGTCACATATTACTACTAGCATTTAATAACGTCTGATTCTTTCGACAGCTAAGATATATTTATCTAATGGCAAGCCATGGCAGCTGATTGAGAGATCTTTCACTGCACAAATATAATCGATTGTTCGGCCCAACACAATGTGATCACACACATATTGAAAATGGGAACCTTCTTAATTGGGTGGAATTTTTTTCTCTCAAGTTTAACATGTCTGGAACTGGTAAATTTTCTCATTGTATTCTTTACTTTTTTTCTTTTTCTTTTCTTTTTAACTCCCTTAAACATTTCTCCAAATAACATCATTGTTGAAGGTTGCCTATAATTGCTTACATCGACTTCATTTGAACTTTGATGGATAGTTGTCTCATTGGCAAATCATACCATATCTCCTTATTTGTATATTAACTGTACTAATTTTACTGCACCGAATTCGCATTTCGACAATTAATGTCTCTTCAGTGATACTTGATGCCACATATTTTCAGATCTAAAACCGTAAACGTGAATGAGCTGATAAAACCAAAAAAAAAAGACTAATAGTAAACCTAAGCCTGGACAATGAATCAGAGCTATGCACAAGGAAGATGCATTCCTTAATTTAAAACGATTTTGAAATTTTATAACAGCTAAGCATATCACAATATCCGTATTTTCACCAGCGCAGTAGCCAACACTTTTGTGTTGACTTGATATTAAAGTCATCATAGATACCATGATTGAAATTTTGTACGCCAGATACGCGTTTTGTCTACAACTCATCAGTGACGCTCAGATCAAAAAAGTTAAAAGGACAAATAAAGTACGAAGTTGGAGAGCTTGGAGGACCCAAAATTCCGAAAGGTTTTGAAAATTACAGCTAAGGTAATCTATTCCTGGGGAAGAAAATTCTTAGAATTTCGAGAAATTTAAAATTTTGTAAACAATTAATTTATTATTATGGCCATATCAATGATAACTCATATCAACACATAAGTGATATGTTCATTTACTGAAATTTATTGTGTATGAAATATTGAATTGTTCGAAATACCATGTTTTTTCTTCCCCATGGCATAGATTACCTGAGCTGTATTTAGAAAAACTTTTTGAAAGTTTCTGTTCTTAAAGCTCTGCAACTTCGTATTTGTTTTTGGTCTTCTAATTGATTTAATTGGAGCACCACTGAAGAATCTTATGTAGACCAAACGTGCGTCTGACGTACAAATTATAAGTCTGGTATCTTTGAAGAGTTTTTTCTTGCCAACGAAGTACTTGCTGCTGTGAAATTTTGCGCCTTTATCCGAAAAAAGATTGAAGATGTGCACCTCCTATTTCAAACATATTGAAGTTATTTTTTCCCAGGTTGTTATGTATAATTTGGAATATTATATTCAAAATTTAAATTAGGTGTGAAAATATTGAACTACTGTTTCAAATCATTTAAGAAAACTCAATTGTTTTAAAAGTATTTTTAGTTGCTAGAAACAAAGTTAAAGCATTACAATATATATGGTTTTAATGTCCGATGTTCACAACTATCTGCAGCAAACTGATTTGAAAATGAACAATAAACAGCTTCTTCACATTTCATTTATAAAAAAAAACTGTTTATGCATTTCAATTTTTTTTTTTTTTTTTTTTTTTCATTAAATTAAGATTTGTTGAGGATTCATCTAAAACGATTATCGTTATTCATTCATTTAAATAACTGATATCCTCTGAAGCAAGTTTTACAAAAAATGTATAATATTAGTAGAAAAAATTTGTATACTTATATATAAAAGAGTTATGTTTCTTCGTACATAATGAAAGGATGAAAGGAAGTTGCACCTGAGGTATTCAAAATTCAAAATGAAGTGGGTTAATATGTAAGTACTGTTTCAAGATTTTTGTTTAAAAAAACATTTTTTATTTGCTAGAACAAAATGAATACATAAAAAAATAACTATAATTTGATGTCCAATATTTATAACCAACAGCACGAAAATGCATAATAAAGAGTTGCTTCACATTTCAATTCCGAAAAATTGTTTTTATGAAAATCTATTAAGAATATCATACTAATGATTAATCTAAAAGATAAACATTTATGTGAAATTAAAATAACGTTATCAAATAATAGTTATATAACTGGCTAATATACGCTCTTAATACAAATTAGTATTATGGTTTTCGGGCTCGTTACAATTATATATTAATATATTTTAAATGCCTGGTTACAGAAGGCATGATAAAAAGAAGGCGATTGGTAGACAATTATTCTTTTTTATATAAAATAATGACTATGTTTCTATGGCGGACCTCAACATCGTTAAGGATCTAGAAGTTAAAACTTTGGGGGAAAAGGACCACAATATCGTCTTTCATCTAAATTAGATTGGAAACAATGTCGTCAGGTCATTAAAACGCTCCTTGAGTGGGTGGACAGGGGGTCCCTGATTCCAATTTCCTTACACCCGAACACCCACTTCCCTCTACATACTCCCAATGCCCTCCCCCACTCCCTACTACCTTACTCCAATACGAAAATCGGTGAATTGTTTTCCCCAGAATATCCCTATTTTACACCCCTCTCCCAGTTGTTCCCATCCCCCAGACTCCTGCTTCCCTTCCCCTGACTCCCGCTTCCCACCCCTCATTCCCATGTTCCCTTACCCCTTGTCCACCCTCCTCTTTCGTCCTATTGTAAGAATTAATGCAACCAGGTTTAAACGGGTCAAATCTGATAAAAAAAACTCTTGATTCTTATTCAAATAAATGTATGAATATTGTGGCGTTGTCAGTTTGTTTTCGATCTATGAGTTTAACTGTCCCTCTGGTATCTTTCGTCCCCCTTTTGTGGATATTCTTATATCACATTTTGAAAATAATTGAGAAATAAATAAAAATTAACATAAAACGACTATTTCTAGAATAAGAAACAAACTGCAAGTACTCTCGAAGCAGTTTGTGTTCGTACCGGCCAACAAAGCAGCCAACAATGTGGTGGTGGTATGACGTAAATACTTCACGGAAGTCCTTAAGAATGAAATAACAAATTCTTCCACATTCAGGTCCGTGCGCTCCATAGAGTCATATAGTAAACAATTATATCATTACCACATCTCAGCTAAACGCCTCTTCTGAACATTTGAAGGCCCCTGCTACTAATATGTATTCGTTACCTAAACTACAAGTAAAATATTGTTTCATTTCGGCCTCTAGTAAGTGTTCTACTACTAATCTTCCAGTGCTTTTAACGAGTTCCTTAACTACTATCAAAGAACTTATCATTAATTTTTGTAATAAAACATATGAAAATAGTGGAATTACCATTTTGGAGTGTAAAAAATTCTTTGGATGTTTTAGATAAATTACGTGCTTTTGTTGGTCCTTTTGATTCGGTTGACAATTTTGACTTTTCTACTCTTTATTCTACACTTCCACATAATCTTATAAAACATTAGTTTACCTATCTAATTAAATGGTCGTTTGATGAATCTGATTGCAAATTTATTTGCTGTAACTCATATAAAGCCTTTTTCTCAAATGAAAAAGGTAAATATGCTAGATATACTTACTGGAGGTGTGATGAGATTATTAAAGCCATAAATTTTATCCTTGACAACATTTATGTACGTTTCGGCAATAAAGTTTATCGGCAGATTATAGGTATTCCTTTGGCCACCAATTGTGCCCCTTTAATAGCAGACTTGTTCATGTACCCTTATCAATCACAGTGTATGGTCAAACTCAGTAAAGACCCGTCTAAATTCCATTTAATTGATAAATTCAACAACAGTTACCGTTATCTTGATGATATGTTTTCGTTAAATAATCAAGAATTCTCTAAATATACTGCCGAAATTTACCCAAAGGAACTAACCTTAAATAAATCAAATATTAACAGCAATAAGCGTCCTTTCCTAGATTTAGACATTTCAGTTTTACACCATAAACTCTACACAAAAATTTACGATAAAAGGGATGATTTCTCTATCCCTATTGTTAATTTTCCTTTTTTGGACGGTGATGTTCCTTTGGCACCGTCTTGCGGTGTTTATATATCCCAACTCGTTCGCTATGCCCGTGTGTGTAGTGACGTTTTGAATTTCAATGAGCGTAATCTATGTACTACTGATAAATTAGTAAGTCAGGGATTTCGTTACCAAAAATACTTAAAACCTTTACTAAATTCTTCCAAAGATACAAAGATTTGGTTTGCAAGTTTAGCTGTACTTGTAAACAACTTATTTCAGACGAAATAGCACTTCCTAAAATTTACGGTGATGTTGTTTACCGAGCCCGGAAATTTATATACGACCCGAGTAAACTTATCAATCCTTCAAATAAACTTATTCTAAAAGGTTACCAATTCAACACTGTAATTAGGTCTTTGAATATTGTTTTTATTGGTATTAATATTGGTTTTGTTATCAGTAAATTAAAACCGTACTAAATATTATTCCTTATACACATATGCACTTTCACATATACCATATTCATAGTCATCTACCGTAACGGCCTCACAAGTCATGATAGCCTACATTCAACTTGTACGGACATTAAATAAATTTTACTATTATATGATTGTCATTATTAAACCCTTTAATAGCACCTTAAAAGGGCAGACATATAAAAAAAAATGTGTTACGATGAATTAAAAGTTTTTACAGTCAATGTTGTGGAGAATAGGTTATATTTTTGAGCAGTTAGTACATATGTTTCTTGAAAGAGATTTGTCGAGGTCTAAGAAAAAAATAAAAAAACTAACAAAATCTAAATCAAGATTTTTTTGGTTCTTATTTTGAAATAAAACTAGCTTTTCCGGTAATTCATCATTTGCTGTGAACTTCGTAGCTTCATTTCAAAGGTTATTAAGAATTTGTGGAGTTCAAGGGTATTTTATTAAAAAATGTGAAATGTGATAGAATTATATGAGATGGTTCAAAAATTAACAAAGCAAAACGTGCTTGTATTAAACATAAACTGGACTATCTTTCTGTCATACTATTTTTTTTATTTTAAGAATTGTTGGATATAATTGTCACAGAAATGGAAAAAAACCAGATCAGAATATATTTGAAGAATAAATGCAAAGAATTCAAATGATATAATGCATGTATGTCTTTAATAATAGAACAGTAATTGCATCAATACGCAACAATCATTAATTGATTGTTATGGTAACTTGAGGGGAATGATAATGAAAGAAATAGAGAAAATCTACAAAACAGGCAATCAAATTCATACTTAAGATTCAAACCACTCTAGTTTTAAAACTTTTGGAGAGTGTTTAAATGAAACTACTACACCGGTAAGGAAATAAGTTAATAACTAAAATAAATCCGAAAGGACATACACGAATGACAACCAGATATGTGTACGCTCAGACAAAAAAACATAATATGTGAACAGAGTAAACACAATACCAAACCTGATAACACAGAAATTTAAATTATGACCGTTAACAGTCTTATAATCGTTGATTTTTGCAGAAAAAGAAGATAGTCTACTTTATTATCACATAATATAATTATCAACCATTTTGTGCTAAGAAAAATGTTCTTTTACATTTATTCACTTCTTTAGATATAAAATTGGAAGTATTGTTACAACAAAATACAAACAAAGAGGATATACAATAAAATTAAAGTTATGTTAAAGTGCACTAATGGTGCGACTAGTTGGCTATAGCAAATATGCATTCAGGCACAACATTGTTTCCTATGAATTATTCTAACATACAGTCTGTTTCAAAGATGATCATTTATATGTTCCATTTATCTGAGCCATATTCTCTTTTCATCCTTTATGAATATCACAAAATGCGACCTACCAGCATAACTTTACATGACGGGAGCAACATAACGGGTACCACCAGTACAGCGGGAACTGCATACTCTCCCGAAGCTTCTAAATTCATACGCTTCTTTTTCATAGTGTTTGATTTTGCTAAATCTTTAGTTATCTGAGTATTGTTTTATGGGGAGTGTTGATCATCTTATCGTGTGTTTTTTTCAGAATCGGCTTTGTCTGTCATTCTTTGTTTTCTGATTTTTTTTTATAATTCAATCACTCTAGTAAATGAATTTTAGTCTGAAACGGTCATTTTGAACATTTTAACATCATCTGAAAAGTCTGAACAATAAATTATATTAGTCATATTCAGTCTTTCGATCAATTTTCAGACCTTTTTACTGCGGTAAATTCAGAATTGTTCAGACAATTCTCTTGCAGTCAATTCAGTAGTGTTTAGTAGCTGGTCACACAGTTGATGTGAACAGGTAAATAAAAACTACTGACATAGACTGAACAGATTTTAATTGACTGCAAGCGAATTGTCTGAAAAGTAATTGATTTACTGTAGTGGATAAGTCTGAAAATTGACTGAAAGACTGAAAATGACTTCATAAATTATTGTTTAGTCTTTTAAAGGCTGTGCGTATCAAAATAAACGACAGTTTCAGATAAAAATTAGTTTACTAGTGTCACATATTCATGATTTTCCTACTTTTCAAAAAAAGAATCACTGTAGTATTATGTTTTTTTTTTCCAAATCAGTTGACGTATATCCAAACAAATGATCAAAGTAGAACGTAACCTATCTAAGCAATGTAAACCTGAAGGTAAAATTCTATTAAATAGCCGTACCCGAAAAGCCCTTGTTTAGTGGTGAGCAACAATGACATTTGCTATCTTAATTCATCAACAGGCGGAAATGGTTCATTGGAACACAGTCAGTATGTTATGGTCAGTTTTGGACATGGCTAAGTGAATTGTAAAGCTTCTTTCACAAATGGGGCATTTAGAAGGAAAGATAAAAGTTATAAAGTTTACAAAATAAAGACTTCAGGGAGTCATCGCGGCGTGGAGGCAGAAAATACTTCTCAAATAGCAGAACAGATTCGGTATTTAGACAAACACATTTTCCTGTTTTCTCAATTAAATCTTGTATTTTGAGCTCAGTAATTACAAAACGAGATTTTTTGTAGAAAACATAGCTTATGATATGGTTGGTGTCAATTTTGATAGATGGCGCTGTGAAACATTAGTACAATATTCATATACATTTGCAACAAGGCGTAACTAGTAACATATATATGTCAAATACATCGCCAGTAGGAAAACTTTCTGGACATTTTTTAAATACTTTGGCGCTTCTTGAATAAATACGTAAGAATGGGAAAAAAGCATAGACTTTTTCACAATTTCTTTTCGTCAGTTCTTTTTTTTTTTTTATCTTTTTTGTTCTCGAGTCGTTTCATTTTTATTTTTGGTCCAAAGCAATTGATATTTAAGGAAATTAAATTTTACTTAATAAATGAAAATTGAAATGCGACGATTGACTCTATGGACCATCTATACAACTATTAAAAGCAATGTTATATCTATGCATCTATGGCTCCTCAACTTTTGACTTAAAACGTTCTAAATAAGTTATCCAGGAAAGTTATTCGATCGCAGCTATAAGTCTGGTTTTTTCACTTCAATTATTTCAAGAAGACATCACTGCTAATCGCTTCGATCAATAAGATCACTCAGTAATATAAATAGATTATTTCCAAGTTGATAGATTTTGTAAATTTGACGAAAAACAAGTTTATTAAGTTCTTAAACCCTTGGGCAAAGTGTATCCGAAGACGTTTTATTAAAAATTGGATAAGACCTTTACTTACATGTATGTATTTAAACACCTCTAAATCATTGGTAGTGAATGATCTTCTGCTAAGATGTTACATTAAAGTACAACGAACACAATTACTTCTTATAATGTATATTGAAGTTTAACATATGGTGCCAAAGAGAGACGAGAAGTAATAAACGGCCCAAAGGCATGGTCAAAATGAAAGAAGAGACCAAGGGCTCATAGAAAAAACAAACAACAACATGGCAACAAAACACTACATTGAAAATTAAAGATTGAGCAACACAAAGCCCACAAAAAGCCGAGATGAACCGATGTCTCCGGAAGGGTAAGCAGTTCCTGCTCCACTAGTGGCATCCATTTGAATAAACTAAGCAGAGAAGTGCATGAAGGATATTTCTACAGGACCAAATTGTTTGATGGGCAAAGAAACAACACTAAGATAAATTAAACTAAAAGACGTTCTCTACTTGAGATAGGAAAATAGAGATATGGGCAGTTTGTATCAGTTTTGTTTTGATTACTAAATTGGTCCCCTTTTTAGTTTCGATAGGGGGATAACAACAGTCAGACGGAAGAACATACAATAAAAATCATTTAAAAATCTCTTATTTCTATGATATCAGTATTACAGATTTAAAAAAAAAACACATGTATAAGTAAACCTATATTAAATCAAATGTAGTACTGTATCATAGTATGTTAAAGCTCTAAATATGACATGTGACCTTGTTTTGGAAACATTTGAAAATATGGTAGCGTAGAAAAAAACCAGCTTGCATTTCAACGGCAAAATTAGGAGGATATCGTAAAAACATTATGCGTGTTTTATTAACATGGTGTTCCAAAAACTTCTAATCTTGTAATGTATACATTTTGTTCCAAAATCTTTAACCTTTTAACTAACTTCCCATATGTACGATCACAATAATACACTTTAACTTTTATTTCTTAACGTTGACCTTCTTCATGTGAAAGGTATATTTTGTACAGTAATCACCCTTCCGTCAATCACTTCTTGAAAATCATAATATGCACACAAATCATGTTACATTTCAACACCGTCCCATAAATGTGCAGTATATTTATGACTTCACATGTGTTTTCACACATTTCTAATTACTTAGCTGTTTTAAAATTGCCTGTCATTGGCAATGGCAGATTAACGGATTACCCCGGACTAACCGTCTGTGCCAGTTGTCAGAACAACGAAGCCTACTTGCAGTTGTGTTTTGACACCCAAAATGTAAGAGAATATTAACTTTCTGGAAGATTAATGGTTCCAGAAACTTTGTTGGCATTTTCCTCTGAAGAATTTTGTTTTTGAAAATTGCAGGAATAGATTAAACGAAATGATGGTTGAAGGATATAGCAGGAGAGTAATTACTAGAACCCAAATTGGTTATTCATAAATCACTCGGTTGCAGCTACGGGTAATTGGACAGTTTGATCCTCTGGCAAAGTTAATTGGCTATCCGTATTTACAAATACTGATTTGTGCTTGACTGCCATGGACATTTATTTTACAATTATAAGTATAAAATATGAATGAGTTTATCTTTGTGGGACCATTTTTTTGTTTTTGTCTTTGTTACTTGATTTTTGTTGTTTTTTATTATTTGTTCATTATTTTTTTTTATGATTATTATGCTACCAGAAGGGTTATTCTAAAATTTGCAATTTATTTATGAAATATCTACATAATTCGCACTATTGCAGTTTCATTAGTGTTGTTTTAGGTTTTGTCAATATTGTGTACATTTTTTTTTATGTTTGGACAAAATGCAAGTACTCATAGATGTCTGAAAGTTGTAATTTCAAAAGATTTTAGCAGAATTTTAAGTGATCATTCTACAAATAAATAAATGGAAAGCATGCTCAACACCAAATGAACATTCTATCGAAAATAACTAAATGTATTGTCTTTTAGGTGAATATTCGCTCATTTTGAGACAAGATTTTCGTCAATAGAAATAAGAAGATGTGGTATGAGTGCCAATGAGACAACTCTCCATCCAAGTCACAATGTGTAAAAAGAAAACAATTATATACGATTTAAAAGAACATTTGCGATATTCTATCTCAATTTTTCTTCAAAAGGACTCGACTAGGCTGAATTATGTTTTGATTTATTGAATATTTGTAACCCTGAATAATCTTATATAACTTTTAATATAGAAATAAGGCGATGCTGTCATTTTTTGCAAATAACACTTATATCGTTGCCAATACCTCTTAGACATTTTGCGAATTTATTTCCAACCATACAATATTCAGTAAGTAAAAAGCCGTTGGTTGATTTGTTCATTTTCTATGTACGTGGGTATTTTCATATTATAAATTTCATATAATATAATATTAAATATACGAAATCATGCTAGAGTCACAAAACAAATATCAATATTAAAATGACACAAATTATTTCGTTGTACCTTGAATGCTTTGTACCATATCGACACGCTAGTCGGGTTTTACACATGGTCGATGTTTACAAAAATTTGTAAGGGTTCCGCGGAACCCAGTGTCTCGCCTACTTTTGTTGTTAATCACAGGCTCAACAAAAATGAAGAAAAAAATTAATAAAAATATTCCTCTCTATACTATCTTTTGATTGTAAGTAGCTTCTGTCCAAGTTTGGTAAAAATCCAGGATAGTTTATGAATCTAATAAATGTTTTAAAAACTTAAACTGCAGACTCTATGTAATGTTAACTGGAAGTCCATTTATAAGTAAAATACAGAAAAAATGAAACAAAATTTTAACAAAATTTCCTTCTAGATACTAGCTTTTAATCATAAACAAGCTTCTGTCCAAGTTTGGTACAAATCCAAGATAGTTTAAGAAAGTTGTTAAAATTTCAAAAACTTTAACCACAGAGTGAATGTAATGTTAACTGGCAGAAAAACTAAGTCCATTTATAAGTAAAATACTGAAAAACGATTTTTTTACAAAATTTACTTCTGGATACTATCTTATGATCATAAACAAGCTTCTTTCCAAGTTTGGTAGAAATCCAGGATAGTTTAAGAAAGTTATTAAAATTTCAAAACTTTAACCACAGAGTGAATGTAATGTTTCCTGGCAGAAAAACTAAGTCCATCTATAAGTAAAATACAGAAAAATGGATTTTTTTTACAAAATTTACTTTTGGGTATTATCTAATGATCATAAACAAGCTTCCGTCCAAGTTTGGTACAAATCAAGGATAGTTTAAGAAAGTTATTAAATTTCAAAACTTTAACCACAGAGTGAATGTAATGTTTCCTGGCAGAAAAACTAAGTCCATTTATAAGTAAAATACCGAAAAAATGGAATTTTTTTTACAAAATTTACTTTTGGATATTATCTTATGATCATAAACAAGCTTCTGTCCAAGTTTGGTAGAAATCCAGGATAGTTTAAGAAAGTTATTAAAATTTCAAAAACTTTAACCACAGAGTGAATATTTGTGGACGCCGCCGACGACGACGACAACGATGACGACGACAACGACGACGACGCCGACGGAATGTAGGATCGCTATGTCTCGCTTTTTCGACAAAAATGGTAACGTTATACACCTTAAAACAAGTCATCAAAGATACTAGCTTAATGAACTTCAAGAGCATTGAAAGCTTTGTCTTGGTCATTTTCGGACGTTATTAGCGATATAAATGTTATCGTATGGGGGTTCAAAGATGAAAATCTTCCTCAAAATAATTACAAATCTGGAAAATTTCTAATGTTAAATGTCCGTGTCCATACAATTATAATTAATATTTTAATTTTTTAATGTCCGATATTTTAAATATACATCATGACAATGCTCAGCTTGTTTATCTATTTAAAGAATCAAGTTTTAAGGTTACATGAAACAAAACAAATTAAAGTAATATAATAGAAAGAAGCAAATAACTGATTAACTTTAACAATTCATAATAAAGAAAAAAACAGGGTAATTGATGTTTTAACGATTCAGAGATGTACAACAAAGACAAATTATACAAAATGCATATCATCTGAGTTCAAAACAATCTCATCAGGATTTCTTAGGCACATGAACATTACAAATTCTTAAAACTGTTCACATTTTAGTGGTATGATGAGGCAGATTTTAAACGTGCTGGCTCATAAGTTAACAGCCCAGAGAATGACATGCCACCTTACAAGGATATTATCTAACTCCGAGCAAACCAATCTTCGCTCTCATTTCTGAAAGTGGCGTGAATGGCGGAGAAGAGGCAAATTTACAAATTTCAAAGTTTTTGGTTTAAAATTCAGGGACCGAACTAATGACAATGTGCAATAATTGAGACAGGTATCCCACCACGAGACCACCAGTTATATTTATGAGAAAATAAAACCTATATATAATTACTAGATTTTATTTGTTTTGTTTTTCTTTAATTACATATACATTTGATACATTACACCGCGTGAAATATTTCTCTCTTACTCTCTTTCACCATGATCCTTCCATTTCCATTTCGATCTCTCTATCAGTCCTTCAATCAGCATGCTCTCTCTCTCTCTCTCTCTCTCTCTCTCTCTCTCTCTCTCTCTCTCTCTCTCACACACACACACACACACACATCGTCACTCTGTCACCAACAAAGCTCTTTTCTCATTGTCTGTAAGGAATAATCCAGCCCTATAAAGACAGAAAAGGTAGTCATTAATGTACCTGGTTATACATATCTTATCAGATTAAAAACAGTGAGAAAAGGGTTAGTATTTAAACAGTATCCTGAATAAAATGAAAATGCAAATTTTGCAGCAATGATGCAGCGTTAATCGGACGACTGTTTTATTAGTCACGTTTAACCTGCAGTAAAATCTGTAGTTGATCTTTCATTTAAAATTCATTATAAAACGTACAAAAAAATTTCAGTTATGTCCCTTTTGCCATTACTTCTTGTCATTCTTCATTCAATTATCACAAAAGAAAGTAAATGTTCAATATCTCCCCAAAAAAAAAAAAACAAAAAAAAAACAACAACAACAACAACAAAAATCCCCCACAAAAAATGGAGAAAAAAAACTACCACATCTACCACAATGCAAGGTTACTCTTGCAAAATCTAAAAAACACAACTTTTGTAAATCCTAAAGAGTTTATAGTGTTATACTTTTTATTAACTTATAAAGGGTGCCAATACTTATAAGAATTTTCCATTTCTATTCGGTATTTGATTGTCAACAAATAGAAATATGTAAATCTTGTAAATATATACACTTCAAAGTATACGATAGTCACTCACCAGGCGTTGAAGGTTCAAAATTCATATTTGCAGACAGGTCAGCTCCTAATCTTAAGCCATAGTAACTACTCGGACTTGCTAATGATTCAGGGATTTTTGTCCTATCGTATTTAGAGTTCCTTGATTCAAATCCACTCCGTAACATTAGTGACTGGTATGTTGGACTTAATTTACTCATTGGATCTAATGATGAATATGGAAACGGACGGGAAAATTCGGAACTACTCGGATATGACGATGGCGGGAAATGATATGGCCAGTTATACCATGACGAGGCAGAATACAAGTCTCTAGAAAAATCCTGTGATCCGTAGGCAGGTCTTGGAGGTTGGTAATCACTTATCCAAAATGAAGGCGGGAGTTTTCTGTTGCACATTAAATTTGTATCTGTAATGAAATATACAAAACCAAAAGTTATTTTCAATTTAGGCACTCTAAAGAATCAGCCAGTGACATGTAAAGCCAAAACAATGAAACAACTCTGTAGTACATACTCCTGTATTATACGCATTTATGTGTCGATTTGTGAAACAACATCAAAAGGATAGGAAACAGGACTTTAGAGAACATATTTTAATTTATTCATATATAAATAAACATATTAAACTCAACAAAACGTTCTCAAAAGTCTTACGAACCAATAAGTACATTATTTGTTATAATGAATCTGTCCTGCCCAGATGTTTTAATTATCTATATGAAGTTTTAAATTTAAAATTTGATTAATAATACAGTTTGTCACCTTTCATTAACAAATTGATGAATCATCTTCTGTAATTTGAAAATTTTAATTTACAATGTTTTCAAGTAATAATTTGCCTGTTGAAACCGTCAAGATTTTGGCAGTTCTGTTTCCCATATAAACACAGATTGACAAATGGCCTACCAACTGCTTATCTGAAAGTTAAGGCAATTTATCGCCTTTTCAACAAATTGATACAAATTCTTCTCAAGATAAGTGAAAATATATCATTTTTATGAACCAGAGATATCATTGGGAGGTATAGTGTCTTATTAAGCAGTTTGTGTGGTTATTCATTGTTCATAGTCTATTTGAAATATTATTCCAAAGTTTTATGTTTCTGTTTATACTTTTAATATGTTTGAAAGTATTTTCTGCTAGCGTTTTTTAACTTTACTTTAATAATGTGTTACCCATTTTCCTTTTACATTAAAAACTGTTGCCAAGCAATATTTTTGTTTATGTTACATCGCAGATACAATTCTGATAAAAATACTTTTCTTTTTTTTTTTAAAGAAGTTTTTCATAAAATTTACATGCATTTCTTCCCTTATATATCATATGAAAAGTCGAAAGACACCCTTTTCTTGTCAAAATTTCTAATTTTCAAATGCTTGTATCTCAAAAACAACAAACCGACCCATCTTTAACTTTCCACGACTGTTATAAATTACTATAAAATAAGGACATGTGGTATAGTTTTCATCTATCCACCAAATGACAGGTCAGACAACTACAGGTCACCGTGCAGCTTCAACAATGAGCGAAACAAAAACCATATAGTAACCCGGGGATCCCAAAATGGAAAAGAACTTAAAAGAAAAGATAATACCAAAGGCCTGATTGAAGCTAATAACATTTAAATGCAGACATCAACCTGCGACAACCACTTGACTATAGGCTCCTTGCTTTTGACAGACAAAAAAGAAAATGTGGTTTTAAACATGTTTATGAATGCTTCCCCAACACCTAACCTGGGACAGTGGCATATTGATATAACATTAGAACAAATCAGTTGAAAAGGGCTTGACTCATCAGATCGGCACTAAACACAAAAATAAACGCCTAACAAATGACACAAGACACAAATTACCAAGCTAGGAGTACACGAAGATACTGACAGCTAACAATTACAAGACTTAAATCTTAGAATTTCATATAGCTTACACTATACGGTATGGGTTTTTCTCATTGTTGAAGGCCATTAATTTACATTATCGTCATTTGGTCTCTGGTGCATAGTTGTCTCATTGACAGTCATACCACATCTCCTTATCTTTATATAAAAAAATTTAAATGCTGTTATTTTGAATTTGAGAACCGGACAACTTTAATGAATTTTATTTCTTTCCGTAAACCATTCGCAATACCTCATAACTTTTTAATGTTTCATAGTAATGCAATTGCGTATCAATAAGAAAGTTCTAAATAGGTATGATCACTTTATTCTTTATTATAGTTTCACTCACTGATTCAGTGTCGGAAAAGGATAAAATGTGAAATGTGAATATGATATACGGTGAATTGTATACAGATATATTTGAGTGTTTTATTATTTTTACCAATATCATAACAATCAAAATGTTATTCAATCTATTTTTGAAGAAGTTTTCATTGAAATAAGATATCGAGAACCAAAACAATTAAGTTGTACCAGCAGAAACACGATAAGTACCCTCAATTCCGATAAAAAATTTGCCCAGTTTTATGATCCAGAAAAGTGGTTCGGACGCACAAAATTCATATACTAGTAGTGTTTATTATTTTCTATAAGCAGACGACAGTTTTATTCAAATTACTGTTTACGTCGGAGTTTATCTATAATTTTATTATATGATCAACAATATTGGATACTACTGTTTGAACTTTGGGAAAAAATTTCCTTTGGCGTTACAAAATTTCACAGTAAAATTTTGTAACGCCAAAGGAAATTTTTACAATGAACATGCTTGAGAAATAAATACAGACAGGCGCAAATTCAAATTTTGTAAGCCATATTGCGCATACGCTTGTCCTCTTACTCACAGACAATTTTAATTTCGAATAATTATTATTGTTGAATTATTTTTTTTACAAAGGCCAAGGAACAGGCAATGCATGATGTCGCTGAAAATTGTAAAATTTTGCATCTATTATATAACTAGTCTGAACGTGTTAAAACTTAAATTGAAAAGATGCTGTGAATTCAGAAATTATTCCTATATCTGTTTTATTTGCGGAAATACAAATGATTGAAAAAAATCTGTCAAAAATAGTCCTAATAAAATCCATACTTTTTTAACATATTCATATATGTTACCGGATGTTTCAAAATAAATTATGGACAAATATAATCATGGACAAAGTCAACTAAATGTTCTGCCGGAAAATTGGTATATGAAACATATGTCGCGATGGTTAAAGGTCTGACTCTCAAACGATTTTAATGCAGCAAAATATCCGTCCATTTTCAAAATGTTTTAGTATATAAATGTCTGTTTTACATTTATCTCAATAACAAGATTTTTTCCTAACTGGTTTCTTATTTACCGTAATGAAGATTTTAGGAAGGAATATAAAAAAAAATGTGTATGTCTGCATTTTATGTATAAAAATAAGGAGATTCGGTATGAATGCCAATGAGACAATAATCCTCCTGGGTCTAAAGAACGTGGATGTAAGCAACTATAGGTCAACATTGAGCAAAACCCATACCGTATAGTCAGCTAGGTCCGACATGACAAAATGTGAAACAATTCAAACGAGAAAAACCAACGCCCTGATTTTTGACAAAATAATAAACGAAAACCAAATATGACAGACAGTAACCTACGACAACCACTAAATTACAGGCTCTTTGATTTATCCTGTTATATATCATTGCCACTCAAAATTTCAGTTCATCCAAGTCACGGTTAATGCATGTTTTGTCATGAAATATAAATTGCTTGGACGCAAGCATAATTATGAATGTAAATATAAAACTTTATCGAGCAAAATTATTAATCCTAAATCCAGTAGTCACAGAAATTGTAGAAAAAATTTAGTCATATCATAAACATCACATTCAAACAAAATAAGTATTTTACATTCACTTTGTGATAGTGCTGCATGAATTTAATTGTTGTTTGTTTACAAAGAAGTTTAATTCAAATATAGTGTGAAAAAGAAATGAAAATATTGAACATACCTTGTTGACGTTTCGTATTCAATGAAGGATTTCCATTTCTGTCACTGGAAAAACTACTCGGTTGACTTAATGCTCTAGAAAAATGTTCATCAACAACTGTAGAAGTGTCACCATGGAAATACGTTAATAGTAAACAATTTGCATTTAAATATTGAGAACCTCTTGGTTCTGTTTCAGGATCGTAAGTTGCACTTTCCGTAACTTCCCTTTTACTAACAGTCCGAGAGTCTCCTAAATACGGATAACTTCCGGTGTGTGACGTATAATCCAGTGTCTGGGAACCATATCTCTGAAAAGTATAGACATGGTTTAGATATCTCGGAAAGAAAAATAACATTTTACATAATTTTTATTTGAAAATGCATCTTTTTTCATATCAGTATTTTATTGATATGGAAATACTTGTAATCAAATATTTGCTTTTATATTTACAATGAAATGATTTTTATAAATAATCTATCTTTTATTTAAAACTCACCAATGATTCAGGTACAGTCCGATGTGGAACAGCAGACGGATAAAATTGGTACATTAATTCTGAGCAGCTCATACTATCAATGTAAAAATTCTCGGGATTCAAGACTTTCCTTTACAACTATGTATAGGAATGCATCGTATTCTTTGTGTTATTGCAGAATATCTTTTAGCAATTTCTAGTAATGCGATACAAATGCAACCCGTGTGTAACCATTGCTGATGAGAAATGACAGTTATTGAAAGCCAATTAAATCAAGTGTTTTGACGATTGCTCCTCCTTATCATGCTGATTCTTTATCAGATTTTCTCATGTTTACATGTAAAAAAATCGCTTAAAGTATGCAAACGACTTTCAAATACACAGTATAAGTATAACTTACATTTTTTTAGAAAGCGTATTTAAAAAGATAAAATGACTTAGTCATAAAGATTTATTTAGAATGCAACAATATATCAATTAACTTATCTCAAATAAATATAACAGAAATTCTTGTCAATTATCGACAAATATATTTAAAAAAAACAATCCCCAATAAGCAGACTAAATTTAAACATTTAATAAAAATCTCATTTTTGTCTTTTAAGGCAAGAATCTAATATATTTTGTTAATGCGTTTATCTGATGTGTAATATATTATTGTATAGATATTAGATTATGACACTGTAATGAACTATTAACTAACTTACTTCTTATATAAGTATGATTACAATGAGTATATACAAAAACAGACTAAACTTGAGCAGGGAAAGCTGTCACTCCTCCTAATGGCGTCAACAAGGTGAGCCGAGTAACACTATTGAAGTCGTGGAAATTGTAAACTGAGACTCCTGGGGCGTTGACATGGTAAGCCGAGTTACACCATTAAAATAGTGGACACTACCGGCGGTGTCGACTGGGTTCGCTTCTGCTATATTTTTTTGCATCACACATCTATACATGATAAATCTTCAAACTGAAGGAAAACCCAGTATATACATATAAATAGGAAGATACGATCAATCACCTTCGTAGATTTTTGACAATGAGAATCAAAAATAGTCTTCGAGCTAATTACGTAATTTCTGTCAAAACGTATCCAATGAATCATAGAGATGATGAACGGGGGAGGAGGGGTTGACAATCCATAATGCAACTGTTCTATAAAAGCATTTTAAAAGTTACAAGCACTAAACGAGACTGTACTGATCGGAATGACAGTTGATGTCTAGTTTAAAATAGTTATGGCTTTTCCAGTGAGTTTGCAAATGTAAAAAATATGCAAACTTATGTATATGAAAAAGATACTTCTACATACAAACACTATCAAATAGAATTGAAAACCATCCCGGAAATGATATCGTTTTCTGATATAAATAACAAGATATTTTTGTGACAGCAACCCAACCACACAAATAACAAAACATCTAGTGGTCAACAAATTAAATAAAAACTGCTGTCTTTGCAATAAATCGAGTTTCAATACGAAGCTTTATTGTCGAGTGAGAGTAACGAACGAAGTCCAAATAGAGATTTACAATAATTGTCGGACTCGGAGTCCGAGTATGAGTAAGACTACCAATCATAAAAGTAAGCTATAGGAGTGATCTCAAAAATAATTTGTACGCTAAGTAATATTACCGTGCACCATGTCTGCTGGTGACTTTTTTTTTTTCCTGAAGGGTTTGAAAACGCCTTTTCGGTTAAAATCGTTGACAGATATGTTCAGAATTTTTAAACTTCTTTTTTGCTCCGGTTATCAGATAATTTTTTTCGTTTACATACAAAAAAGTTAAATGGTCCTTTCATATTCATAAAAGCTTCTTTTTTTAAAAGACAATTCCACAAGATCATTAACATTGCAGATATGCAGTTCGCAGTATTTTTTTTTTTTTTTTTTTTTTTTTTTTTTTGACAAATCAAATTAGCATTCCTTCAAACAATTTCAGAAAGAAATGAAATTGAGCCGCAAACGATACAATAGAAATAGAAAAGGCAGAAAGAATGAAAACGACAGGTAGAAGAAGTGTGTGGGAGGAAAATGCAAGGTACATGTGGTAGGTGGATGTGGCTTGAGGAAAAATTACTTTATTTGATAATATACAGTCAAAGAAAATTATTTATTTTTCGAACTGACATAAAGTGATTGTTAGACCTATCGCAATTCGTTCTTTCAGAAAACAGGAACACTTAACACAAATACACGATACACAATACTAACTCGTGCTGTAAAGGAGCAAAAGAAAGGGATCAGGTTAAAATGCATATTAATTATATGTTAAGAAATTTCTTTGTTTTTCTTTTTTATTTTGATTTCTGATATATAAATATCTAAGTAGCCCAGGTTGTTTTTCCTTTTTGATAAAAATGATAAATAAGTAAGACTTGTTGTTTTCATTATTTAGTTTAACGTATATGCAAAGCGATATCATTGAAGATTCAGATTCAATATTTTATTTTAGTCTCACCACATACAAACATAAAATGAGATTCACATAAATAAACATAAAACATTAAAACATTTGCATTGTATGCACCAATCTTAAAAAGATTTATGAGAGACTTTTATGACACAATATATACAAATAAACACATTTTACACATTTATATTTAAAATTTACAGTATACATTTATACTAAATGAGAGTAAAACATTTGTTTTTTAAGAACTAGTGAAATAAAATACTGTTTCTTCTTAATAAAATACTGTTGCAGGTTTTGGCAACTATAGCAGCAACATTGTCGTTACTAAATAAAAATATAAATTTTTCACTATCTGATAATAGGTTAAAACGTTCATTAAAATGTAAAGCTTCGTGTATCATGATTTGTCTTAAATCTACATATAATGGGCATTTAAAATGACATGAAGTTCATCTTCAACAATAGAGCTACAATTAAAACATGTCCTCTCGTGGACTTCTTTTCTTTCATATCTTCCAGTTTCTATTTTTAGTGGAGCTACCCCACATCTAAATTTAGCAAAAGAACTTCTGTTTTTTATTGACATAATATTTTCCAAATAATTTTCAGTACAATAGTTATTTTTAAACAATTTGTAAGTCCTCAATTTACTTCCTCTGCATATGTAGCAACTCTTGTACACCAGTTTGACTTAAATTTATTAAAGACATCTTCCTCAATTTGTTTAATACAATTTTGTTCAATACATTTAATTCAAAATTACAATATTGCTCATAATTATACAATTTTAACATCTCTATAACTCTGAAGCTCCAGTTCTTAATTTTAGTATTACACTTTCGTATGGACCACTTAAAATTTTAAAATTTATCCTGTGTGGGTCCATTATGGAACACCTAGCCCAATGTCTCAAGACACTTGACCATTGTTTAACGCATGGCGGTTTCAGCCCATATCACCAGCTATGGCATCATTTGGTGTGTATTTACCAACTCCCATGAAAAATCTCATGGCCCTGTTTTGGACTGCATTTATGCAGGAAAAGTCCCTAGTTCCCAAATACCTGCACCATAACTAATAACTGACCATACCATTGTATCGTACAGTTTTGAAAAAATTTTGTGCTGGAAACCACCATGTGTTTTACTCTTCACAATTAACAATCCTAATGCTCTACTGGCTGACTTTGCTACTGCCTTAGCCATTAACTGATAATCTAAAATTCAGTCAGCAGTAAGCCTAAGTATTGATAACTTTTACACATTCTATAACATTACCACCAATAGAAAAATACATTTAGTTTGTAAAACAGTCTAATCAATTTCAGATGAATCTTTATCAAAACCGAATCGGAGGTTTTCAAACAATCAGGGAACCTGTTATGAAATAAATTTTACATATCTTTCATAGTTACTGCGAACCAATTACATTAAAGTTTTGTTTCTTTTTTCGGGGTATTTGTTTTCTTGTAGCTTTAAGATTTGCAGGAGCATCATTGATGTTATCTGCAGTAGCATCATTAATATAAGTTGCAGCTCTGGGTGTACCATTATCTGTGTAAATTTCTGCAGCTTTCGCTGTAGCATCATCAGCATTGAAATCGCCATTGTCAGGCCCATTATCTATTTTTTTCAAGTCCATGTTCCTCTACTTCTCGTACATAAGTAGGTGGCTCATGATCATCGGCAACAGAAAGAGATTGGATTGTTTTATTAGCCAATGATCTAGACAGCAGATAACCAGAAAGCCGGAACCCAAAAAAAGAGAAAGTGTAGGAAGTGCAACAGACTCATTACAGAATACCGACTCTGCGTTGATCGTGTTATTTGACTACAAAGTCATGGGAACTTTTTTGGAGGCATCTCGAAACAAACTTAAAGCCATAGTTGAAGATTATGGTAGTTTTGATATTCGCCGAAAACAACTAATCAATTAATACTATAATGATTAATTTAAAAGTACTTTTTTTACACAAATTTATCAATTTTATTGCACCTTTACTGTTAACAATTTACCCTAATCTATAGTAATGATTAAAGTACCATGTGTACAATATTTTTAGTATTTTGAGATCGCCCCCGTCATTTAACCTGTCTTATTTTTAGCTCACCTGACCCGAAGGGCCAAGTGAGCTTTTCTCATCACTTGGCGTCCGTCGTCCGTCGTCCGTCGTCGTCGTCCGTCGTCGTCCGTCGTCGTTAGCTTTTACAAAAATCTTCTCCTCTGAAACCACTGGGCCAAATTTAACCAAACTTGGCCACAATCATCATTAGGGTATCTAGTTTAAAAAATGTGTCCGATGACCCCGCCAACCAACCAAGATGGCTGCCATGGCTAAAAATAGAACATAAGGGTAAAATGTAGATTTTGGCTTATATCTCTGAAACCAAAGCATTTAGAGTAAATCTGACAGGGAAAAACTGATTATCAAGTCAAGATCTATCTGCCCTGAAATTTTCAGACAAATCTGACAACCCGTTGTTGGGTTGCTGCCCCTTAATTGGTAATTTTAAGGAAATTTTGCAGTTTTTGGTTATTATCTTGAATATTATTATAGATAGAGATAAACTGTAAACAGCAATAATGTTCAGCAAAGTAAGATCTACAAATAAGTCGTCATGACCAAAATTGTCAGTCGACCCCTTTAGGAGTTATTGCCCTTTATAGTCAATTTTTAACAATTTTTTGTAAATTTTTGTAATCTTTTACAAAAATCTTCTTCTCTGAAACTACGGGGCCAAATTTAACCATACTTGGCCTTAATCATTATTAGGGTATCTAGTTTAAAAGATTTGTCCGATGACCCTGCCTTCCAACCATCATGGCCGACATGGTTAAAAATAGAACATGGGGTAAAATGTAGTTTTTGGTTTATATCTCTGAAACAAAAGCATTTAGAGCAAATCTGACAGGTGGCAAAAATGTTCATCAGATTTAGATTTACCTGGCCTAAAATTTTCAGACAAATCCGACAAACCGTTGTTGGGTTGCTGCCCCTGAGTTAGTAATTTTACAGAAATTTTGCAGTTTTTTTGTTATTATCTTAGATATCATTATTATATCTAATATCTAATACTATTAATTATGATTTTAACCTTATTTTACATGATTTCCAAAGCACAAGTAAATACAGGTGAGCGACACAGGCTCTTGAGAGCCTCTAGTTTGACTCGTATTCGGACTCGGGTCGGATTCATACACTTATTGTAAATCTCTAGTAGGCTTCATATTATTCATTTTGATATTGTGTCGAGCAGCTGTATAGTTTTAATATAATGAAAATCTGATAACCGTTTAATCAGTTTGTATTTGTGTGTTTGTCGTGATAGATACAATAGTCGTCCCAATTGCCGTATGTCCACCAGACTTTAATGTTTTCAAGGTTTTGCTTATTTCATAGTTACCAGAACTAGCATAGAGAATTGGTTCAATTTCAGTCCTTGTTATAATTCATTGAATTCGTTGCTGAAAAAAGACCGTCTAATTATTATTATGTAATGAATGTTTTTGCTTATTTTGTAATAATGGCATCTTGAACAAATTTCAGAATTCAATGAATAGTAACAAAATTTAAGATCAACATCTATCCTTTATCTGTCAGTAACTAAAACGGTCATTATTACAGTTCTTACCAAACTATATATCTGTTGGAGGTGATGCACCGTAAGTGATGTGAATATTTCCCTGAGGGTATCATCAAACATCAATATGTCGAATCATAAATTCCTCAACGGCTTGCCATAGTTGCATTGGTAATCGACACTTACTTAACTTCATCTTGCATTATTGAACGACGAATAAATGCCATTAAAAATATCTATCAAAACTGTAAAAAAATGTATTCGAAAATATTACTTAATAGGAAGGTTCTGGTTATTCCTTGCTATCGAAATATAAAATGCATGAATCAAAAGTACAATATTAGAAAAGAAACTTTTCATTCACCCTTTTCCACGTACTTTTATAAAACAAATTATTCTCAAAACGTGCATGCAAACATTGGTGTTTAATTTAACAAATGGCGACGCCATTATGACAACTGGCTGAAAATCTCTTTGAACATATAATACAAAATAAAATTTTGCAGGGTTTTAATTAATTCGCCATCAAAAGTTTACCTTTTCGACAGTTTGGTGATGTAAAATACTGTGTCACTTAATTATTTTCGCACTTGTACTCATGCTTACAATTAGTTTCGCATTTTCAACTTTCAAATTTCTTTAAACATAATTTTCCTTAAATTAAAAGTTTGAAGGAAAACTTTGGAGCAAAACAAAAATTAGCGTATTATGATCGTCCATGCTGCTATTATTCACAAATGATGAAACAAGTATTTCTGTCTCTGGGTGGTGTGCTAAAAATCCTTAACAAAACTACTTAATATAATTGACAGAAATATTTCTTTATGAAATTAATACGTCTGATAAAAGAAGTACCTTGTGGTGAAAGACAAGTTTGATTGAGTCACGCTGCATAGCAATTTGCAGTACTTAAAAGTTTTAAAGCAATGTCGTAAATAGCCTAATTTGCAATAATGGCATTAAGTACATATTATATGTTTTACTTAAGCTGTTTATTTGGATATAAAGAAAAGGATGAAGAAACTCACTTTAAATATGTTTCTATGTGCAATACATTTTGCAAAGAGAACATCATTTTAGACGATACAATGGTCTTCGGTTTAACAATATTTATGTAAACGTGACTGTACTGAAGTTTGTTTATACTTTGATATATTACAGGAACCATAATAAACAAAAAATTGCCATTTCGTACGTTTGTTTTTTGTTCATCTATATATTTTATTTTAATTCGTATATTTCATCTCTTTTCTTTTCGTTAATGCCAATGGAGATTAAACAAGCACTTTCTATACCGACCTGTCGAACCTGTCTTTATTGCCCCTGTCACAATTGGTAAGAACTAAGTCACAACACATGCATGTAGGTTCAAAGAGTTCTCTAGTATTTCGTCAGTTTTATCCTACACTGCATATTTCTTTTGACCCTTCTATCACTGACGACGTCACATCCAAAAAATTCAGTCTTGTTGACAAAATATGTAACAAGAGTATCTATTCTATATATATATATATGTGTGTTTGTGTTTAAAATAGTTTATCTTTGCTAAGTTTGTAAGTTTGAAGCACATTCAACTAAAATTGAACCGACCGTCACAATATTTTCCTGAAATAGCTTTACAATAAGGTTTAAAAAAGGGAGAAAGGAAAAATCACTATTATAGCTCTAGTTCATCCTTTACTAGTTAATATAGCGTAAGCTTATGTTTTTAGTCAGTTTATGATACATTTGTAGCTTAAGGCAGGGTCAAGACCAAGATGAACTCTAGGATGTACTCAAGCGGCACTTTTTGATATTCATAAATAACCGTACAAGTAAAAATGAAGAAAAAAGATTCTATAAATATTAAAATAAATAACTAATGAGACGTTTATGCAAATGCTCTCATTTGAAGCCCGACACCACTATACGTTTTAACAGAAACAAGCACTGACGTAGTCACAATTAATTATAGTATATTTGAATTGTCGGTATTCTGGTTGATAGCACGCTTTGATTTTTTGAAATAAGTATAAAAGGGTTGCTTTGAAGACGTACAAGAGACATAGATGGAAAACACTGATATATTAACACATGTCAAAGGATAAAAGAATAGCTTTTTAATCAAATTATCATATCATATCAATATTAACCTTTGTGTAGTTATCGTTCCATGGAGCAGAAGTGTGGATTGGCACTTTACAATAACTTTTTTCGATACATGCTTAATAACACGATAAACAAGAATGTGTCCATAGTACACGGATGCCCCACTCGCACTTTCATTTTCTATGTTCATTGGACCGTGAAATAGGGGTCAAAACTCTAATTTGGCATTAAAATTAGAAAGATCATACCATAGGGAACATGTGTACTAAGTTTCAAGTTGATTGGACTTCAACTTCATCAAAAACTACCTTGACCAAAAACTTTAACCTGAAGCGGGACAGACGGACGGACGGACGGACGAACGAACGGACGCACGGACCAGAAAACATAATGCCCCTACTACTATCGTAGGTGGGGCATAATTAAGACCGTTAAATTGACCTATATGTTGTAGATGTGTTTTTATCTATCATTATTAAAGAAGCGGTCAATAATAAATAGTACAAATACATACGCAGATATCTCATAAATATATGCAATATATTTCGTCAATGTCAAAAACATATCAAATTTTGTATATGAAACTTTAAGTTAGTGCGGACTGCGAAGAAGACAACGCAAAATATGCCGGTACGAGAACGTGTCATTGTACGCTCATTACCAGACATAGGTTTATATATGTATACCTTTATACGAATAGTAAAACAACTAATAGCAGTATAATAAACTATAATTATCGGAAATCTATCGTCATAGTCTCTTTATGAAAATCTTACTAACAGTGGACAGTGCACAGAATGCATGATCATTTTATCGTAAAACATTAGATCTACGACTTAAGCCCTGCTTTCCATCAACACCTTGATAAAAAACTTAGATGGTGACAAGGGCCTTTATACATTGTATTAGTTTTGACCAATTACTTCAATTTAAGCAAAAATTATTACAGGTATAAGTGACATATTGACGTTGTATCTACTGTCCAAGATATTTTCGCAATTGCATTACCGGGTACATCTCTATACTCCTCTAGAACTGGTGTTTGAAAGACACTTGCTTCGAACGCAAAATTATAAAGTGTTATTTAGATTGTTTTGTATGTTGAATATTAAAGGGAGAAAGGCGAAAACAGAAAAAGTAAGGCGAAATCGCAAAAACGCGAAACCGAAATCGCTAAATCACGGGTCGAAAACGCGATTTCGGGTTTTCGCTTTCGCGAATCCGTGTTTTCGTTCTTGTGATTTCACCATTTCGCAAATTACGTTTTCGTGATTTTGCGATTTCGCGTTGTCAATTACTGCCCACCTCTGTCAATAATAGTATTAATAGAATTATTTTCAAGTCCTTTTAATTGTCACAACGAGTACTTACGTATATTAGCGTGTAGCACTTGCCGGTTTCATTTTATTACAGGTGGACTAAACGAAATTCCAACGCAAAATGAGTTATAGGATAATAATTTACTGAAGCTAATTTCATTTTCGATTTAGAATATCTTTGAAATATTTTACAGAGACAATTAATGATCATGAATCGTTGTAACAATCAATAGTACTTGAAAATAATACTATCCAGTCAGGTTATTTTTAAATTGTTAATCACTATCCAATTTGATCAAAGATACGAGATGATTGACAGAATGGGCAGTAACTTACAAACACGAAAATGCGAAATCGCGAAACCACGAATCGCGATATCGCGAAAAAAGTGAAAACGCGAAATCGCAAAATAAAACGATTTCGATAGTTCGGTTTCGCGTTTTCGCGATTTTGCATTTCGCGTTATCATGAAGATATGGACAAATACCTAGTAAAACACCCGGGTAAAAAGTATGCTTTATACTATTGACTAAAACAGAAGGGAGATATCGAAGATAAGAGGGGGAATCAAAAACATTTTAGTCGAAGACAGATATGCATTTCTCCAAGCTCAAGACCAAAAAAACTGACGAAACGAAAAGCATCAGTACAAATCCGGTGATAAGTACCATTGATGTAAGGATGGTAAGAGAGTGGTACGAAAAAATTTGGTACATATCCTTATCATAAAAAGTTCTTGACCTTTACCATGCAGAGGTTATAATTCTCAATATTCTCTGCAGTTACAAAAATGTTAAGTGAACCAGGCCTTCTAAATTAGTTTCTGAAAATATATACGGCCAAATGCAATTAATATGGATAGAAAAACTAAGTATTTTAATTACCGAAATCGGCAGGGTCGAATCAGTGTCATGACTTTATCGGCATGTGATCATTAAATGTTTTTCTTCACTATTCCCCCATTTCAGTAATAAAAAGGCATCATCTGGCTAATTTTGTATCTACATCATAAGATCCGTTAATCACCGCCTACCTGTGTTGTGCTGGGAAAGCAGATAAAATTGGCGTGAAAAAACAATCTTACTACGGAAAAACAGAGACAAAGACTCAATTCTTAATCCAAAACAAAAGTTGAAGTAGCTTCAAGCAGATTTTGACAAGCTGAAAAAACAACTTGTGGCTAACAAGATGTAAGAAAAATCATCATCAGTTTAATTAGTTATGATGGACAAAATATTATACAAAAACATTTTAAATAGTATTTATTATTGGTAAATGACATTCCAGAGTTCTGTTTTCTGTCATATTATACAAGTTCGGTGTAATTTTCTTGCTTCATGCTGTTCCGAGCTTGTTTTACTTTCCATAACACGTTTTAGTTGTGCTGTACTATTTCATTTTGGAAGCAAAATAGAGGTAGAAATGAATGCTAATTTGTTAAATTATTTAAGTTCTCTTGTATTTACAAACAATTATAAGCGATAAATCATAATAAAATAGATGAAACAGAACACAGAAGCGACATTGAAGAAAAGGATGTGGGTTTTACGAACTCTGTTTTATTTTTTATTCAAAATAATATGTTTTTTTTTCTAATTCTTTTTAATTTCAAAACTATATAATAGTACATGTTTTTCTTTGAGATCAAATTCTGTTTGAAAGGAACACGACATTAAAAAGGGTAAGCAATATGTTTAAATGACCAAAGGACTAAATTTGTTACGAGATGCAAGTTTCAAAGTTCAGCCTTTAGTAAAGGAAGAGACTATATGTTCTTGCAAATGCTTGTATAGATTGACAGCAAACTTGTTCCTAAATCAAGTGATTATTCTAATAGTTATTTTCTGTGTGCAAAATAATGCCTGCACTTAGCATTTAATCATGAGATAATAGATACATTAGCTATCAAAATTATATTTTGAACATTAAAGTGTCATGTCTTTTTTTCTCACTGTAAGCTTCAGTTCACAGAATAACTATTCATTCGGTTAGTTAATAGGATTCCTCATTTATATGCAAATCTATGCTTATTGAAAATCAAGATTTTGTTAATGTAAAGAAAAATGTGGCTTTATGCTGTAATCAAAGTATATACAATGATACTGGGTTTATTAGAATTTGATTTGATTTGAGGTAGGTGATTGGAACACAAGATGTTGTTAATTTTAAGATAAATGCATCATTAATCACTGTTAAATCAGATGAATACATTGATAATAAAATGACTTTGGTTTTAAAAATATTTGTTTCTTTTTTGTTGAAAAAAAAATCTTGTTTCTATTTTTTCGCTTAGAAATAAAAATGGCATGGGACTACCGACTGAAGTATTGTATCAACAAATTTATAAAATAACTCCATTCTCTCATAGATAACTTGCAAAAAATCCATTTTACAATCTTACATTTACAAGTATAGAACATGGACGAGGAGACCGGGTTTGTTATAAAATGAAGAATATCAGAACACGTGCAAAAGTATTATCTAGACATGGCCTTGCATTACGGTATGGTTTCCAACCGGTAAATGCATTATACTTGACTTCAAAAACTGATAAAACAAACTTAAATGTAATATGTACACTCAAAGACGTTGTAATATTAGTTATGACAACTGACCAGAGTAATCCATCATATTTCACGTAAAAATATTTCTATGCAATTACTGGTCAAGATATTGGTGATATATAAAGCATATGTAGATAAACATGTTGGCTATACAACTATGTAAATAGTTTTCTCTTCATCAATATAGGATGCCATAATGTTAATTGGCTGCGAAATGAGTTCTCGTGAAATCTCGGACCATGTCGCAACGGGTTAAGATTTCATTCTATCATCACATGTTCATATGTCAAGAAATGTCAAAATATTTTTATTATTTTTCATCTGTGTGGATTTTGTATGTATTTCCTGTAATTTGATTATTTGTGTTGTTTATAGAAATCTTCGTTTGAAATGTCATAGGAAATTTACACAAAAACAGGTTTATATTATGTGTTCCTTATTCAATAAAAAAAAAGATTATTTCTTTAGTAATTTGTAGGGTTATTATGTGGAATAATAAAAAAAAATGTTGTAAATATATTTAATCATTTCATAATAACGAACAACCTTATAAAACAAATACTCTTTAATTATTATTTTTTCCGTCGTTATTCTAATATTTCACAATTAAAATAGACTTACATTTTTATAGTTAACTATAACTTTTGAAAACGAAATCAATGAAATTAATGTCTATTGAAATACAGATATCTGTGTAGTTCGAAGTAATTGACCTTAATATACTTATTAAGAATAAAGACCAATATTGCAATCAATATAATTTGGTTTTTCCTGGTGATACTAGGAGCGATAGAGTGCAAGCGACATTGGATGGCCAGACTGAAAGTAGTATAGTCTCTTATAGGCTAATTGTTTCTCGTTTCTCGTTTTTTATATAGATTAGACCGTTGGTTTTTCTGTTTGAATTGTTTTACACTAGTCATTTTGGGGCCCTTTGTAGCTTGCTGTTCGGTGTGAGCCAAGGCTCCGTGTTGAAGGCCGTACTTTGACCTATAATTGTTTACGTTTTATACATTGTGACTTGGATAGAGTTGTCTCATTGTCACTCATACCACATCTTCTTATTCATATCAACAACAACAACATCGGTACCGGTATTAGGGCGATCGCATTCGATTTAAAACTTTCGGTTTTCTATAGACCTTGTCAAAATAAAATTGTTTTACACTAGTCATTTTTGGGCCCTTTGTAGCTTGCTGTTCGGTGTGAGCCAAGGCTCCGTGTTGAAGGCCGTACTTTGACCTATAATTGTTTACGTTTTTTACATTGTGACTTGGATAGAGTTGTCTCATTGTCACTCATACCACATCTTCTTATTCATATCAACAACAACATCGGTACCGGTATTAGGGCGATCGCATTCGATTTAAAAAAATCATCGAATTGATAGCAATCGATTTAGACCTATTCAAACCAAAACATGGTTAACAAAACTTGATTTATCATAAACAACGATAAAAACTAATAAGCAACTCTTAATACAAGATACATTTCTTCTGCCTTCGGACTTTTTCGGTTTCTATAGGCCTTGTCAAAATAAATCAACTTTTGATGCCAAAATGAACAGTAAATGAAACTTTGATATAACAATCAAACAGTTTATATTAATCACACACACACACTAACACGGTGGTGATGTTTTCAATTAAAATTTCTTTATATCATAATGGCTGCAATTAATGTAAATGACATAGATGACTTTTGATCTCGCGGGATTACAGGAGCAGCGTGATTTGATACGCCAATCAATGTACAGATAAATGGGTAACAACTGGACTGTCGTCACGCTTGCCAATTTTAGTGGTCAATTGATGCCATTAAAAGTTATTAAGAATGATAATAATAAATTAGTATTGTCAATACATAGATAACGAGACGGTTGTTTCTCCTTTGAAAAACTGATCCAAAATAGAAAAATTACGTACTACAAAAGTAATATCAAACAAATTTCATGTTATATAAATGAAAATTATAATGTTCTGTGCACTGAAATTCGGACTTAACTCGTTTTTCTTTTTTTTTTTTTTTTATTATTTCATCCGCTTATGCAACAAGAAATACTACCTTGCATGAAATATCGTTATACTATTAAAATTTGTAACATTAATGCGTGGTTGTTGGGAATATTTATTTTTAAACATTCTCACAAGCATCTGTTTGATTTTTTAACGCACAATTAGCATACATTATATAATAACCCATAGGTCGTTGATTTTTCCACACAGAAAACATGACATATAACATCATTTTCGCCGACAAAAATCGTTTCATAATTTGTTAAACGGTGGGTGGAGAAATTATGAAATTAACAAACATTTGTTTCCAGTAAAATGCTGATATTTAATGATGTGAAGTAACTTGACATCTAATTAAAGTTTAAGAAAAAGATAAAACTCTCACCAGGGCTCTACAATTAGCGCCCAAGAGGTGGTCGATCCTTCGTTCTCACGTTCATAGTTTGCATCTTAACATTCGAAGTCCTTGTTTCTAGCTTTATAAAGATGTGGTATAATTGCCAATGAGACAACTCTCCACCAGAAACCAAATGACATAGAAGTTAACAACTATAGGTCACCGTACGGCCTTAACCAATTACACATTTATTCTTATATACGTACAGTGTTATTATTTTTATTTTGTAAATTCCTAAACTAAAGATATTCATTAATGTATACATTCATTCACATTCCCAAATTATCTGTTTCGCTTTTAATTTTATGTGTGCAAAAAGTGTCTCAACTTGACTACCTTATAGCAGACTTTTTTTGTGTGTGTTATTTATTACTTTTTTATTATTTATTTATCTTGGTATATGAGTTCAAATAAACACCACTCTCTACGACGTTTTCATATAGGTACGAATATTACCGAACGTATATGTTTCTTAGAGGCTTTTTCCTTCTAATGATGAAGAGCAATTAATGGTATAAAATCTCTCCTTGTTTTTTTACAACAATATTACAAATACAAATATTGTTAATATTACGTGACTTGAATGTAGGTGGTGCTCTCCATCTTCAGTTCATTCTAAATTCTGGCCCAATTACAATTTGTTTTATCAAACCAAACTGTTCAACTGATCAGAAAATTTAATCAACTGCTGTAAAAAAAACCACAGTCAAGTCATCAACGTGCAAAGGGATAAAATAAAGTATACTTACAATTCTATATATAAGACTTTCATTTCACTTCATAGATATCATGAAAATTATATTAAAAATTTCTATACATAAAATATATGTTGTTTGTGCATTAGACCCTCTACCACGAAATTTGTTTTGCATGCACACGTATAAAATTGCGGTTTTATCCAACGCAATCATAGGTTTGAACGTTGTTTTAAATTTAGACTTGTTTATAATTTTTCGTTTGGGCTTGTATTATATTTGCCTTCGGGTTTATATGATCCGTTTTTCAACTCCTAAAATTCAAGAGTCTATCCTCAAGAGTAAATTAAGGTAAATTATATGGCCTTCCAAATACTGTTTCGATTCCTAACATCACTGAAGAGACATTGATTGTCGAAATCTGATATGGTGTACAAAATTTTTTGCACCTTTTGTTTGCGGTATACCATCTTTTCCGCAAGTTAATTGTTTTCTGTTTGGTATTAAATTAATAATTAAGATCCATTTTGTTATAACTGTTCAAAGTTCAAGTTCAAATTCTTTATTGTAAACACACATGTGATCCGTTTATTTGGCAATCGCCAATGGCAGTCAGCAGGGTTTAAGAACATTTGTTGTTCGACCTGTTAGTCAAATGCGTTTTGTTAAAATATACGTTTCCACTTTTTGGTCTTTTGAAAATGTTGTTTGTGCTGTATTTAGGCCCTCTACCAAGAAATTTGTTTTGCATGCACACGTATAAAATTGCGGTTTTATCCAACGCAATCAGGTTTGAACGTTGTTTTCAATTTAGACTTGTTTATATTTTCGTTTGGGCTTGTATTATATTTGCCTTCGGGTTTATATGATCCGTTCATCCTATTATGACTCCTCAAAATTCAAGAGCCTACCCTAAATTAAGGTAATTATATGGTCTTCCAAATACCGTTTCGATTCCTAACATCACTGAAGAGACATTAATTGTCGAAATCCGGATATGGTGTACAAAAATTTTTTGCACCTTTTGTTTGCGGTATACCATCTTTTCCGCAAGTTTATTGTTTTCTGTTTGGTATTAAATTAATAATTAAGATCCATTTTGTTACAACTGTGATCCGTTTATTTGGCAATCGCCAATGGCAGTCAGCAGGGTTTAAGAACATTTGTTGTTCGACCTGTTAGTCAAATGCGTTTTGTTAAAATATACTTTTTCACTTTTTTGGTCTTTTGAAAAATGTTGTTTGTGCTGTATTTAGACCCCTCTACCAAGAAATTTGTTTTGCATGCACACGTATAAAAATGGCGGTTTTTATCCAACGCAATCATAGGTTTGAACGTTGTTTTCAATTTAGACATGTTTATATTTTTTTGTTTGGGCTTGTATTATATTTGCCTTCGGGTTTATATGATCCGTTCATCCTATTTCGACTCCTCAAAATTCAAGAGTCTATCCTAAATTAAGGTAAATTATATGGCCTTCCAAATACCGTTTCGATTCCTAACATCACTGAAGAGACATTAATTGTCGAAATCCGGATATGGTGTACAAAATTTTTTGCACCTTTTGTTTGCGGTATACCATCTTTTCCGCAAGTTAATTGTTTTCTGTTTGGTATTAAATTAATAATTAAGATCCATTTTGTTACAACTGTGATCCGTTTATTTGGCAATCGCCAATGGCAGTCAGCAGGGTTTAAGAACATTTGTTGTTCGACCTGTTAGTCAAATGCGTTTTGTTAAAATATACTTTTTCACTTTTTTGGTCTTTTGAAAAATGTTGTTTGTGCTGTATTTAGACCCCTCTACAAAGAAATTTGTTTTGCATGCACACGTATAAAATTGCGGTTTTATCCAACGCAATCGTAGGTTTGAACGTTGTTTTCAATTTAGACTTGTTTATATATATATATATTGTTATTGTAAAGAGTCATTCAAAAGGATCATAGTTTTGGATTGCTATAAAGGTAAATAAATACATTGTATATATATAAGTTTTCTTCATTAGTCAAATTTAAAAACTTATCATTAAAATACAGTGTATCAAAGTATCAATAAACATGGCATGCCTTAGATCTTCACATAATGGACATTTTCAAAGTACATGTTTTTCATCTTTTAAAATATTACAGTTAAAACAAATGTTCTGGACGCTTCAAACATGTCTATCATTGAAAATTGTATTTGTATATATTTTTGGTGTCGTTTCATAATTTGTGCCAGTGTTGATTTTCTGTCTTATTGGCATTCATCTAACATCTCCCTTTATTATTTTTTTTTCAAATTGATATTGTTTGTCTTGACTTTGAAGGTCTGTTGTCATTATCAAAGTTTCTTTGACCAATATTGAAGGATTTTCGATAGTGACAAGAGTCACCAGAAAAAAAACTGTGATGGAGCTTTAATGGCAAATAGCCAATCATATTGTAGTTTAGGAATGATACAGTGTTTGTTTACAAAAAAGACACAGGACAAAACTGGAAGAAAAAGCAGGATGAGTTCCGGTAAAAGTAAAAGAAAATTGCTGTGGACAAATGAAATAACAGATGAATTTATTAAATTGGCGGAGGCCAAACATAAATATGAAATATAAAATCAAATGTATACAGTGATAAAATTAATTGTCTTGTCCCCCTTCCTCTCACTTTTGTACGATTCTTATTTCCTTCCTCCAAATTATAATACACAGAATATACAAGAAAAGTGCAATGCAGTCATTCTTCTGTGCGAAGTGTATTGGAGCCATTTGATTTTCTCTTTGTAAACATTCAATTTGAACTTTCGTCTTTTTCTTTGTTTTTGATGAAAAACTTTGATAATGATGACTCTGACGAAGTTTTCTCGTTCAAAGTTCTTGTTATATTATCCGAAAAGAACCACCTTGGTATATCAGAATAAAAAGTAAGATTTTCCTGCGTTTAGATATATGTCCATTTCACATGTGTGATTATGCCATATAGGAAAAGTATTAACATGCGAGTTGGATAATATACCTTAGAACTGTCAGTCGAATGAAACGGGTAAATTGTTTAAATCGATGTCATTTGGTATCTGGTGGATAGTTGTCTCATTGGCAATCATGCATACCACACCTTCTTATATTTATAAAGATCTATTTGCTTTAGTTTTCTATAGACAACATATAATTATAAGACAAATGTTTATGTCTTAGCAAATAACGCGTCCAATCAAGTCTATGTAATATAAGATTTTCTAATTTAAATCTGAACTATATCACATATCGGCATAGTCTTTGAAAGACAATTGGATGATACAGAAGAATAAAGATAACCATAAAATTCTTCTATTAAAAAGAACTATCAATATCGGCGGTACTTGTGGTCAAAATTGAAGTTAATTTTCTGTATCACAGGTATATCTCACGGGTCATATAAGAATAGGAATACCTCTCCATTTTAACGAGATCACAATTCCGCAGAAACTAAGATAAGAGGAAAGAATTGGCTTATGCTATGCACATAATTAATAATACTTGAAATTCTTTTGCAGGACGGCATTGGAGTTGAAGCGATAATAAATTAACTGACCTTCAGTAAGATAATGTTTATGGTTACAGGGAATTTTATGTGAATGTTGGGACATTCTTTTATGACAACACACAATGATTGTTTGTCTTAATTAGCTGTCTTGCATTTCCATTGTTCTTTTCCCCTTTTTTATGTACTATGGTAAGATGGACTTGAAAGCATTATAATCATACTGTTTCTTTGTAAATAACAAAAAAACCGGGCCATCATTTTCGCATACATAGTAATATTTTTTCAGATAACTGGTAGCAATAAGACCTTTTCCTACAAATTAATGAGGTATAAGTTTTTGTAGTATTAGAGGTCACGAAATACGATTGTGTGTCGGTGTTTGGGGGTAATCTAGTTTTCGAACGTCTATCTTAACGTGATAACATCAACAAGTAAATCATATTCCCAAATGTGTAAAGAACAGAATAGTTAATTAACTTGCTGTCTCTAATGAGAATGCTTGGCATTAATTTTTTGTTATGAAAGGGTCCGATTGGTTGTTTACTGGTATATCATGTCATGTCTGAATAACCGGTTATCAATAACAAAATGTTCTAGTTGAAAGTAGTATTTAAATATTAAAATGGGTTTCGTTTTTGTAGTAATGTGTTTTGCACATTTACTATTAATTGCTTTTTAATTGTTTAATTAATTTGTTTTCGTAAAACAAATTGACTGATCAGTAACATTTCCCAGTTTTAACAAATTTTATGACATATCTTCCATTTCTTAAAGAACTATTTTTTCAAACTAGAATATTTTTAATCTATCTATTCCAAAAATTCGATATCAACTTTTAATATCAGAAAACTACTTATTTCCAATAGTAAGATTTGGCTAAAAGATAAAATTATCAAAATGTGGTCTCCAGATCACTTGCAAAAGTTTAGACTACCAAGACCAATTTGAGCTGCTTCTGATCCGAATTAAAACTAGCGATGGCGTAACTTTTTTAGGAGTGAGGGGGAAACAAATTTAAAAGTAAAAAGATTTTTTGTTATGTTTCAAGTGTGCTTCAAAATTTCAGATTCACTGCAGTAAACACATTCCAATCAGCATTATAATAGATGTAAAAAGTCTAACATACCAGGGTTATAATTTGGTACGTCAGTCGTTATACATTTATATAAGACTCATAAGTAGCGCTCGAATGAAAAGTTGGAAGGCTAAATCAAATACGAAGTTGAGCATAAACAAAAACAAAAAAATCGAAAACATTGTGCCTAGCTTATTCGGCTAAGCCTCGGGGAGAATAACCTTTGTGTTTCGAATTATAATACAATTTAGAAGCAATAAATTTACTGACAATCAATGTATCAATGACCAAGAAAACAATGATCTGTGTACTTATATACTATAGTGGAGTGACAGATCAAGAAAAAGGTGCTTATTTTACGACTTTAATGGACCGGCATACCTGCAGGCTAAAAACGATTTTTTTGCAAAGCCAATACCTTAAGCTAACTTTTTTGCCCGGTCGTAGACATTTCATGCGGTGCAGTTTTTTATAAAATGGAAAGAAAAAAGACATTTAGATTTTTTTTCAAATTTCAAGATGGGAAAAATTTGAATTTTGTTACTTTTTTTTTTTTTTTTTTTGTCTTTTGACATATGATTATGCATTTTATACAGAGTTTAATTGTTTATTCATAACGTAGAACTAGAATCCCTTATTTTTTTTCTAAATTTTGTCCATTTTCACTCAGTTTAGCGAAAGCACACTCTGTATCATTTTAAGAAGTGGTTACAACATTTGTAAATTTAGATTACATTGATAATTTCATGATTTTCCGAATTAAAATGTTTTAAACTTCCTATTGTAAAGTTTCGAAGTCATTCCAAGTCAGTATTTCTTATAAATTAATTTTAATGAAGATTTTAACTTTGCATTATAGTTCAATGAATATGATATGGACCTCCTCTTTATTTTGATGCTCATTGAAAGATTGTAGTAATGTTTCTAAACTTCCTGTCGACAAACTGCGAAAAGTCCTGGCAATAACAAAATGCATACTTGCTCTAAACATATACCTGTTAACCCCATTTCATCTTGCTTTGGCATTGCAATTACACCATGAGTTTGGCTCTAAAAATTTATTGAAAATCCAAACTCTCATGGTTTTGTGCATCCTATTCTGAAGTACGTAGATATCGGAATAGTTTAGCAAATTTGAAATAGACAGCATCCAAGACATGTCCTATGTACCTAATGGTATTGCTGTATTTAGAAAAGGTAGTCGTATTATACAGGAGAGAGCAGAAAATATTGACTTAAATGCTGAAACAATCGATGGTAAAAATACATTTCATTCCATGGCTAGAGTTGTATTTCAGTATCAGAACGAACCATCAAACGCCCACATGAGTTCCATAAAGGTTAAACGGGGACTAGAAAGATCTTTGACGTTGAATGATTCGAATACCAATCTTATGGCATGTTTACCTTTCTTTCGACAAGCCAACAGAACGGTATGGACCTCCTCGTTATTATAATGTTTATGGGAAGATTGTGTCTTGTTTCATCGAAAACCGAGATAAATCTGTCCTGTCTTTGGTATTTACAACTATGAAACAATGTTTAGATATGTCAAAACGTGCTGGTCAACAATATGCTGTACAAACATTTGACAATCAATTGTATGCTGATGCCCAAATGTGAAATAGTCTATTCCAGGCGTGTTCGAGGATGAACTTTGGTATATGAGGCTAGCTCTCATGGCTCTTTTGTTTAATTTAAAAGCATTCTTCAATTGGTGTTAAGACAAAAATCGTTGATTAATATTGAACCAGATGTATGTCACAGTTCATTTGCTGAAACACCCAAAAGCGCTGAAGGTATTGCACAGTTTTTTTTTCTAATTTTAAAGAACATATGTTGCCATTGTTAGAAGAATTCAGAATACACTCTTGTAAACTATCACCAACCTTCGCATTTTGGGATATGTTTCTTCGTGCAGTTGAGATATTGTTACAGAACATTAGGGCTGAACGGAATGGGTAGTGGCTTTTACATTTGAAAATGGTAGCTGCAATGTTGCGATGCTTTTTCATTACCAATCGGACGAACTATGCTAGGTGGACACCAGCCTACATATTGGATATGTTGAATCTGTCAAAAAAAAAAAAAATCTGTCTTTATGTCAGGTGAGTTTTCAATCAGACATAAACATGGAGCCTTAAATAGTATCTGGAGTGATATGGCTACAGAGAAAACTATTATTAAAGATTCTAAAGGTTGTAGAGGCATCATATATAGGACTGACAAGGAAAAAACCGATGTACTTCGATGGATACTTACAAGACACATCCTTGCGCATTTTAGTTCTGAAATGAGACCAAGATCGGGATTAGCCACAGATGCAGAAATTGAACACGAAGAAAACAAGCCAACGGCAATGACACGAGACAAGAAGAATGTCTCTGATTTGATAGGGTATATGCCTTCAAATATGACTGATCCATTTAACGTTGCCGATCATCCTTAGCCATTAATAAAACCTAGTATTTCTACAGAAATGAAAGCCTCAATGTACAATTTGGAGTTTAGTATGGCGTTCATTATCACTGAACTAGTATATATATTTGTTTAGGGGCCTGCTGAAGGGCGCCTCCGGGTGCGGGAATTTCTCGCTGCATTGAAGACCTGTTGGTGACCTTCTGCTGTTGTCTGTTCTATGGTCGGGTTGTTGTCTCTTTGACACATTCCCCATTTTCATTCTCAATTTTACTCAATAAATGTTCATGATTCTCTTCTTTAATCTCTTGCACGTGGCAACCAGATGGTTAAATCTTATGTGGAAGGCTGATCTAATGAGTCTGAAACCATGTCTTCTACAGTCCTGTGTCGAGGTCTCCTCTCAATACTTTCGATGATACGACCAAGACCTCAAAACTCAAGTGTAAATCAGGTGACTTTGTTAGGGCACATATAAACCCAGTAAAAATAGTTCGTCATGCTTTAGTTCTTGCTAATGTTCGTGAGAATGAGACTGTAGTCAGGATATTGGCATATCCTATTGGTCCCATACCTTCAGCTCTGTTCCATGATGATGCATGGTACCATGTGGAAATGTTGTAAATGAGATATAATTCATCTCCTTGAAGAGGAAATTTGCTCTGCTTTCAATCTTCCAAGTTATGATAATATTTATCAAAGGTACCAGGCTTATAGTTGATACGCCAGACGCGCGTTTCGTCTACATAAGACTCATCAGTGACGCTCAGATCAAAATAGTTAGAAAGCCAAACAAGTATAAAGTTGAAGAGCATTGAGGACAAAAATTACAAAAAGTTGTGCCAAATGAGAAAAGTCTTCAAACGGGAGATTAGGAATCGCCGTTAACATTGGAAGTGCATTTATCGCCTCATTGTATGATCATGTTGGAAAAGTTCATGTATCTTTATGATGATCTAAACAAGCTAAGGTTGGAGTTTGCCGCCACAAAGGATACCAGTCTTTTGAAAATTCCCCCATGTAAAACACGTTTCTACAGCACATCCCACGTGCAATGCTTCAAACGCAAGTTTGGATAAACTCTCATATTGCCAAACCAGTGATCATACTTTCCAAAGACTCTGGTTGGTAAGAGGGTAAAAACGGTTTGCTCTCGGTTTTCTTTGAGGGACCTATGTCAGTAGATTTCATTCAAGACCTTGTTTGTACGTATACGGACAAGGATAAAACAGCTTGCAATAACAACTGTGTATGCAACTAACAGAAATCCGCGTATACCAATATTTGTTCATGTGAAGGGTCTTATGGTTGTAGAAATTATTTAACTCACCGAGCAATATTGGAAGAAAACGACGATGAAAACGATGACTGATGTCAGGTTTTCGAAAGTTGTCATGCCCTTTGTTTGTTAAAATACCCCATACAACCACTCTTTCTAAGGGGTCCATGTGTGCTTTTGTAACGCAAAGGCACATAAAACCTAAAAAGTTCATAGAGCTAGAATATACGCTGAAACTTTAGTCCATCATTAAACTTATTTGATTTAATTGCCTTGTGAAATATTTGTGACTGGCAATAAATATACATCAAAGCAAAATCCAAATTGACTTCGATTCTTTTTATAAATGCCGTAAAATTCAGAAATATATCTTTAGAAGTACATGCGTTGTAAAAAACAATAAATAATTGAGATTCCGTTGTTCCATCTTCTATTTTGTTGCTAGTCTGAATTCCCTTTAAAATGTGCATTTAGTGGTTTCATTATTTTCAAATTTTGTTGAAAATGTAGTGTCACAGTTTACTTCATTATGAATTTCTTCTTTAGTAACAATTCAGATATTTTTTGGAGACTTTTTATAACCTCTTGTGAAATAAATTGACAATAGTGAAAAACTCAATCACTAACCTTTGACCTTATTTAAAAAAAAATGCACAATATTTCAATTCTACGACCAGGCAAAAATTAAAGAATAAACATTTCTCTTTCCAAAAAGTCATAATTTAGCCTGCAGGTAGAGTGGTCCATTAAAGTTGAAAAATTGTTGGCTTGGTCACTCCACTACTAGTATACTAATTACGTAAAGCATTAAATTTTCGGTTCCAAAATTTATTTATTAACTCAATTTGCGTAGACACAGTTTAGTCTTTCTCAAAATTTTGTATATTGAGGATGTTGTAGAATTCTGATTCATAATCAAATAATTTTTCAATAAGACCAACGCGTATAGCTGTAAAACGAAAATAACATTTTATAAATGTGGTGCATCCGGCGCACCTGTCTGGATTAACCTTCATAAGGAATGATCAAACCTCTAAAAATAGATATAAATGTGGTGTACCCGGCGCACCTGTCTTGATTAACCTTCATAAGGAATGATCAAACCTCTAAAAATAGATATAAATGTGGTGTGCCCGGCGCACCTGTCTGGATTAACCTTCATAAGGAATGATCAAACCTCTAAAAATAGATATAAATGTGGTGCACCCGGCGCACCTGTCTGGATTAACCTTCATAAGGAATGACCAAACCTCTAAAAATAGATATAAATGTGGTGTACCCGGTGCACCTGTCTGGATTAACCTTCATAAGGAATGATCAAACCTCTAAAAATAGATATAAATGTGGTGTGCCCGGCGCACCTGTCTGGATTAACCTTCATAAGGAATGATCAAACCTCTAAAAATAGATATAAATGTGGTGTACCCGGCGCACCTGTCTGGATTAACCTTCATAAGGAATGATCAAACCTCTCAAAATAGATATAAATGTGGTGTACCCGGCGCACCTGTCTGGATTAACCTTCATAAGGAATGCTCAAACCTCTAAAAATAGATATAAATGTGGTGCATCCGGCGCACCTGTCTGGATTAACCTTCATAAGGAATGATCAAACCTCTAAAAATAGATATAAATGTGGTGTGCCCGGCGCACCTGTCTTGAAGGAATGATCAAACCTCTAAAATAGATATAAATGTGGTGTGCCCGGCGCACCTGTCTGGATTAACCTTCATAAGGAATGATCAAACCTCTAAGATGACTTTAAGTGTTAAATCAAATTATATATATGGTCCGGAACATATGAGTATTTGCACCATACGCGTATGGGCATGACCATATGCGTATATACTCACATCGTCCGACCATACGCGTATGGTCCGGGTAATTAAGACGATGTATGTTGAAAAGTGACTATTTCTGTATTACCCTTCAAGGTGTCACAAATTAAGTGTTTTTAAAATCAAATTTTGACTCATTTAATCATATGTTAATTTTTTTTACATGATTAATAAAATAAAGTGAATTTTACTTAAAAGTTAAAATTATAGTTAAAGTATGTTTACATGGTCTTTACTGATCTTACAACCATAACCATAGATGCAATAACAGTATATAAGATACGTGCTGTCCCTCTGTGTGGAATATAAGGTTAAAAGGGCAGTACATATTTCTTACTGATATTTTGAACAATAAAAAGAGAGAGAAAAATTGAAATTACAAGAGAGAAAAAACTAATCTAAACACCTATGTCCTAAACGCTTGTGGTTTCACTTACGAACGAAAAGGTTAACACGATAAAGACGATTCAAATGACGATAACGAAGGCAAAATAACAGATGCACTGAGATTCAGACAATACGTCATAGATAAGGGATTTCAGTTAGTAAATTGTGACAATTTTGGTTAAAAGAACGAGATGAGTGTACCTACGGAGGAAGTCATGATTTATTCGAAAAATACCTATATGATCTAAATACTCATATGGTCCGGCCCGTTAAATACCAAACGAGTATATACTCAGTCATATGGCCGGACCATATGAGTATACGCATATGGTCATGACCATACGCGTATGCTCTAAATTCTCATATGGTCCGGAACATACACATGTTTTTAAAGCAATCTTAAAATTTTGTTGATTATATTCTTATTCATATTTGATTGTCAAAATTATTTGTGTCAATTATAGAAAATCATTGTATCATATCTCTTTGCTCTTCATGAGCCCTTTATTTGAAATAAAAAAATATGTTATAGCTTATCTTATTTACATCGAATGTTCGAAGATTAATGCATGCATGTAAATAGATGCCTCTTTACTTATTTTCGGATTTCTACACAACGTGTATTTGTATTATTTCTCACTGATGTATTATATTTAACGTATGATAAAGACTTAATACAAATACTAAGTATAAAGTAAACGTATGTCCATCAGTTTAACATCATACTAGTACGCGTATCTTTCAATAAATAGTATCGTATTTACTATGGTATGCCAAATGAGGTATTTTTTAGTGAAGGTAACCCATATATTTAGAGTTAATAATTATGATAACAGACTGCTAAAATATATAATCCTCTTACTTCACTAGCAAATACATATTCAATTTGGACATTGCACAAGGTATTCTTGTACATGTACCGTACATGACGTTGCTGTATAAAATCTACTCTTAAGCATTGAGTGTATAACGGATAACTTCTATCTATATCAGCATGTTAATTACTTTGAGCCAGCTTTCACTATCTATGAGCATTCTTTGATACGGTATTGTTTAGTGTGGTATAACTTATATCTGTGTTTTGGTTTTCATGTACACGTGTATCTTTTCGTCAAGCAGAGACGCATTTTACAAGATTCAATTAATTGAGTGACAATGAAGATTCTTTATCAAGGAATAAAACCACAAATTCTTAGCCCCTTTGCTTTCTATGTTAAATTCTGCAATTTTCAAATATTTATAGTTATTTGATCTTGAGTTCAAATAAAGTGACAGTCATTTCATGTCAAATCTATACTTTTCCTTGAATTTGAGCTGAAAAATCAACATACCTTTAATTGAATATAAAAGCGCACTGGTTCCTGGAAGTTTAGTAGTACAAAACAGGTACTACTGATCTGAACAACTGGGCAAATATGCCTTTATATCTTAATTTCATATATCTTTTTATTCTTAATGATAAACTTTTAACAAGGGTTCTACAGTGATCTTAAGTCCTTAAGCTTTCAATTCATACTGAAATTACCCTAATATTTTACTTATTGACAAAGTTACAGATCTGCGCAGGAACTATTTTGTTTAAATATGTACTACTTTCCTTGTTGTAAATTTATACAATTATTGTCTTTACATAACATTAAAGAGCTTAACAATCTAGGTAAATACCTTTATTTAGCTGATAAGATTCGTTATTCATAATATAATGCTCATGTTTCATTATTTATATTATTTGTTGTCATTCTCCGTCGATGATTCAATGATTCAAACTGTTTGTAATTGTAAAACACATATGTAATTAATCACTGATGCTATTATATATGTACATGTAAATTCTATAAGCTGTATTGCTTTTGAATAAAAGAATATTATAATTGTATATTCTTTCAGACCGAGCCCGAATTAGTGGTTCTATACCTTAATCGGTTTATTACGGGGTATTCTGATATAGCGTAACTCCTCTGTGAAGGAAAATTGATAAAGTATACTCTAGTATTCATATTTTATTTAACTATTTACTTGATCGAGTATTACCCTTCAAGGTGTCACAAATTAAGTGTTTTAAAATCAAATTTTGACTCATTTAATCATATGTTAATTTTTTACATGATTAATAAAATAAAGTGAATTTTACTTAAAAGTTAAAATTATAGTTAAAGTATGTTTACATGGTCTTTACCGATCTTACAACCATAACCATAGATGCAATAACAGTATATAAGATACGTGCTGTCCCTCTATGTGGAAAAAAAGGTTAGAAGGGCAGTACGTATTTCTTACTGATATTTTGAACAATAAAAAGAGAGAGAAAAATTGAAATTACAAGAAAAAAAAACTAATCTAAACACCTATGTCCTAAACGCTTGTGGTTTCACTTACGAACGAAAAGGTTAACAGGATAAAGACGATTCAAATGACGATAACGAAGGCAAAATAACAGATACACTGAGATTCAGACAATATGTCATAGATAAGGGATTTCAGTTAGTAAATTGTGACAATTTTGGTTAAAAGAACGAGATGAGTGTACCTACGGAGGAAGTTATGATTTATTCGAAAAATACCTATATGGTCTAAATACTCATATGGTCCGGCCCGTTAAATACCAAACGAGTATATACTCATATGGTCGGACCATATGAGTATACGCATATGGTCATGACTATACGCGTATGCTCTAAATTCTCATATGGTCCGGAACATATACATGTTTTTAAAGCAATCTTAAAATTTTGTTGATTATATTCTTATTCATATTTGATTGTCAAAATTATTTGTGTTAATTATAGAAAATCATTGTATTAAATCTCTTTGCTCTTCATGAGCCCTTTATTTGAAATAAAAAAATATGTTATATCTTATCTTATTTACATCGAATGTTCGAAGATTAATGCATGCATGTAAATAGATGCCTCTTACTTATTTTCAGATTTCTACACAACGTGTATTTGTATTATTTCTCACTGATGTATTATATTTAACGTATGATAAAGACTTAATACAAATACTAAGTATAAAGTAAACGTATGTCCATCAGTTTAACATCATACTAGTACGCGTATCTTTCAATAAATAGTATCGTATTTACTATGGTATGCCAAATGAGGTATTTTTTAGTGAAGGTAACCCATATATTTAGAGTTAATAATTATGATAACAGACTGCTAAAATATATAATCCTCTTACTTCACTAGCAAATACATATTCAATTTGGACATTGCACAAGGTATTCTTGTACATGTACCGTACATGACGTTGCTGTATAAAATCTACTCTTAAGCATTGAGTGTATAACGGGATAACTTCTATCTATATCAGCATGTTAATTACTTTGAGCCAGCTTTCACTATCTATGAGCATTCTTTGATACGGTATTGTTTAGTGTGGTATAACTTATATCTGTGTTTTGGTTTTCATGTACACGTATCTTTTCGTCAAGCAGAGACGCATTTTACAAGATTCAATTAATTGAGTGACAATGAAGATTCTTTATCAAGGAATAAAACCACAAATTCTTAGCCCTTTGCTTTCTATGTTAAATTCTGCAATTTTCAAATATTTATAGTTATTTGATCTTGAGTTCAAATAAAGTGACAGTCATTTCATGTCAAATCTATACTTTTCCTTGAATTTGAGCTGAAAAATCAACATACCTTTAATTGAATATAAAAGCGCACTGGTTCCTGGAAGTTTAGTAGTACAAAACAGGTACTACTGATCTGAACAACTGGGCAAATATGCCTTTATATCTTAATTTCATATATCTTTTTATTCTTAATGATAAACTTTTAACAAGGGTTCTACAGTGATCTTAAGTCCTTAAGCTTTCAATTCATACTGAAATTACCCTAATATTTTACTTATTGACAAAGTTACAGATCTGCGCAGGAACTATTTTGTTTAAATATGTACTACTTTCCTTGTTGTAAATTTATACAATTATTGTCTTTACATAACATTAAAGAGCTTAACAATCTAGGTAAATACCTTTATTTAGCTGATAAGATTCGTTATTCATAATATAATTCTACAACAAAAAGTTTGTCAGATATAGTTGTATGTTTGTTTGAATTTTAAAGTTATTTGTGTTTGTATATCTGTGATGTATGTTTAAATAATTTTGGCTGCTGAATCCCAATTATTGGGAAAGTGTTACTGTATATGAAATTATGTTTTACGATACTGTATGCACTATCAACTACAAAACCATTTTTTGCGTCTATGTCAGATTTATTTGTTTGTTTGTTTGAATTTTTTAATCAGTTGTGGTTGTATGCCTGTGCTGTATATTTACACAGTTTTGGCTGCTGGATCCCAATTAATATTATGTCTGTTTTGGTTGCTCGTCCAATTTTGTGAATATAACGGTAGTATAAACAATTGTCGTAAAAGTTGGAGGATCAGCTATAGCTATAAACCAAGGTTTAACCCACCATTTTCTTTCAAAAATGCCTTTACCAAACTAGGAATATGACAGTTGGTTTTCATTCGTTCTTCTGATTGATATAGTCCAGAGGCGGATTTAGAGGGTTTTTCAGAGGGCCCGGGCCCCTCCTTTTGAGGGAAAAATTTGGTTGATTATATAGGGAATCACTGAAGCATGACTGGAGCGGGCCCCCTCTTATGAAAATTTCTGGATCCGCCACTGTAGTCGAACGTTTGATTTTGTCAGGTTTATGACGCTAGGGGGCGTCTTGACCTTGTTGTAGGGTATGAATGATTCGTTCATTGTTGAAGACCCTACATCAACTGATAAGATGAAGAACAGTAATAAAAGCCCTGTTCATTGATAATTTTCTATGTTTTCTATGTATTGTGTGCGATTTTGTCCCATGTACATTTACTCCATATCCTTTCATTTTCTATTTATGGATTTCCACCCTTTTTGTTTTGTTAACACTTTTTTTTTAGGAGTCAATATTTTTGTCTTTTAGTTGATTGATAGATTGATTAAGGCAAACTTTTATCTTTAAACTTTTACTATGTGCACATAGTTAGAGACAATTTTATACAAGTAGCGACGCCGGTAATCTTTCAGTAAAAGTAAAATCTTCAATATATATATATATATATATATATATATATATATATATATATATATATATGTTAACTACAATCTGCAAAAATGAAAAGTTATGATTATTCTATGTTCGCCATAAACTTTTCTTGTTAACGACTTTTGGGTACTAATATAATATTTCGCTCCAAGTTTAAAATATTTCATACAGTGAGATATCAGCGTAATGTGAGTTACACATTAAGTCAACATTAAGTCGACTTTCATACAAGTTAGAGGTTTAACTAGCTATTAAACCAGGTTTGATCCATTATTTTCTACTGAAGGAAATGCCTGTACCAAGTCAGGAATATGACAGGTGTTTTACATTCGTTTGATGTATTTGAGCTTTTGATTTTGCCATTTGGTAAGGGACTTTCCGTTTTGAATTTTCCTTGGAGTTCGGTATTTTTGTTATTTTACTCTTTTCTGCCATCTCGATTTTTTTTTATAAACTTTTGAATGTTATTTTGTTTCTATAAAGGTAGAAAAACTTATCAAAGGTGCCAGGCGTAGACGTTATTACGTCAGACACGTTTCATCTACATGAGATTCATCAGCGGCAGCGGCACTCGATTCAAAACGCTTGGAAAACTAAGATTTATAATTCAATATGACACACGAGCGTTTAGTTTACACAAGACTCGAATCATAACAGTTGAAAATTGATAAAAAAATTGAAGAGTACTGGGAACCGAAAAAATCTGAAAGTTGTACCAAATATGACCATAGGGCATCTATGCCTGATTTTATAAACTCCTTAATGTTTCAATGTTTTACTTCAATTTATGATTATTAAATCTACAGGAAATGATTGCATCAATGATATTTCATGTCAGCACAGAACAGCTGACTACTTGGCTGATGATACCATAGAAGATAAAACTTGCAATAACAGTACGATCGACACAGTGGTTGTAGAAACCCATCAAATATGCCATGCTTATTATCCAATACTATGGAGTGGTGTTTTGCTTACACATCATTCATCAAAAGCGCTCATTTCAAACTCGAAATCTGAAAAAATCATGCATATAATTTTAGGAAAAAAACAATATAAATGTGAGATTCTTCCAATATTTTATCAAAACAATATGGGAACGTTAGTCATCGTCCAGTGTTTTTTTTTTTTTTTTTGTGATCAGGTACAAAAAAAGATAAAGGGTTTTGAATACCATTAAGACGTTATACACAAAGAGATCAGGAAAAACAGGATCAGACTAAAACAACAAGAAAAATGGCCAAAAAATAAGAAATCGAAATTCTCTCAATATTGACATAAGGCAACTGAAACTAAAGAATGTTGACAATTATTTACATCACTGGGTCGATACCTCTGCTGGTGGACTATCAGTCCCCGAGGGTATCATCAGCTCAGTAGTCAGTATTTCGGTACTGACATGATTTAATAAACTTTACTAAAATTGTCCGTTTATAAATTTCGAAATTATTAAGAAACTAAGGTTTCAACTCCCTCAGGCAAAGTTGGCTTTAGATGAATTTGGCTATTTATTTTAGGTATTTTTGACATATAGCTATTCAACGGTTTCGATACTTATACATCTTCGGATTTCAAATGTTTGGCTTTGAGCGTTCCTGATGAAGGTAAATCCAGAAAAGCGCGTCGGACGCAAGAAAATATTAAACGTGTTGTTTTTAATTATTGACAAAACATCAATCAGTCACTAAATTTGATTAAAAGCAATACAACACAGTTTAGTACTTTATATTTTCTACACTCGGTTAACTCATAGTCCGTCCTGAACTAAAATAATCCTACATGCATATTCACTATGCACCGATAACAATAAATGAGAAATCAAATAAAGATATTTCACAGCATAACGCAATAACTGTAGTGCCAAAGAACATTGTAAGTGCACCTGTCGAGTTAACTTAAAGTCAGAAATACAGTTTTTCTTAGCTATTCTTTAACAGACAGTCTGAAGGAAGACCCTTTTTGAGTATAAAAGTTTATCAAAAGTTCGTTTTAGAAACACCAACTCGGGCTTTTTAATCTATAATTCATCAAGAGGGTCACTAGATTTCCGAAATTTTTACGTGATGTTTAATAAGTACAATTATCAGTAACCATCATTAAGGAATCTCTCTACCAAATAATAGCTATTTTGTAGCAGCTGATATGACAAAATGTTAGACGAACTAGCCAAAATCATCTTTCATCGTTTTGTAAAATCTTTTTTCCTTTCTAAATCTCAATTTATGTCATTTTGAATCAACAATTGGCAGCTTGCATCTGTTAGCTTAAGCTAATTATCTTACATTCATTTGCGAAAATTTGGTTTTGTTAAATAATAAACAAAAAGATTAAACACATTATAGAATTTAGGACAGCAAATCAAAACAAACCAAACATCAATTATAAAAAAATACTGGACTGTTCAACAGACGTGTTTCTATTAAAGGGAAATAGCGAATATTCTAATGAGAAGTTGACAATGAGGGTTGATTGAAAACTAATTTTATAAACTTTACGACAAGAGAGCTGAACTCAGCTTTCCAATTGTGAACTTTCCATTCCAATATATTTATATTCCAGCGTCGTCTGCAGAAGTATATCTCCCAGTCGATACGATCATCCTGAGCTAACGTTTACTATTATGATTTCCTTGATGGATGTTTTTTTCTAAAAAGGAAACTATCTAACCAATGGCTCTTAGTGGTAAAGTTGAAGTCATCCCTTCGGTCGACATCATGATATGGTTGGCCTTCACGGATTATCGGTGAAACAGATGACCGTGGTTATGACCCACTTGTCGTTGCCAGAATCCTGTCTTTTTTTCCAAGATTATGACATCATTGAATGCGACTTATCATCGATCTGTTACTGCCATGAGCAACACTATGAGTGTAACTAGTGAAGCAGGATCTGCCTACCCTTTAAGGGCACCTGGTACCACTTCTGTTTTTGGTGAAGTTCCGTCGATCAGTATTTAGTTTTCTGTGTAGTGTTTTGTAAACAGTTGTTTGTTATTTTCTCTTTCACTCGAATAAAAAAAAATATTGTAAAAAATACATCTATCTGAAGCTAACAACGGTATGACGAAATCACCGTCCATTATTGCATGAAACTTCAGACGACGGTAACAAGTCGCTGTCGAAATTGGCTCTTGATTTGAACAATTTGAAAATTGCTCTTATGGTAATATAAATTGAATCGTTTGTACTCTAATCTGTTTCGTTACGTCGTTGTTACGTAATATACGTCATATGTTGTCACTTATATGTACTGCTCTAATAATCTACTTACCGTACATTCAGTGTCACTGTCAGACTATATGAGTACCAATGGTATAAACGACAGAGCTCTTCATCACTTTATCTTCTGTTTTGTTACATCATAATGATATCAGAAGAATATTTGGCGAGGTTCCGTCACCTAGAATAAACATTTGCCTGGTTTATAGACTTAATTAGAACGCACATTTAGAAAATACTCCCTGGGAAAGAAAACATATTATATACATTTTTTGGATGCTACTGTCAAAGAGATTAGATGGATATTAAAAAGATAATTCGATGTTGCGTTTGATGGGTATAATGAAAAAGTGCATCGATTATAAAAGTCTTTGTGAATGTTGTTATTATAGTTCTGTAATATACAACTAAATCTATGCAACATATTTTCTAAAACAAGATGTCAAATGTATAATTAATTCGATTTATTTTCAAGTCAACTCATAAAATGATTTAGGTTTAATAATCTGATTTTTAGAGATGCTTGCTATAAGAATTCTAAATGCTGTTAGTATGGAATTAATCACATAATTCAACGTTTCTACATCCTATATGGTCTTGTATTTTTTTCTTTTTTTAAATCCCATACTCCTGTTGATACGTTCAATATGGTATTATTTTCTTATTGGTAACCTTTTACTGATGGTTTAACAATGTATACAATCGGCGGTTTACTGACCGGTATTTCGTGAAACCATTCAAAAAACAAAAATGAACAAATTCGTTGACCATTATAAAGGTAATATTAGAACAAAACGTGTTTTATGTCTTTTTTTGTATATATATATATATTTATATATATATATATATATATATATATATATATTTTAGATTTTCTTCAAAAATATTTTTGAACCTTTATAATTTATCGCTATTCAATATGAAAAATGCTTTTCTTTAGAATTTATTTGCTCCAAAAAGGTAAGCAGTTCCTACTCTACTAGTGGCATCCGTCATGTTGCTCTTGATGAGAAAATATTTGGTGATAAGTCAAATGCGGGGATGTCACAATCGAGAAAATGACAACGGGTGATTTTATCAACGACGAATGGAACATTTTCGTTGTCATCTGTGATACAGATATTCCATAACGGTCAATCAAATCATGATGGCGTCTATATCTGTCAATTAGAAACCCTTGATTCGATAGAATTGTTTTACTCAGCAAGACTCTTTCAAGAAAATCATGATATCAAACGCAAGCATATGAACTCTGCATCCATTGAAAAATACAAACCTCTTATACAGACGATACTGGAACGTTTCCGCAAAGAAACGGATAGTTCAATATAAGAAATTGAAATCGTCCCTTCTGTCTAAAGTTTAGTTTTGAAACGAGCATTGTTGCCAACTTTTTATATATAACTCTTCATCTGCCGCAAATGTTACTGTAGCTTTCGTATTCTTTATCAATAGGCGCGATTGACTAAATACACGTTTTACATGCACACGTATAAAAATTGCGGTTTTTATCCAACGCATTCATAGGTTTGAACGTTGTTTTCAATTTAGACTTTTATATATTTTTTCGTTTGGGTTTGCATTATATTTTCCTTCGGGTTATAATGATCCGTTCATCCTATATCGACTCTTTAAAATTCAAGAGTCTATCCTAAATTGAGGTAAATTATATGGCCTTCCAAATACCATTTCGATCCCTAATATCACTGAAGAGACATTAATTGTCGAAATCCGGATATGGTGTACAAATTTTTGCACCTCATGTTTGTGGTATACCATCTTTTCCACAAGTTTATTGTTTTCTGTTTGGTATTAAATTAATATTAAGATCCATTTCGTTAGATCTGGTGATCAATTAATTTTGCAATCGCCAATGGCAGTCAGCAGGGTTCAAGAACATTTGTTGTTCGACCTGTTAGTCAAATGCGTTTTGTTAAAATAGCGTATGGCTATTAGCTAATACCTGGAACGTAGTACCGGGAACCAGGATAAACACAACCTTGCCTATATCGTATGGCGTTTACATATCACAATTAAAACATGACATTCCTGATGTTCACACTATACGGACTTCATTAGCATGGGCTTGTACCTCACACAAAACTGCTTTACCACAGTTATGAGGAAGAACGACTAAATCTACACAATATAAATTTTCAGTCACCATCACGAATTGGCATACCGATACAATATGTCTGTGTTTCAACTTACTAGCGAAATGTTTTTCGCAGTCTTAAAACTTTAGATACCAGCATAATCTTCTAATTTGTAATTTTACCGGTTGTTTCCTTTTCCCGATTGTGACATTTTGACTGAGTGCGGATTCTCAAGTCGAGTGATGCATGTTATTAACTCGATTGCCTTCTTAATTCATTAAAGAAATTTGAACATCAGCAAATTACTGTTGACTATATATAATCTATAAATCAAAATGCACTTGACATTTTGGTACGCATTTGGCGGTAAGTGCATTGCTACACATATGGCGGTAAATTTATTGTTTATAACGTATTCTCAAATTTGTAATTGTGTTAATATTTACTATGAATGCATATCCTTTGTCTTCAATGAATTGTTGTCGAAATTCACACTTTTAGAATCTGAAACATTAGGTGTTATAATGTCAAAACCTCACAGCAAAGCGTTATTATTGGCTAACAACGTCCTCAACAATGGAAATGCATCCAATGAAAGAGCAAATTGAAAATTATGCTACATATTTTATTTTACATTTATTGTGAAATAAATCTTATTGCTACTAAACAAAAGAGATGAAAGTTACCACAGGGTCAATCAAAATTCAAAAGTCAAAGAGAAAACGACAACGTCATTGCAAAATTCGAAAAACGAAGAAAAAGACGAACAGCAGTGACGATGCCGTCTACTGAACACATCAAAGAATACTAATGACTGAGCAACATAAACCAAACAAAAAACGGGTTGATCTCAGAGCTTTAGTTGGCTAAACGGATTCGGCTCCACATGTGACATCTGTCGTGCTGCTCATAGTAACAAAAAATTCGATGGAAAGTATCATTCGGTGATGTCAAAATCGAAGAAAAGGGGACGGAATTGTGGCTACCACAACTTAAACATATCTATGGTCATCTGTGACACAGATATTCCCTTACGGTCAACCAACTCATGATGGCATCCGTAATACGTTTGAGGAAACTTCAACTTTACCACTAGAAACGCTTTATTCCTTGTGAAAAGCAACCCTCTATCACGGGGATCGTAGCTCTGTATGTCATATCAACTGGGAGATATATATTCCATTTGCAGGCGCAACATAGAAATGGAAAGATTGCAATTGGGAGTTAAAACCGTTTCTTTTGTCATAAAGTTTCGTTCTCAACCGACCATCATTGTCGATTTCTAGACGTAAATCAAGATATTAGACAGACTTAACTTTACCTGTGGTATCCTTTATTTCGAGCTCTATATGGGATAGATGCGTGCAACGCAGTCACCAAACTGAATTATTAAGTGAGAGGACATAGTATCCTGAACTTCGGCACTGGTATGAAAATATGGATATTGTGTTATTAGATTTTACTGTGACAAAATTTTGGAAATTATCTTTAATTAAGGAAAATATATCTCTAATGCAAAGCTCTGATTCATTGCCCGGCTTCGGCTAAATGTTTGTCCTTTTTTAATTTATAAGGTCTTCCTTTTAATGAGTTATGGATTTTTCAAACATTTTGGCCTGGAGCATCATTGAAGAGACATTTATTGTCGAAATGCGCAGTAAAACTGGTAGCGTTAATGTTATGTTGTTACTATATAGCGAAAAGTGAAGTTGGAGGACAATGCTAGCTTCTTTTTATTCTTTATGAGCAGCTCATGTAAGCTGTCTGTCTAATAAGAATAAATCGACAAAAAGAGGAGTACAGTTGGTTATCATAGGAAATGGGGGCTACAAAAGATACAATTAAGTCTGCCTCATATTTTGAATAACATCTAAAGATGATTTCAGCATCCCAATTGTGAAATGGAACATTCGAGCAGCGCCTGCATATGGAGTATAAATTTCCCAGTTAATGCGATATTTCATGGCTTGCATTTCCTATCATGATTTCCTTGTTAGATGATTGCTGCTCACAAGTGGTGAAGTTGAAATCATCTTTTCGAAAATTTTACGGACGCCATCACGAGTTTCACAGATGACGACGGATATGTTTCAATCGTCGTAACCACCATCCCGTCCTAATTTTTCCTCGAACGTGACCTAACGAAATAGACTAAAGCTTATCACCGGGTTTGTACTCACATGAGCAACACGACAGATGCCTTATGTGGAGCAGGATCTGCTAACCCTTCCGGAGCACCTGAGATCATCCCTGGTTATCGGTAGAGTTCGTGTTGCTCAGTCTTCAGTTTTCTATTTTGTGTTTTGTAAACTGTTGTTTTTTTTTTTTTTTTTTTTTTATCTTTTTTTTTTTTTTTTTTTTTTTTTGCTATGACGTTGTCAGTTTATTTTCTATTCAGAGTTTGCATGTCTCATTGGTATCTTTCGCCTCTCCTCTTAAAGTCACAGGTATATATCTTTTTATTGCTCAAAGTTATTATCTTTTAAAATTTTACCCCCATTATTTGGTATATTAATTTTTAAATTTCTTTTGCTTAAAACCGTGATTCGAAACATTTTAAAGCTCAAATAAAAAGGTCCTGAATTTAATCATTATATCTCATAATGGTCTCTTTAACTTCAGCAGTCGTAACATTAAAAAACTATACTTGCGCCATCAAACATGTTTAAGCCCGCCACATTATGTATGTGTCTGTCCCAAGTCAGGAGCCTGTAATTCAGTGATTGTCGTTTGTTGCTGTATATCATATTTGATTTTTGTTTATTGTTTTGTACTTAAATCATGTCGTTAGTTTTTTTCGCTTGAATTGTTTTACATTTGTCATTTCGGGGCCTTTTATAGCTTACTATGCGGTATGGGTTTTGCTCATTATTGAAGGCCGTTCTGTGACCTATACTAGTTGTTTACTTCTACGTCATTCTGTTTCATTGGCATTTATACCATATCTTCTTATCTTATTTTGGTAGTATGAGTATAGTCTTGTAAATGATCTATACTTTGCTTAGAAGATCATTCTCTTCCTAAAAAGATAGAATTAGCAAAAATTTGATATTGTATAGATACAGTGTGCAATTCATATTCATGAATATTAATTTATTTGAAATCATTTTCTTAATTATGCAATTTTATCTGATGGTCATATTTTTTTCACAAATACAATGAAAAACACTTTTGTGTTATTAAAGGGATTTGCTTTATAAGGAGCGATAACTTAGTAATTCAATTTTATCTGACATTTATCTATTTTTCTACCAGGAAATTAAAAATACAGTAATTCATTTTCAACTTTTTTGAATAAGGGGTAAATAGCTAGACATATTGTATAAGCAGTTGTATTGCATGTGAAGACTGCAAGTAGACCTCTATAGATGTGTTTTGTTATGTTTGTGTCGATGGGTTGTTGCCTCATTGACGTGTACCCAACATCTCACTGTATTCCTGTCTTCGTCATTTAATGACAATAGTTCTACCTTGCTATAAGTTAGAAATAATTTATACTATTTCATCACTAAGTAATTACTTAGCCACCAGATAATGAATTCTATTTCAGATGGATTTTGTTTTCTTATTATCCTGCTAACGCCGTAGTGAATATTTGCAGCTTGCATAATGTACATTATTGTAGGTGATTGTTTTAATAGCATAGAATTTCGGATATTAAGATATTTATCTTTTAATAATATTAATAAAAGACGGTGTTTGGCATAGGGGCATACATCAATGAGACAACACCCAACGACACAAAGAGTGAGGGATGTATTAAAATCTTGATACGTTCTTCAACAAAAGACATGCTCATAATGACATTGTGTTGTTATATACTGTAATTCGGAGCGGATCTAGTAAGTATGGTTTACTTTTGTCAAATCCATTTGAGTTTGAGTAAATAAAATGTTTAAACTAAACAAAAACAGGTTTCTATATATGGTATAGCAAGCTCCAAATCGTCCCGAATTCAAGTAGTGAATAACTATCACATATACTTAAAATAGCTGCCAGAATACAAAATTCCCAAGCATGTTAAGCAGAAAAAAAAACATTACGATATACCAAAAGACGACGTGGCTTTAGATCGACACGTGATCGTTTGATGAAGTCTAGCTAGTTTTAAAGTATTATGTTATAAAAAGTGAAGATCAACTCAAAGTATTATGTTATAAAAGGTGTCGCTCAACTCAATATTTCGCTTTTAATTGTAATAATAAATTCGGCCAGAATTTTATGTTTGTGAACTTTACTTTTTACACATTATGACTTGGATGGAGAGTTGTCTCATTGGCACTCATATCACATCTTCTTATTTCTATTTAACTAAATTTTAATGCATTTATACGTTTAAAAAGTGTAGAACAATTCAATATTTCGCTTTTAATTGTGATGATCAATTCGGGCAAAATTTTATGTTTGTGAACTTTAACTATAGTTTAAAGTATTTATACGTTTAAAAAGTGTAGAACAATTCAATATTTCGCTTTTAATTGTAATGATAAATTCGGGCAAAATTTTACGTTTGTGAACTGTGTAATATGAGTTTCAAATAAAAGTTATTTTTTTGCAAGTTTGCATGAAAATACTGTGATTCATCACTGCCGTCCATCCTTTACAAGTTTTTTTTTATTCGACAAAAAAATAAATGACACAGAATAGTATAAAAACACATTTAAAACCACAATGAGTCAAGGGCAATGGTTTTGAATTCGCCACATAAATATATTGTTATAGTTGATTTATAGCCCACCATAGTTGCTCAGTAGGTAAAGTTCGCGGTGACAAAATTACAATAAAAAGATCTAAGTTTCATTGTTTTAACACTAGAATAGTTCTAAAACCATGTGATTTTAATACAAAATATGTTATACGCTACCACAACATATGTTTATATCAAATATGATAAAATCAGAATTTACATTCTAGCGCTTAAGCGTCGTTTGCGTCTATAACAATACTGGTTATCAGGATGATGGGTACTTCTATTATGCACTGTCGTGCTATTAATGGCGCAATGACTTTATCACAACACGTGTGTGACCTATAGACATGTCTTTAACGTCCAATTTATTCATGGTCAAGAATAAAACCTTTTTCCCAAAGTGAGGGAAAAGAAATATTAAAATGTTTTGTTTTAACAAAAAGTCCACTTTTTTTAAAAGTGTTAGTGATTTTTTTAAATGGTAGCAGAATTCAGACAAATCAAAATGTTCTTGTATACTACATTAACTTAGTTGATTTTTTTATATGTTACTTTTATGTTCCTTGAAAAGATACCGTTACCTTTCATAAACACTGAGCTTGAGACGATATTCTCTACCTCCAACAGTTTTGTTAAAATAAATCGCAAAGGCGTGGAAAGTGTTGAAACTATGGCACTGTTGAAATGTCCTAAAAATGAACGAAAGCGATTTATTGTTACTAAGACAAAATTCGTCCACATCTGTTTTCTTGGTTTTGCTGTCACTTTGGATGTATTGTAATTGTGACAGGGATACATTTCACGTCGTGTATATTTCACCTCTCTCCAGCTGTGTACAATTATCGCCTCGCTCATATATCAAGAACGGTTAATTTTATTGTTCTTTTTGCATGTCTACATGCAGGACCACCGCAATTAAATCCCTAGATGCATGAAAATAATGCAGATTTAAATCAAAGGAAATAAATTTTATCTGAAATAGATCTCATGTTAAATTTATCTTGACTTTGTAAATTTATTATATAGTCCATTGTAAAGTACATGGTGCATTTGCGCAGCGGCTGTCGTTTTATTTTTGGTTTGGAGGTTTTTTTTTTTTTTGCTGTTGTTTTCGGGGTATGGGTTTTTTTTTTTTTTTTTATAAATACATCGTGTGTTGTTTCCAGATTTCGAATTTGTATTTCTATTTTGAAAATTTAGTTCTGTACATTATGTCTTTTATTTTCTCCTTTTCACAAAGATACCAAACTACTAATCTGTGATGTAATATTTCTGACAAGCCTAAGTAGTAAAACAGGAAGACGAAAAATTTCGTATTTGGTCTATATACGACAATAATTTTACTTTTTTGTTCCATGGATAAATAGATCCAATGTGTTTTCTTTACCATTTCTTGTTATACATTTTGTAGAATATGTATACATATTGAGAAAAATATTGCAAAAGTCCAGTTGATAATAATACAAATACTAGTTGTGCCATCAACTCTAATTCGTAACGTAAAATGATGTCTGCCTAAGCTTATATCAATTTCAAGGGATATATTATATCATGCAGGTAGACAAAGTTACTTCAATATTTATGTATATATATTAATATCCTTTTCACATAGATGTTTCTACATTAAAATGAATATTCCATTCAAAAATACTGATATCGCACTGTTCAAATGGTGACATTTTACATATAAATATTTAGTACATGAAGAATAGAAGCATTTTAGTGACAAAATATATGAATTCGGTGAAAATTGATCATTTAGAATAAAATTATCTTTCTTTACAAAATTTAAGGTACATTTTCTGTTGTAATCACAGTAAGTTAGCTTCAAAAAATTAATTATTTCTATTTAACTAAATTTTAATGCATTTATACGTTTAAAAGAGTAGAACAATTCAATATTTCGCTTTTAATTGTGATGATCAATTCGGGCAAAATTTTATGTTTATGAACTTTAACTATAGTTTAAAGTATTTATACGTTTAAAAAGTGTAGAACAATTCAATATTTCGCTTTTAATTGTAATGATAAATTCGGGCAAAATTTTACGTTTGTGAACTGTGTAATATGAGTTTCAAATAAAAGTTATTTTTTTGCAAGTTTGCATGAAAATACTGTGATTCATCACTGCCGTCCATCCTTTACAAGTTTTTTTTTATTCGACAAAAAAATAAATGACACAGAATAGTATAAAAACACGTTTAAAACCACAATGAGTCAAGGGCAATGGTTTTGAATTCGCCACATAAATATATTGTTATAGTTGATTTATAGCCCACCATAGTTGCTCAGTAGGTAAAGTTCGCGGTGACAAAATTACAATAAAAAGATCTAAGTTTCATTGTTTTAACACTAGAATAGTTCTAAAACCATGTGATTTTAATACAAAATATGTTATACGCTACCACAACATATGTTTATATCAAATATGATAAAATCAGAATTTACATTCTAGCGCTTAAGCGTCGTTTGCGTCTATAACAATACTGGTTATCAGGATGATGGGTACTTCTATTATGCACTGTCGTACTATTAATGGCGCAATGACTTTATCACAACACGTGTGTGACCTATAGACATGTCTTTAACGTCCAATTTATTCATGGTCAAGAATAAAACCTTTTCCAAAAGTGAGAGAAAAGAAATATTAAAATGTTTTGTTTTAACAAAAAGTCCACTTTTTTTAAGTGTTAGTGATTTTTTTAAATGGGAGCAGAATTCAGACAAATCAAAATGTTCTTGTATACTACATAAACTAAGTTGATTTTTTATATGTTACTTTTATGTTCCTTGAAAAGATACCGTTACCTTTCATAAACACTGAGCTTGAGACGATATTCTCTACCTCCAACAGTTTTGTTAAAATAAATCGCAAAGGCGTGGAAAGTGTTGAAACTATGGCACTGTTGAAATGTCCTAAAATGAACGAAAGCGATTTATTGTTACTAAGACAAAATTCGTCCACATCTGTTTTCTTGGTTTTGCTGTCACTTTGGATGTATTGTAATTGTGACAGGGATACATTTCACGTCGTGTATATTTCACCTCTCTCAGCTGTGTACAATTATCGCCTCGCTCATATATCAAGAACGGTTAATTTTATTGTTCTTTTGCATGTCTACATGCAGGACCACCGCAATTAAATTCCTAGATGCATGAAAATAATGCAGATTTAAATCAAAGGAAATAAATTTTATCTGAAATAGATCTCATGTTAAATTTATCTTGACTTTGTAAATTTATTATATAGTCCATTGTAAAGTACATGGTGCATTTGCGCAGCGGCTGTCGTTTTATTTTTGGTTTGGAGGTTTTTTTGTTTTGCTGTTGTTTTCGGGGGGTATGGGTTTTTTTTTTTTTTTTATATATATAAATACATCGTGTGTTGTTTTCAAGATTTCGAATTTGTATTTCTATTTTGAAAATTTAGTTCTGTACATTATGTCTTTTATTTTCTCCTTTTCACAAAGAAACCAAACTACTAATCTGTGATGTAATATTTCTGACAAGCCTAAGTAGTAAAACAGGAAGACGAAAAATTTCGTATTTGGTCTATATACGACAATAATTTTACTTTTTTTTTTTGTTACATGGATAAATAGATCCAATGTTTTTCTTTACCATTTCTTGTTATACATTTTGTAGAATATGTATACATATTGAGAAAAATATTGCAAAAGTCCAGTTGATAATAATACAAATACTAGTTGTGCCATCAACTCTAATTCGTAACGTAAAATGATGTCTGCCTAAGCTTATATCAATTTCCAAGGGATATATTATATCATGCAGGTAGACAAAGTTACTTCAATATTTATGTATATATATTAATATCCTTTTTCACATAGATGTTTCTACATTAAAATGAATATTCCATTCAAAAATACTGATATCGCACTGTTCAAATGGTGACATTTTACATATAAATATTTAGTACATGAAGAATAGAAGCATTTTTAGTGACAAAATATATGAATTCGGTGAAAATTGATCATTTAGAATAAAATTATCTTTCTTTACAAAATTTAAGGTACATTTTCTGTTGTAATCACAGTAAGTTAGCTTCAAAAAAAATTAAGTACTAGTAATCAAATAATCATTAAAATTACTCAAGTTTTACCAGGAAAACCATTTTGGTTGGCCTTTTTTAAATGAAAGTTTTTGTGTTGAAATACCCGAAGATACTGATGTATAAAAGCGATATAAACGTATGAGCGCATTTAAAAGACACATGCAAAAAAAAAACATGTTTCGTCTATACTTGTTTCGTAGACATTTGAATTGATTTGGTTGTTTGTTATTAAAACATTACAATTTTCATAGAATAAAGCTTTCAGTCAATGACATGGTGCATTATTTACAAACCTTTTTGGCAGCAGCACCTCAAATTCTTAGTACAAAACTTAAGACGGGCGGAATATTGGAAGGCATGCATGGTATATCAGTTTACGCATAACATTTTCAACTAAGGCTTATACAGTTTGACTCAATCATTTCACTTTTCAGACAAATCAATTTACATAAGAATTCTTATATAGTAATGTTCTTATAAATAAATTAATGCTTACGTTATTGTACCAATTTTTTACCCAATGGTTTTTTACCCATTACAAAACACAGTCGACTTTTGTTATCTCAAATTTGATTTAACTAACAAAAATAATTTTACATAACAGGAATTTTGAGATATCAGTAGCAAAAATAATGCAAATACAGGCATTTTATATGAGATACCAGGAATTTCAAGCTTAATAATCTTGGGTTATAAAAGTCAATTCTATATAATTAAATCTATATTGATTATAAAGATATTGGTTGGCAGTGCAGTTTTTAAATAGAGTTGCTGCTGAGATCATCTGTCTTCGGGAAAAAAATTGTGAGCTTTTATTTTGGAAAAAAATATATCTTATAACTCAGTTTCCCTGGCTTATTGTTATGCTTTATAGGTATACCAAGATATTTAGTCAATATTTTTAAAGTGAAGCTAGGTAAATTTGTGAAGTTGCTTTATCCAAATCTAAATATGTTTATGGATAAACAATTTACTGTCTCTATGTCACAGATGTTAAGCTACATTTTATGCCGTTTTAACATTAATTTATTATTAATTAAATCTATTCAGTGTAAATTGATAGGTTCCACAAGTTTATAAACCTATGCATTACATTTGCGTGCATTACCGTTACATTTGAATTCGCCACATAAATATATTGTTATAGTTGATTTATAGCCCACCATAGTTGCTCAGTAGGTAAAGTTCGCGGTGACAAAATTACAATAAAAGATCTAAGTTTCATTGTTTTAACACTAGAATAGTTCTAAAACCATGTGATTTTAATACAAAATATGTTATACGCTACCACAACATATGTTTATATCAAATATGATAAAATCAGAATTTACATTCTAGCGCTTAAGCGTCGTTTGCGTCTATAACAATACTGGTTATCAGGATGATGGGTACTTCTATTATGCACTGTCGTGCTATTAATGGCGCAATGACTTTATCACAACACGTGTGTGACCTATAGACATGTCTTTAACGTCCAATTTATTCATGGTCAAGAATAAAACCTTTTCCCAAAGTGAGGGAAAAGAAATATTAAAATGTTTTGTTTTAACAAAAAGTCCACTTTTTAAAAGTGTTAGTGATTTTTTTAAATGGTAGCAGAATTCAGACAAATCAAAATGTTCTTGTATACTACATAAACTAAGTTGATTTTGTTATATGTTACTTTTATGTTCCTTGAAAAGATACCGTTACCTTTCATAAACACTGAGCTTGAGACGATATTCTCTACCTCCAACAGTTTTGTTAAAATAAATCGCAAAGGCGTGGAAAGTGTTGAAACTATGGCACTGTTGAAATGTCCTAAAAATGAACGAAAGCGATTTATTGTTACTAAGACAAAATTCGTCCACATCTGTTTTCTTGGTTTTTGCTGTCACTTTGGATGTATTGTAATTGTGACAGGGATACATTTCACGTCGTGTATATTTCACCTCTCTCCAGCTGTGTACAATTATCGCCTCGCTCATATATCAAGAACGGTTAATTTTATTGTTCTTTTTGCATGTCTACATGCAGGACCACCGCAATTAAATCCCTAGATGCATGAAAATAATGCAGATTTAAATCAAAGGAAATAAATTTTATCTGAAATAGATCTCATGTTAAATTTATCTTGACTTTGTAAATTTATTGTATAGTCCATTGTAAAGTACATGGTGCATTTTGCGCAGCGGCTGTCGTTTTTATTTTTGGTTTGGAGGTTTTTTTTGTTTTGCTGTTGTTTTCGGGGTATGGGTTTTTTTTTTTTTTTTTATAAATACATCGTGTGTTGTTTCCAGATTTCGAATTTGTATTTCTATTTTGAAAATTTAGTTCTGTACATTATGTCTTTTATTTTCTCCTTTTCACAAAGATACCAAACTACTAATCTGTGATGTAATATTTCTGACAAGCCTAAGTAGTAAAACAGGAAGACGAAAAATTTCGTATTTGGTCTATATACGACAATAATTTTACTTTTTTTGTTCCATGGATAAATAGATCCAATGTTTTTCTTTACCATTTCTTGTTATACATTTTGTAGAATATGTATACATATTGAGAAAAATATTGCAAAAGTCCAGTTGATAATAATACAAATACTAGTTGTGCCATCAACTCTAATTCGTAACGTAAAATGATGTCTGCCTAAGCTTATATCAATTTCAAGGATATATTATATCATGCAGGTAGACAAAGTTACTTCAATATTTATGTATATATATTAATATCCTTTTCACATAGATGTTTCTACATTAAAATGAATATTCCATTCAAAATACTGATATCGCACTGTTCAAATGGTGACATTTTACATATAAATATTTAGTACATGAAGAATAGAAGCATTTTAGTGACAAAATATATGAATTCGGTGAAAATTGATCATTTAGAATAAAATTATCTTTCTTTACAAAATTTAAGGTACATTTTCTGTTGTAATCACAGTAAGTTAGCTTCAAAAAAATTAAGTAATCAAATAATCATTAAATTTACTCAAGTTTTACCAGGAAAACCATTTTGGTTGGCCCTTTTTAAATGAAAGTTTTTGTGTTGAAATACCGGAAGATACTGATGTATAAAAGCGATATAAACGTATGAGCGCATTTAAAAGACACATGCAAAAAAAACATGTTTCGTCTATACTTGTTTCGTAGACATTTGAATTGATTTGGTTGTTTGTTATTAAAACATTACAATTTTCATAGAATAAAGCTTTCAGTCAATGACATGGTACATTATTTACAAACCTTTTTTGCAGCAGCACCTCAAATTCTTAGTACAAAACTTAAGACGGGCGGTATATTGGAAGGCAGGCATGGTTTATCAGTTTACGCATAACATTTTCAACTAAGGCATATACAGTTTGACTCAAGCATTTCACTTTTCAGACAAATCAATTTACATAAGAATTCTTATATAGTAATGTTCTTATAAATAAATTAATGCTTACGTTATTGTACCAATTTTTTACCCAATGGTTTTTTACCCATTACAAAATACAGTCGACTTTTGTTATCTCAAATTTGATTTAACTAACAAAAATAATTTTACATAACAGGAATTTTGAGATATCAGTAGCAAAAATAATGCAAATACAGGCATTTTATATGAGATACCAGGAATTTCAAGCTTAATAATCTTGGGTTATAAAAGTCAATTCTATATAATTAAATCTATATTGATTATAAAGATATTGGTTGGCAGTGCAGTTTTTAAATAGAGTTGCTGCTGAGATCATCTGTCTTCGGGAAAAAAATTGTGAGCTTTTATTTTGGAAAAAAAATATATCTTATAACTCAGTTTCCCTGGCTTATTGTCATGCTCTATAGGTATACCAAGATATTTAGTCAATATTTTTAAAGTGAAGCTAGGTAAATTTGTGAAGTTGCTTTATCCAAATCTAAATATGTTTATGGATAAACAATTTACTGTCTCTATGTCACAGATGTTAAGCTACATTTTTATGCCGTTTTTAACATTAATTTATTATTAATTAAATCTATTCAGTGTAAATTGATAGGTTCCACAAGTTTATAAACCTATGCATTACATTTGCGTGCATTACCGTTACATTTGCGCGTAAAAATCATTACGTTTGCGCGCAGCTTTTGAGTACATTTGCTCGCATTCATTTTACAGGTAAACACAGATAGATTATACCTTATATATTTATTTAACTTATTACAACTTTTGCTATTGGTGCATGAAATATCACAGAAAGTTTTTAAAGCGTGATCTTTTCACCAATGTCACAGCAGAAAATCTTGTAAATTGTATGCAACAAACAGGCCATAACATAATAACAAATACCAAGGTGACAAGTGTCTATTCAACAAAAAACAAATGCCTTATCATCAAAATATTTGAATGCCTCTTACATTTTTTCATTAATTCATCTTTCTTTGTCTTGTAATACCAATGCCGTGAAATTTTGACACGAAATAAGTCAAATCTACGATACGTTTTGACATCTCTGTACATAGTTAGAATAGATGTGGTATAATAGAGAGGGCGTGATATGGCAGGATTGAAAAACTTTCCATCTGGGAATATTATCACCTTGATAATTATCAATTTAATCAGAGTTATCACACTTTTGATTATAAGTTTAATCAACCAGTGTTAATTGATTAGGTTGATTAACTGTATTAATTTGATACGGTCTTAATTGATATACCGCTTTAACTAAATGTTCTAAATATACATTCTACACTTTTTATTGATTTTGAAGTATTTTTAAAGAAAAGGTTGAAAAATAACAAATAATAGTAAATGCCGAAATGTTTGGAAAGATAACCGAAGAACCATTATAATAACTGAACTTTTTTTCTAAATTTAGAATCTATGTAACAAAATACTTTAGATCGTTTTGAAATTATAAGATATTTTGTTATTTCTGTTTAGAAATACTTCTAACATTTTTTTAATTTATATTTTCTCAAAATTTCTTAATAAAAATAAGGCTATATATGCATATTTCCCCCTGTTTTAGAAAGATTATAACTGAAATATTTATTCAAACGGTATTTATTTAAGACTGCTTATGCGTATATTATTCTTTTCAGATAAAATGTTCATTCCAAAAACATTGATTATTTTTATGAACAAGAGAAAAATTCGCATTTAGATTTCAGATAGAATGTCATAATTGCTTCAGCAGGAGGAGCACTGTCAGAATACTGCTGCTGATTGGTCGAAGGAATGTCAACTTCGCAGACGATCTTCATTCGCGAGGAGAGCGCGTGCTTCTGAAAGTGATACCATGACGACAAATAACAGCGATAGGCCAACGATTCTAATACCGCCGGCAACTTGAAGAAAAACATCCAGAAATGTCAAAATGATGGCAAAATTCTCGTCGGGAATGTAGCTTTGACATCTGTATACCGTAACAGTCGCGATACAATTTTTCAAAAATGTATCAATTTTATTCGCCTTACTTTACACACAAGTCGTCTAGTAATGAATTTTCTGTAAGTAATTTAATTTAACGACTGTTGATTTTCAAATTCATTTTCTTTTATTTAGCAATCTTATATATTTGTGAAAGAATTAGCCTGAAATTCTTTTGGACATAACTCTCTCACAACAATAACATACTTTGGGCATTTTGCGTTTTCGGCATTACAAATAAACGAATTACAGAATTAAGGAAAACATTTGCAGATAAATACCGACAAGTAAATTCTGAACATTTTCTACATTGATACACAATTTGCAATTATTTTTCTTTTCTTTATTATAGAAAATTGGAAGTTCTGGAATTTATGACTATCATTTGTCTGGTGATTATTTGACTTCTAACCATTCCACTACAAGTGAACTTGAAAGAGACTTGCATTCTGGATTAGATTCCGAAACGGAGAGACCAAAATCATCGCAGTATATTGCTCCCAACTGTGTATTGTTTAACTATTTTAGTGGTGACGTTTCAACAGTTGTCGATGACCACTTCAGCAGAGCTTTGAGTCAACCAAGTAGTTTTACGCTGGACAAATGTAATACTGGTGACCGAAAACCGGGTAAGTAGAAATGATTTATATACTTATTAACTTTACAATTTTAAGTGTATAGTATTGCTGCGACAAAACTTCAACAAACATTCATACAAGTTTGAGTGTTGTCAATTCATTTATACATATTGGTCATTGGATATGTTAGAAACGAATCCTTTTGTCGTTATTTTTTTTTAATGTTTTTTGCACATTTAAACACAGAAAACAAAATGTTATCACTATATATATAGACCTTGATTATATTTATTTAGGTTTAAGGTTTCAATAATTTAGATTGAGATGTGTAATAATTGATTATCGATATTACGTCAGTTTTTTAGTATGCATTCATTAACATAGTCATATACGAAAAGATTTGCAAAGGCGTGCACGTTAAAACATTATGAGCGAATTCGAGCATAATCAAATGAAAATTTTAGATGGATTCTTGCAAATAAAAAGATCCTTTCTGTTTCTAGATTCATCAATATTGTTAAAACTGTAATAAAATGTTAAAACGAAAAAAAAAAAAAAAAACAAGCAAAGAAAACATGTAGTTTTAATTAAGAATAATACGGCGCGGGACGTTTGCGATTTGTGACAAGACATTTGCGCTATTTTTAATGGACATTTGCGCTTTAATTTTAAGGACATTTGCGCTTTTTTAAAAAGGAAATTAGCGCTTTATCAATAGGACGTCTGGGCTTCATCAACATAACATAGGAGTTATTATGGTTAAAAAGTTTTAAAAATTATTTAATATCAAAAACACTTTGATGAATTTAGGGCAAAATTTAAATGTTCCATCGATAAAAGTTTCTTTTTCTCTATCGTTTACCCAGAAACATATACTTTTATGTTTATTATATGTCTGGTTTACCCGAATATTTTTTTTTTCTGATTTTGTCGGTTGTTTTGAAGAATTTTCAAAGAATATGTGTACATCAAATAATAAATACATGTGTTTGAATAAATTATCTAATCCTTCGAGATTTAATGTAATTGACCGTTCCGTTAGACAAATTTTATCATCTGTTAATAATTAATTTAATTAGGTCTTCATTGACTGTTCCTTGAGAAGTTTATTAACACGTACTTACAGCTGACATTTTTATATACGTTGTATCAAATTTTAATTGATTCTCAGTTAGAAACACTAAAACTTAATTTGGGGATTCACTTACATATTCGACACTTCCTACTGAATAATAACAATATTTGTTTACAGAGAGGACGTGTAAATATTATCATAGTATGGTACTGAAATCTAACTCTACAAATTCAGCGGCAAAATTTTATTTTAATTTCACCATTTTAGAAGCCATCACGGGTAGTCAAGGTCGTTTAACACTACCGTAATACATAATAAAATTGAATAAATATATGTATAAGCAAAGAAGCATTGTTTCTCATTTAATGTAAAGGGAAACCTGATAGAATTTTTTCATCCCAGTTCTCTATAATAACTTTTATCTATATTTGTTGACTTTTGAGGAGTTTCTTTCCCCCCTCCCATAAATAATTTTCTTTCTCGTTGTTTCCAACCACCATGTGTTTTGCTTTAAGTTCCTACAATATCTAAACAACTTCTAAGAAGCAAGTATTTAAAAAAAAATATAACTTGTAGTTTTTATTTTCATTTCTTTCTGTCTTTTTCATTTTCGAAATATTAATAAGAAGTACATGTAAATCGACAAAACGTACATATCTTGATCACATGTTTGCATTGATACACATGTACCAGACTAACAATGTATCGTTTATATAAGTACATGTAAATTGAAAAAATTACATATCTTGATCACATTTTGCATTGATACACATGTACCAGACTAACAAGTGCTTACTATATATGTATCGTTTATATAAGTACATGTAAATTGACAAAACTTGCATATCTTGATCACATGTTTGCATTGGTACACATGTACCAGACTAACAAGTGCTTACTATATATGTATCGTTTATATAATTGTGCGTTGATCGTGAATGTGATTGAAACCGCAAAGGAAATAGCAACACAAATTAAATAATACCACGATTAAAGGTGTAATTTTATGTATTCATTTGTATGTTTAATTTTGTTTTCATTATTTTTAGATTTAGTTCTTTTCTCAACATTTGACTGTGCATTTCACGATTGATATACTGTCTTATAAAAACGAGGCACATTTCAGTAGGATTTGAACTAGCTTTTAGTCATGTTAGTAACAATACAGTTTACTCCGAGGTGGGTCTTTAGACGATGAGGATGTTCTAGGTACCCATGCTGTTATAAGTTTCAACTGATTTTTACACACTATTTATTCATTGATTTTTTTTTCTAACCATCATATTGGATAGTTCTAGTTCATCGTACACATTTAAGATAGTCAACCTAGATATAATTTGTTATGTCGTTACTTGATGATGATTGCTGTCTCCCCGTATATACTTTAACAAATATCCATAATAAATATAAAAATAAGGAGATGTGGTATGATTGCCAATGAGACTTCGGACTTTCAACAGAGTTCAAATGACGTGGATGTACAAGCATTTATAGGTCACCGTATGGCCTTCAACAATGAGAAAAACCCTAACCGTATAGTCAGCTATCCAATGCCCGACATGAAAAATAACTAACAAATAAATGTTTGTTTCTAAGCTCATAAAACGCAATAAAATCACTTCGAACTTCAGATATTAATTTAAGATAGCCATAATAGATGTGACTCGTTATCCAAACATCACTTTGAAATTCGTTCAACAATATTTTTTTTGTAGAAATAATGCTCAATTTATGTAATGTTGGATATCAAGACTCATTTATTCCTTATAACAAAGGGTAAAGATTGAGATAGTCCAGTTTGAATTAAGAAATGAGAGTTTTTATGTAAGTATTTTATCTTAAACTTATTAATAAGAAACCTTCTTTTCTTTTCCTTCCAGAGAAACCTTTGATGTGCCAGAGAAAATTGCCTTCGTCATTCTGGAACAGTAATCACAAGAGAACAAGTCCATATGGATCATCATGTGGGTTGGACTATCGGGATCCTAGGGATCCATATTTCCCACCATCTTGGTACACACTACAGAACAATCATTGGCCGTATAGCTTCCCAAGACATCATGCTCATTCAGAACTTGGTCAGAATTTTACATATTCATCCCTAGATACGGCGGGAAAGTTGGGAACACCATACCAATCTTTAATGTTTCCGTCTGGCTACGAATCAAGGCAAAATAAATATGACTTTACTAAAAATATGGAGTCTTTATCTAGTCCAAGTAACTATTATGGACTTTCCAGATTCGGAATGGATTTAGCGACAAAAGGAAACATCGAGTCGACGGTTTCTGGTATGTTTACTTGTTTTCAAAAGCGTATTTTTTTGGTTTGTTCATTATGTATCATAATTTGACATACATCTTATCAAAAGTTAATTCCAAGTAATAGACTTCTGAGCATATATAAAATTCGTAAACACAAATACTTATTTTCAGACACACAAAAAAAAAAAAAAAAAAAAAAAAAATAAAAATAAATGATTTCGAGTGTTTATGCATATAAAATATGTTGTCATATAATTAGTTTTTTGGTTTCCGTTTCTCTATTCCAAAACTACAGGATATTCAGTGCTCTTTTTTTAAGAGCACTATTCAGAGAAGCTTGTACACAACTGTACCAAACAATAATCGCAAAACACAGTTTACATATCAGACATGGAAAACTGAGAAGTTCGTTTTGTATTAAAAAGGGAAAACGTATATTTGTAACGTATTGACGTACATGATAAATATCTGGGTCCAACAACAAGCCTGACTTTTTTTCGCAAATAGGTTAAATCATATAGGTTTATACTTATAATATAAAGAATAAGAAGATGTGGTATGATTGCCAATGAGACAACTCTCCACAAGAGACCAAATGACACAGAAATTAACAACTATAGGTCACCGTACGGCCTTCAAAAATGAGTAAAACCCATACCGCATAGTCAGCTATTAAAGGCCCCGAAATGACAAATGTAAAACAATTCAAACGAGAAAACTAACGGCCTGATTTATGTACAAAATAATGAACGAAAAACAAATAAGATATACAGCAACAAACGACAACCACTGAATTACAGGTTCCAGACTATGGACAGGCACATACAGAATGTGGCGGGGTTAAACTAGTTTGAAGGCGCGCCAACCCTCCCCTAACCTGAGACAGTGATATAAGTTTTTTTCAAATTTTACAGTTAGTCTGTTTTATTTTCAGGTCTAGAATATCAGTTACAATCAGCTAGAAGAGATGTGTTGGTAGCTTTCTCTTGAAAATTAAGTAGTTAATAAAACATCCGTATAAAAGATTTTTCATCAGCGTTTGGATGAGGATATTAAACCGGTTGCAAGTTTCGGACAGTGATGAACAAAGCGTTTCCGGTGATTGGATGTCCACCAAGTGGACAAATAGGACGATTATTTTAAATGTTCAGACTAAACCTAAAGGTTTTTATTTTGTGTTTTTAAGTGTACATATTTGTTCTACAAGTTGGGGTAACCTACATTTAATGAAGACCATGAGATTTGTTATTTATTACATTTGAAGTAAAATATTATATAGGTTTGGTATTATTTTTCTCTGAGCAATATACAAAATGTGTGAAAGTGGTTTTCTTTCTTTTCTTGAATCCTGCATAAAATACACGCAAACAAAATATCTTAAACATATCAGCTCTTTAAAGAGTAGGACCAATTTCCCTTTGATTTATTTCACACCAGGATCGTAATGATTACGTCTTTCTACCTGCATTTGAATGTTATGATTCGCAGATTAATGTGTGTAATTTAGGGTTTTAGCAAACATTTTCTATTTTTTAACTTAAAGGTTCAAAACTTTAATTTAAAAAAACAATGTGTTCCAATGCAAACTTTTACAAAACATTGTTTATATTGCAACAGTACTGAATAACATTTCTAATTCCGTATTTGTTTTTCGTTTATTGTTTTAGCACAAATCAGACCTTTGTATAACTCTTTTAAGCTGTTTGAAATTTTGTCATTCTGAGGCTTTTTACAGCTTACTATATACGGTATATAATTTGCTCATTGCTGAAGACCGTAAGTTGACCTATAGCTGTTTACATGCTCGCCCTTTGGCCTTTGGTGGATAGTTGTAACATTGGCAACCAAAGCGTACCACATATCCTTACTTTATGTATTCGTATGTGTAAAAAATAAATAAGATGTACTTTAAACTTTTCAGCAGTATGAAATAATATACGAGCTCAATTCCTCAAAATGGCCTAACTCCGTCTACTTCTTTTCTCATAGTATAATCTATATTTTTTCATGATATAATTATAATTTCCGATTAACATAAACTGCATTTTGGTGTTTATTTATCGAACGTTCTGATAACAATGTCCGCAAATAGGTTAAATCATATAGGTTTATACTTATAATATAAAGAATAAGAAGATGTGGTATGATTGCCAATGAGACAACTCTCCACAAGAGACCAAATGACACAGAAATTAACAACTATAGGTCACCGTACGGCCTTCAAAAATGAGTAAAACCCATACCGCATAGTCAGCTATTAAAGGCCCCGAAATGACAAATGTAAAACAATTCAAACGAGAAAACTAACGGCCTGATTTATGTACAAAATAATGAACGAAAAACAAATAAGATATACAGCAACAAACGACAACCACTGAATTACAGGTTCCAGACTATGGACAGGCACATACAGAATGTGGCGGGGTTAAACTAGTTTGAAGGCGCGCCAACCCTCCCCTAACCTGAGACAGTGATATAAGTTTTTTTTTTCAAATTTTTACAGTTAGTCTGTTTTATTTTCAGGTCTAGAATATCAGTTACAATCAGCTAGAAGAGAGATGTGTTGGTAGCTTTCTCTTGAAAATTAAGTAGTTAATAAAACATCCGTATAAAAAGATTTTTCATCAGCGTTTGGATGAGGATATTGAACCGGAGTTGCAAGTTTCGGACAGTGATGAACAAAGCGTTTCCGGTGATTGGATGTCCACCAAGTGGACAAATAGGACGATTATTTTAAATGTTCAGACTAAACCTAAAGGTTTTTATTTTGTGTTTTTTAAGTGTACATATTTGTTCTACAAGTTGGAGTAACCTACATTTAATGAAGACCATGAGATTTGTTATTTATTACATTTGAAGTAAAATATTATATAGGTTTGGTATTATTTTTCTCTGAGCAATATACAAAATGTGTGAAAGTGGTTTTCTTTCTTTTCTTGAATCCTGCATAAAATACACGCAAACAAAATATCTTAAACATATCAGCTCTTTAAAGAGTAGGACCAATTTCCCTTTGATTTATTTCACACCAGGATCGTAATGATTACGTCTTTCTACCTGCATTTGAATGTTATGATTCGCAGATTAATGTGTGTAATTTAGGGTTTTAGCAAACATTTTCTATTTTTAACTTAAAGGTTCAAAACTTTAATTTAAAAAAACAATGTGTTCAATGCAAACTTTACAAAACATTGTTTATATTGCAACAGTACTGAATAACATTTCTAATTCCGTATTTGTTTTTCGTTTATTGTTTTAGCACAAATCAGACCTTCGTATAACTCTTTTAAGCTGTTTGAAATTTTGTCATTCTGAGGCTTTTTACAGCTTACTATATACGGTATATAATTTGCTCATTGCTGAAGACCGTAAGTTGACCTATAGCTGTTTACATGCTCGCCCTTTGGCCTTTGGTGAATAGTTGTAACATTGGCAACCAAAGCGTACCACATATCCTTACTTTATGTATTCGTATGTGTAAAAAATAAATAAGATGTACTTTAAACTTTTCAGCAGTATGAAATAACATACGAGCTCAATTCCTCAAAATGGCCTAACTCCGTCTACTTCTTTTCTCATAGTATAATCTATATTTTTTCATGATATAATTATAATTTCCGATTAACATAAACTGCATTTTGGTGTTTATTTATCTAACGTTCTGATAACAATGTCATACAGAACAAATCTCTGACACTGTTTGTTGTTAAAACAAAACAATTGGATTATTCCGAAATATGTCCATCCCAGTGGGACTTGTCAGATACAGTCCGCTAACTTGATTCATGGACGTATTATATAATAGGATACTTCCATGCTTGATTGAAGGTATTAGGTCTTTAGTAACGCACCGAATCAAATGGTTCCCTAGGGGAAAGTTTGGGGATACCGAGCCTATAGAAATTATCTTTTCACTGTTCTGTGTGTATTAGACAAACTACTTCGCATAAATGTGGCCCATTATTTGCATGTACTAGGATTTTCTGTGAGCGATGAGAATTATTACTTTTTAGACAGTTAATGTTAATTCATTTAAAACTATCAATCAAGGACATTCTGAAACTATTTTAATTTGCCACCAAATATCTATCACGCAACACTTTTGAAAACTGAAACTTGTGCCTGTGAAAAAAAGGTCTTGTATTTATTACAGAACAAACATTATATAATAGTCTTTTCAGGCTTGTACTGCCTCACATTTGGTTTAAAATCCCCTTTCGCTCTACACCATCGCTGCACTAGAAGGTGTCTTTAATTGTTCTAAAGCAAATACAGATGTAAAAGAGATACACAGCTCGTAGATTAGCTTTTGAGTATGAAATACAGCAGTCGAGGATCAAGGTTTATCAGAATTGATTATCTTCAAACATATTAGATACACGATTACATGACAAAATAATGAATTCAATTGCTAAACCTCTTCAAGCATATTGGTAGAGTCAACAAGCATGGTATTATGTATCACTCTTTTGTTTTCTTTGCGAATTATACTCGTATTTTTCAATATTTACGCGTGAAGTAAAAACAAAGTCGTACGCGCAATGTTTTTAACATTCTATGTTATTATTACGAAATTGGTTAAAGTATATTCATTGAAAACAAATGACAGAGTTTGGGGTTCCTGAAGGCATAATATTTCCTAGTTTCAAAACTAATTAGATAAACCGACATATTATTGCAACAAAATATCAAGAAACGAAAAAGAATATTTACAAGTAAAATATCTTATTATAAGCAATAGATATATATTTCCGAAATTAAAAAAGGCAACGACTAAATTAAACAAATAAATTTCATTTCATTTTCTAGATATTTTTTATGAACAAAAACGAACTTTGACATTGAAACCCAACAAAAATGTCAAGTAGTCTAACTCCTCTAACTGATTTCTTTAGATAACTTTGATAAATTTCATTTCGTTTTCTAGATATTTTTATGAAGAAGAACGAACTTTGACATTGAAACCCAACAAAATGTCAAGTAGTCTAACTCCTCTAACTGATTACTTTAGAGAACTTTGATAAATTTTATTTCATTTTCAAGATATTTTTTATGAACAAGAACGAACTTTGACATTGAAACCCAACAAAAATATCAAGTAGTCTAACTCCTCTAACTGATTTCTTTAGAGAACTTTGATAAATTTTATTTCTTGACCTTTTCACATTCATATCACGACAAAACAGAACATCAATAAACTGTACACTGTTTTCTAAATCATGTCTCAATTATCAACCTCTGAATATTGACAATGCGACCAGCATGGCTATGAACATATACTTTAATAAAACGGCCACGCAATGTCCTATTTTTTGCATTGTGGTAAAAAGAAAATGGAATTCGAAACAAAAGGCTGCATTGATATCTGTCTTTTTCCCCAAAAAGCAATGAACACTGTAAAAAAATAATAATTGAATGTCTTTTTTGTCCGTTCTGACTTTTGAGTTACGATACTAGAACATAATACCATGCAAGTATTGTTAAAAATTAACTGAAAACTGCAGTTAAGGTGAATATTTTGTGTGTCTGTGTGTTGAGGGGGTGGAGGCGTTGGCGGAGGGTCATGCATATAAACATCAATTGTTTTTGATGTTCTGGAATGTTAAGTGGATATAGAAATATACAATTTTGACAGAAAGAAGGGTAGAAAACATTCTAACAAATTATTTCAAAATAGACATTTAAAAAAAACATACATGCACCACAACAAGTTTCTTGTCTTTGCATTTAAACAAGGAACTTACTTTAAAAAAACGTTCAAAATTAATAATGCTATAGCTGACAAACAATCGCACAACACAGTCTTTTAAGTCAGTGATACCTTGTGGTCTGAATATAACACAGCTTGTGTATAAAGTTGCTGAAAGAAACCCAACAACTATCCCAACAAATGTTTCGTTGTAACTATAGCCTTACAGCTATTACATGTGCCAAAATATCAATACTTTCCTCTGTGTTTTTCAATGAAAACATGCTAGTATTGGCTAACTGTGGACAAACTCTAGACTTCTGGCTTGAAACCGTGAATAATAAAGAATACAGAGAGTGCAGTGATCAAACGAAACAATGAAACAGAACACATGCAGGAAATTAAGGACTAAATTCAACATCACATTTAGCATTCTACCTGTTGTTTTACCCTTCACTGACAATCAAATTAATCCAGAGAGAAAAAAGAGAGACTTATGTCAGACAATGTAATATTTGTAGATAACGCCTTTATAATATATGGCTAAACGAAAGTTATTAACCATGTAAATTCCGGAATTTATCTATTGTAAGTAAAATTTTACTTTGATTCGGCATATTGGCAAACAATTTAAACGTAAGCTCTGATGAGCTTTTCACCGAAGAAGTATCTATTGTAAAAGTTGCATGTTCTATATATAGGCAATCTATGTAAAAATAAGGAGATGTGGTATGATTGCCAATGAAACAAATATACACCAAAGCCCAAGGAACAATTACAAATTTGAACGACTGAAAGTCAATGTTGACCTGATAATTTAACATTGCAGCAAATCTATATCATATATAAGGGTTGTGTGCTGTAGTTTACTGTTCAAAGTTCTATTAACAAGTAAAAGGTATGGGAGTATTTTCATTCTCAAAGGTATTGGCTACACAATTGTTCTTATCGGTTGTTCACATGTATATTCTATCAGCTGTTTCTTAGTTCTGGTTATTTTTTTTATTGGTAGTCAGAGGTTCGGTTATTTTATGGTACCGTCTAAGATATATTATGTATAGAACCCCGAATAGGTCAAGCCGCCAAAACTTTATAGCTGTAATTTGCTGCTTCTATCCTAATCAAAGTAGAATTTATGAATAAGGGCAAATAATTGAGCCCGACCAGCATGTCTGTATACCTAGCAGATTCCGGTCCTGGATATGCATGTAATAATTGCCATTGGACGTTTGGTGAGGAAACCATAAAGAAAGCCACAGAAAACAGACATTATGGCTAAAAGAAAACATCGAAAAAAAATCTATACTACACAGAAAACTTAATATTGAGCAACATGAACCCAACCGAAAACCGGGGGTGGACTCGGGTGCCCCTGAAAGTCAGTAGTTCCTGCTTCATAACTGGCACACGTCATGTTGCTTCGGTTGATATTACCGGGGTATCTGTTTAAACTGAATTGAGTGAAAGGAACGTGAAATCATATTTTATTAAAACAGCAATGAAATGACTTTAAATATTTGAATTATAAGTTTTCGAGTATAAGTAAAATCAATGGCAATATTGTTCTCTTCAGCCCCAGGATCACCCCAAAATCTTGATATTTACAAAAATCTCTTCTACCGAAACGAGAAGTCAGTTGATGGTTTTACCTAGTTTTCAGTATTTTTGGAGATCTTGTATTGCTGGTCAGTTTTGCTGTTTAAAGTTTATAAATATATATCTATCTTAATACAGTAAAATTGTTAAAAATATCTTTTTAGGTTAATAAAGCCTGGTGGTTCTAGTCATATTGGCATTCTTGTACATCTTGTTTTGCTGAATCTTTTTCATGTTTATATTTTTCTATATGTCTATTAAAGTTTTCAAGATAAGTCAATAAATGGTTTCAGTCATTTTAGCATTTTTGTATAACTAGCATACAATAGATGATCGATTTGCTGTCTACCTAAATTTTTTTTTAGATTAAATGCAAAAATACTGAAATTGGTTAAACATCACCATTCAATGCAACAACTCCTACAAGGAGCCAATTGATGGTTACATCCATACTGGCTTTTCTGTAAATCTGGTATTGCTGCCTTATGTTTTTTTCAGTATACTCTTATTGTCCATCATAGTTTTTCTAGATTATACACAAACAAGAGGCTGACAGGAATCAAATCTCTAACCTTTAATTATTTTTCCCAAATAGGCTTTTCATCAAAACCAATGTAATAACATAAGGAACATATTTGGCATATACGGATATATAAGAAAATCATATCTATTGGACTCCTTTTTGAACCCTTGATGCCATATTGGAATTTTCATCAGGACCAAAGTAACAACATTTTGTAAGTTACCTCTAAGGAACATTTCTGCATGGTTTGTTTTCATTTACCTTTACTCAAAGCAAAACAAGCAATATTGTAATTCTTAAAGGGTGTCAATGTAAACTTTGCCCTTAACTATAGGTCATTTTGAAATTCTGATATGCATCAAATTAACCACACTTGTTGGGAACTTTCACTAGAACATATCTGGTAAGTTTGCATTCAATTAGTTCAGTAGTTCTAGATATTAAGAAGATTTTAGAAAATTAAACCAATTGGAATCCTTTTGGGCCTTTATAAACCATATCTTGAACTATTCCTCAGGACCAAAGTAACAACACTTAACTGGCAAGTACTTTCTTATGAACATTTCTGTATGGTTTGATTCCATTTCACTAAATTCAATTTTGAGAATAAAAGCAAAATGTAAATTTCCAATATGGTTTTAATATAAACTTTGACCTCCCCTGAGAGCCATCAAAGTACCAACACTAAGTCTTGTTAAGGGTTAAATTTCAATTGTGTCCATGTAAAGAGTATGACCCTTTCTGCAAATTGTTATGTCAGTTTGAGGTATGTAGATTACCAGTTATGCAAGAAAAATGCATTGGAAATCTCAGCAGACATTTTGCAGCTATCCATTCATGGAAAATTCCACCAGTATGTAAATATATAAAGTGAACAAAGTCACTGTCATGTTCCATACACATACAGTGCACTACAATAGTAGATGTGTTTATTAGACTGTTGTTTGTCTCATCTTTTTTCATTTTGGCCATGTTGTTGTTCGTTTTTATTCAACTTGTTCATTTTTGGTTGTCCCCTTGGTATCTCCTCCTTTTTTTAACTAATAGAATATAAATCAGCTAAAGGAAAAGGGTTATTGTAATGTGGTAAACTGAACTTTTTGCTAGGTGCAAAAACTTCAGAATTCATAGTAAGGAACTCGTAATTTAGCTGAGAAAACAATTGGTAAAGTCAACTGTATCATATTAAGATATCAAATTGCTCCAAAAGAGACTTCAACCTACATAAGATAACTGCCAAGAAACTGAAGGCTTGCATGTCACCATTTTACTTTTAACACTGAGGACAATAAAATAAATCAGGAAATCTAAAAATAACCAATGATTTCTACATACTGATGTAGTCACTTCTGAAATTTCTTAATTAAGTAAAAACTCTTAAAACTGACTTTTCAGTATTTATTGTGTCATCAACTATGAAAACCTTTACTAAAAAGAAATATGGATTTTTAAAGTTTTATTTCTTAAATATGAAAATAATCAAGTAAAGCATATTTTTATATATACTACTCTCCTAAGCATGAACAATCTGGAACAGTTTAAGACTTAGTAAGTTGATACAACATATATTCATGTACATACACTATTGCCAGATAGTATATCTATCCATTTCTGTAGTAAGAATCATTTCAGGATATCAATTCCAATTCAGCTAATTTTATCCTGTTCCGAAACAGATGAGATTTTATCAGATTTCACAACATTACTAGAGTTAACTCCCTTATCTACTTCAACTCCTGAGGTTTGACTTTCCTGACTACTATCTACTGGAGCTTTGTTATTAGCACTTTCAGCACTTGCATTTGGTTCATTTTTGCTACTTTGAGACTGTTCATCCTTTTCTAAGAATTCTCCCCATTTTTTCAGTCTTTTGTCCCTTTCAGCTTCTGATTCCTCAATTTCATATTTAGTTTTTCCATCCCAAGTCTCTGCAGTGATTTTTTTCTTGGCAAACCATCGACCATTGAGAAGTTTTATAACTTCATCAGCTTCACATGGTGTTTTCATTGTGACAGTTATAACTCCATCAGGATGGTTCTAAAAAAATAAGTTTATTTCATATTAACATACTATTTCCATTGTATTAGCAACATATTGTTTATATTTAATTTACTACCTACTACATGTGGTCATAAACATTAATAAAATCAATTAATGTTCTTAGAACAATACCCAATCGAAAGTATCTTTTTTTATATTATGTGTCTCTAAAACACTATCCATTCTCTTTTACTAATGAATATACAAGTAAAACTATTGTATGCGATTTTGTCCATGTACATATACAAAAAATTAAATTATTATAGTGTCATTTCTGTACATCATGTGTTTCTTAGACAATATCCAGTCTTTTTATCTACTAATGAATTCATAAGTAAATGCTAGTGATCAAAAGGTATCTACTGATCTAAAATTAACAACCACCAGATTCATGCTGTGTACATAAAAATACAAGAACTAACATTTTTTTTTACATTTATAAAATTGCTTTTATTATTTTGTATTGGAAAAATACCAAAAATTATTTATTGCTTCTAAATTAGTAAAACATTGAAATGATTGCTGTAATTCTGTAAGAAAGAGGATTAAATAAATGGAGAATGTGGACACCGATGATGCCCCCACTTGCATTTAATGTTATAAAGGGATGTAACTCAAGAGCGGTAAAAGTCACACAACCCAAATTCAAACTTGATCTGTGTTTTGTGCTAATAAGCTTGTGTATAAGTTTCTTAACATTTGGTTGAGGCAACTAAAGTTGAAGAACGGAAGGGACGTACGTACGGATGGACTTACAGACAGACAAGGGTAACACTTAATTCTCCCTCAGCTGCAGTGGGGGCATAAAAAGTTAAAGAGAAAGGACAGGGTGTATAACCGAGTGTCTGAATCTCTCATTTTTTATGACCAATATGCTGAAAATTTGATCTAAAAGGAATATTTTCCATGACATCAACTGTATACTGTACATTCAGACATTTTTTATATGTTTTATTATTGTGAAAATTGAAATGGGAAAGGTGTGGAAAAATGAAAACTTACATTTTAAATTCTAATAACATTAAAAGCAATATTTCCTGAAATGGAAATAACTAATCACTCACTTTTAACCATTGTTTGAAAATTGCAATAATAAATGCACACACAAATTTCCAAATTTACTTTATTTTAACAAGTTGATCCTACATTGTATTTAGTTAAATGTTTAAAATCCTTGCTCTCCTATACTCTTGCAAATAAATATGAATCCACATTATGTTGAAGTAATAAAACCATAGGAAATTACTATATGAATAAAAACATTTCTTACATCATAAAGTCGGACAATTTTCACCTCACCAAGCTTAGAGCACTCTGTTCTTGTATCATCTCTCAGCTCATTGATTAACATTGGATCAGCCTGAAATATAAAAAAAACATTCTTGTGTGACTGGTATAAGATAAATTAACATTGGATCAGCCTGAATTACTGTGGATTCATTTATTTTCATGGGTACCAATTTTCGTGGATAGAGGAAAATTTGGATTTTCGTGGATACTATAATTCGTGGTTTTTCCTAAGTCTGCTGACAAGCCTATAGAAAATTTGTACTTCGTTGAACATTTAAATTTGTGGATCACCTTTACCCATGAAATCAACGAAAATTGGTATTCAACGAATAATAATGAATCCACAGTAGAAAATGTCCTTATGAGGGGTATAAGATAAATTAGTCAGCCATAAGGGTTAGATAAGGAATAGGTTCTTGATCCTTCCAATCATCTATACATAGACAGTGTGTTAATTTACGAAGTACATATTTGGTTTATAGCTGGATCATCCAACTATAGACCAGTTTATATATCCAACAACCAGATATCGGTGTGAAATGGTCCAGTGGTTTAAAACTAGAAGACATTTGAATGGCTCAACAAAAGTTCTTACGAAAACTAAAAAGGTTTGAATCAAAGAATTGTAGATGTCACTGTCACATCAGGAAGTAATTAGTTTATAATCAGAACCTTTTTAAAGAATATCAATGTCACAACTTGATTGAAACATTATTTTTGAATAAAAATAATTGTTAAACTGACAATATTAGTTTTCCTTTTACTTTCAACAGAATCAATGCTATAACATAACAAAAGACTTCATAACAGGACTAATTCAGCAACATTTAATAATTAAGGTTCAGATATAGCAGAAAAATATTTGTTGTTTACTGGTGTGATGTTTGAACACTTTTCAATATTTGTAGAAATAATGACATATAGATCATCTACAACAGTTTTGAATTATTGAGTTTAAGTTTGGCCTAAGTTACTGTGGATTCATTTATTTTCGTGGGTACCAATTTTCGTGGATTAAGGAAAACTTGCATGTTCGTGGATATTTAATTTCGTGGTTTTGTTGAAGTCTGCGTACAAGCCTATATAAAATTTGTCATTTGTTGAACATTTAATTTCGTGGTTCACTTGTACCCACAAAATCCATGAAAATTGGTATCCAACAAATAATAATGAATCTACAATAATTCATTTCGGCTTACGGGGCTGAAAGAATAATAAAACAATTATCAATGTAAGCCACAGTAAGAGACTAGTAGCTGTGTTATTTTACAAGCTTGAACGACGTGCATATTACATAGTTATTGTCATAAAATTTGAAATCTACATAATCTAAATTTATAGTCTTTAAATGTCTTCATGTAGCCAATAACAACAACTAACTAGAGGCTCTCAAGAGCCTGTGTCGCTCACCTGTTTCTACTGTGGTTTTGGAAATTATGTAAAATAAGGTTAAAATCATATAGATACCCTTATAATGATTGAGGCCAAGTTTGGTTTAATTTGGCCCAGTAGTTAAATTAAAAGCAGAAGACTTTTGAAAAGATTTACAAAAATTACCAATAAATTGCAGAAAATAACTTTTAAGGACAATAACTCCAATAAGATGTCAATTGCCAATTGGTCATGTTAACTTATTTGTAGATCTTTCTTTGCTTGATATTTTTGCTGTTTACAGTATATCTCAATCTATAATGATATTCAAGATAATAAACAAAAAATGAAAAAAAAAATCCTTTCCTCTGCTCCAAAATTTATTTCACCCAGGGCCTGTATAATGCAGAAAATGCCTTTAAATGTTTTTATGGAACACCCTTCAAAAAATTTGGGCAGGAGTTCCCCTGACCCCGACGGGTCTGGGGGGCATTCACCCAATATAAGTATGCTGAAAGAAAAGATATAATAATGGTTTATAGAAAAAGTAACACTGAATAATTCTGAAAATGGAACATATCAAGGAGAAATTATTAGCACCCCCCCATGAAAAAATTGCACCCCCTGGAAAAAAATCAAGTCATCCAATTGTAGTCTTACAATAGTTACTGAAGACCCCTTATCACTATTTCAATTAGTTTTCAAGTTGTGACCATTTGAAATTGTTTTTTTACATTTTTCCCAAAGACTTCTATAGTAAACCCCTATGTTCTATTTTTACCAATGGGGACCATTTTGGTTGTAGGGCAGGGTCATCGGATATATTTTTCAATCAAGATACTCTTTTGGCTAAGTTTAATTCCATTTGGCCAAGTATATTAAGAGGAGAAGATTTTTGTAAAAGATTAAAAAAATTTACGAAAAATAGTGAAAAATTGACTTTAAAGGGCAATAACTCCTTAACAGGTCAATTGACAATTTTGGTCATGTTGACCTGCTGAACATTTTAACCCCTTTAGATTTGCTCTAAATGCTTTAGTTTCAGAGATATAAGCCAAAAACTGCATTTTACCTCTATGTTCAACTTTTAGCCATGGCAGCCATCTTGGTAGGTGGGCATGGTCATCAGATACATTTTTTAAACTAGATAGCCTAAGGATGATTTAGGCCAAGATTGGTTTAACTTGGCCCAGTAATTTCAGGAGAAGATTGTTGTAAATGATTACAAAACTTTAAAAAAAATTGTGAAAAATTGACTTTAAAGGGCAATAACTCCTTAAGGGGTCAATTGACAATTTTGGTCATGCTGACTTATTTGTAGATCTTACTTTACTGAACATTTCTCTTGTTTACAGTTTATCTCTATCTATTATAATATTCAAGATAATAACCAAAAACTGCAAAATTTCCTAAAATTACCAATTCAGGGGCAGCAACCCAACAATGGGTTGTCTAATTTGTCTGAAAATTTCGGGCAGATAGATCTTGATCTGATGAACATTTTAACCCCCATGTCAGATTTGCTCTAAATGCTTTAGTTTCAGAGATATAAGCCAAAAACTGAATTTTACCCCCATGTTCATTTTAGTCTTAGCTGCCATCTTGGTTGGTGGGCAGGGTCATTGGATATATTTTTTAAACTAGATACCCTAAGGATGATTAAGGCCAAGTTTGGTTTAACTTGGCCTAGTAATTTCAGAGGAGAAGATTTTTGTAAAAGGTTATAAAAATTTACGAAAAATTGTGAAAATTTGACTTTAAAGGGCAATTACTCCTTAAGGGGTCAATTGACAATTTTGGTCATGTTTTGACTTATTTGAAGATCTTACTTTGCTGAACATTTTTGCTGTTTACAGTTTATCTCTATCTATTATAATATTCAAGATAATAACCAAAATATGCAAAATTTCCTTAAAATTATCAATTTAGGGGCAGCAACCCAACAACGGGTTGTCTGATTCGTCTGAAAATTTCAGGGCAGATAGATCTTGACCTGATGAACATTTTTACCCCCATGTCAGATTTGCTCTAAATGCTTTAGTTTCAGAGATATAAGCCAAAAACTGCATTTTACCCCCTATGGTTTATTTTTACCCATGGCAGCCATCTTGATTAGTGGGCGGGGTCAACTAGATACCCTAAGGATGATTTAGACCAAGTTTGGTTTAATTTGGCCCAGTGGTTTCAGAGGAGAAGATTTTTGTAGGAGTTAATGACGATGACGATGGATGCCAAGTGATGAGAAAACTCATATGACCCTTTGGGTCAGGTGAGCTAAAAAGTAAAGTACATCAAATACCTTCCCTTCTACAATATATTTTGATTTCTCTAGAAATTTACATTTCTGTTTTTTTTACAATGAGATTACATAAGCAGTTCTTTGTAGTTTAATAAAGCTATAAATCTCAGCAGAAAATGTGTATTCCCTACTGATCCTCCATTAAGATCAAGAAAGATAAAAATTCTTCTATTTATTCAAAATATAGTTTTATCCATTTACTAATTAGTTATAAGAATGTCAATTTCCCTTTCAAAATGCAACTCATCATGAGCTAACTGTGCAACTGCAATTTGTGTATAGGGTTCAGATTAAATAAAATATGCATAAATGTATGCGTTTATTGAAGATCAAAAGGATTTTAACGGTGTCCTGAATGTAAAATGACTACAAAAAATTCACTTCTAAAAGGTTTTCTTCAAAATAGGTCTAAAAAATTTCAAAAAATAAAATCAAATGCATATGATTGGGATTTATGAAATTATATATTTTAATAAAACAGTTCTTGAAAATGTAATATTTTTCTTTCTTCCATGTATTTTCTCGTACTCATTTCAAAATTTCTCACCAAAACCTAGACCATGTATTGACCTTTTCCACAATTTTTCGTAATTCAATTTATCTTCTAAGAGTCTGAGAAAACTCACAACATGAAAAAGGACGAATAAACAACTCTTTCACAATATCATGACAAAAAATGGGTCAAATTTTTATATTTTGCAGTAATATGAATATAATAAAGTAATGAAAACTTCCTTTTATATTAATCTTGCAATAGTATGCAGCTTGCAGAAAGTACTTAAATCAAGTATAATCACTTTCTTCACAAATGACAAATTAGTTAACTTAAGGGTTCTTTATATTTGATATCAAAATGTTAGTACGAAACAAATTGGTTTTAAATTAGTTTAAATTACTTTCAATCTGTAAGTAAAAGTATTCTCATTAGCAATAAATATCAGTACAATGGTATATAATGTTTCTTAGAAGCATTGTTTATGTGATTTGGCCTAAAAGGTTTCACAGTCTATTTCAGTGGACAATTTATTTATAATATATTAATAACATAATATCCTTCTTGTTTGAAAATCATTTTAATAAAATGATATTTTTGGCACTAAAGGTCTCATTCTTCTGGCCTGGGATGAATTGTTTCAAAAGTTCGTGAATTCTGTATTGTCAAATAATTCTCTTGAACCGTTTCATATAAAAAAAAAAACTCCAGAACCCATTCATATCTTCATTTTTTAAATAATTTAACATTATAATTAGGTTTCCTCTCTCGTTTTTTTCTTCTTTTTGTTAACCTTTTTATATTGTTTTTTCTATTTCAGTGGAAAACTGTTTAGACTGAAATTAGCTTCCATATCATAATATAAACATTAAATACTGTCAGTGCAGCATGTTTATTTCATAAATTATGTAATTAAAACATCAGAGAAAAAATGTAAGAAAACATATCACAATTTGTTTTTCAAAGTCTCTACCATTTGTTGATGGCAATTACAGACAGCAAGGGACCGTGTTGGACACGTGGAATCATGTAAAATATGATATAAAATATGTACTGTAGACATACCATACATTACGTATACAAACAAACTACATCAACTACATCATGTAGAAATTCCAATGCTAGTAGTTTATATTATTAAAACATCACTAAGCCTCTAGCAGACCCATTACACTAACATATAAAAAATGACAAAAAGAATTCTTGTAGAAGTTGCATTTTTCATTACAAAATTGTACAACATAAAATATTTATTCTATTCAGATTTATTACGTTTTTATTAATTCTTTTATGAAGTAAAACATCTTTTGCTACAATATTTTTATCATTACAGTTTAAAAGATACTACTAATTACATAGATTAAATGTAAAATTTACCATGAATATCAATATAATTTTAATGTTGCATGTTTAGTTTTATTTCATTGGTGTTCGTCATGACAACCCAAAAGTTTATGCATGTATAAACACTTTTCATGATGTCACAAGTATAAATTTCTACACAGGCAAAATAGTTCTGTAAGTGTTCATGAAATATTTTGACATAATAAAATCCTTTTATTGGAACTACTGTATAAGTAATAGAGGTTGTTTTTTTTGTGTATCACTTTATGTCACAATGCAGAATTTACACATCAATTAACTCCTTCAAAAATCATTTATTATCTATACCCAGAGTAACACTTTCTACTTGAATATAAAAAAGTCATACATGTACCAAATGTTTTTTTTAAATTATACATTTTAATAATGATTTCAACTGTGAATTTCCAAGAAAGCTTTGTTTCAGATTGTTAATTCATCTTTTAACATGATAAAGTTTTGGAAAATGAACACTTAAGGTTTACTTCAAGATTTCAAGTATTCAAATTTCCATAAACAGCATTTAACAAATATAAAAAATAATTGTAAAAATTACAACAAAACTCCTATTTGCCTTGTGCTTCACTTCTGTCCTTGATGATAAATTACAACACAGCACAGCATATAAGATGAATATTACATAGTGAGACATTTTCATAGCATTAAGTTTCCTTTTGATAAAACTTAGATCTAGAAGTCCTTAATGAGTAAAAGAATACCTTGAAAAACTTACTGACAGATAGATGAACCATCTAAGATGGCGTAAAGTATTGTAAATTTTTTTATCTTTAAGGTATAACAGAATAAGGGACAAGAAAAAGACCAAGAATCAGCCTTTGTCCTTGATTTCAAGAAATATTAACTCTGCAAAGATATATCACTACAGTATGTGCCAAAAGGCCACTTGTGATTTTTAACAATGATTGTGTATGTAAATTAATAAAAGGGTATCCGATACCTGAAGTACTTGTGAATGTCTCAATAGTTTATTGACAAGACATTTCTAATTATCCAATGTGTAACAGTAGTCAAATATTGTACATAAAACAACTTCAGTGTCAAGTGATACTTACCATACACTTAAAACACTCTAATCTGGAATCTGATGGTGGTACATAGGTTATATTTTTGGAATTCCTATCTTGGAGAGACATTTGAAATGTCTTATTAACACAGATTGAAAACAATTCCTGTACATTTTATTGCTATAAAACTAGAATTGCCCAATAAACACCTGCTTTAACATAAAGTCCTAGTTCTAATTTACTGTAGTATACATCCAAATTCACCTAGCTTAAACTTCAATCATTGGAAGATGAGTTTTTAAAAACTTATTCTCTAGACATCAATTTGGTTGCACTATGTGTGCAATTTGTTACTTCCTTGCAAGCAGATTTTCAGAAGTTATTATCAATGTATGAGAGGAGCACATTTTATCATGATCATCAATGTCCAAAATGGATGGATATCACATCTGAAAAAATCTTACTGACAAAAATTCATGTCTACTAATAACACTTTGTCATTTTCTTATGTCTATTGTTAATTATTTAAAGACCAAACAGCCTATTGTTTGTGCGCATTAGCTAACGCAACTTGATCATGACATAAAAACTCATTGACGTTCCTTCAAGCTCGGCAAAAAGCGGTAGATTAGAACGTCCCATTTCGCGTATTTTACAGATTCAAATACAATGTACGCCTCAAAATATGTTTTGTCAAGAAAAACTGGGACTGAGTGCCGCAAATAGCTTGTGAAAATTAAGCAAAAGTGAACACAAAAAATACTATACTACCTGTAACCTTGACTATAAGCGTTCAACTACAAATGTGGAAAGTTTGTACGTGTGTACATGGGTAACTTTTAATTGGCTAAGGCTTTAAATTTGAACTTTTGTGATTGTCACAATTGAGCTTTTAAAACTTTAGGCCGCTACAAATTGTTCAAGTAGTTTCAATCTTACTGCCACCAATTTTTAATTACTTATTCCCTGGATTGAGAAGTTCAACTGCTTCCGGTAAAAAAAATTTTGTAATTAAGTATGCTTTTATTTATACTGCTAAATTAAAAAAAAAAAAATCGTTTAAAGCAAAAAAAGTGCAGTATATTTTTTGTCATTTGTTTCACTTAAAATAGTCTGAAGTGAAAAACGTAAAGATTTTGCTTGCACTCACTGAAGCTTAAAGCAAAATTTAAAGAAATCCATGCTTTTCAATGCCACATTCTGAATGCGCCTGTCCCAAGTCAGGAGATTGTTATTCAATGGTTGTCGTTTGTTGCGGTATATCATATTTGTTCTTCGTTCATTGTTTTGTGCATAAATGAGACCGTTAGTTTTCTCGTCTGAATTGTTTTACATTTGTCATTTTGGGGCTTTTTATAGCTGACTATGCTGTATGGGTTTTGCTCATTGTTGAAGACCATACAGTGACCTATAGTTGAAAACTGTTATGTCATTTGGTCTCTGGTGGAGAGTTGCCTCATTGGCAATCATGTCACATCTTCTTTTTTTTCATATTGAATGCAAATTAAAATCAAAATTTAATGTTTGTAAAACTAAACTGTTGTCATATTAACTTAGTATACAAATGATTGCTCCGGGAATAAAATCCAGCATTATATTTCTCACTTTCAAGAAGCTACACTGACATGAAAAATTGAGAAAAAAAAAATTGATTTTCAGTGCCAGCAATTGTATACGTTGTCATTTTGTTTATTTTCAAAAAGGACCATTTAGATTCATAAGATTCTATCAAACCTTTTACATTTACACTGTTTTAAGAAATACTTTATATTTTTCTAAGGAATATTATGACTTACAGTTCTTAACTAGACTTCTTGTCTGGTTTATTTGTATTCTTTATTTACTGTCTCATTTATTCAAGACCTGTGAAAGAGTAATAACTGAGATCGTGTTTTATAATACTAGGCCAAACATATGTTACGTTTTAGAATTAAATACTTTTAAATTCTACGTATCATTTCAAGTTCCTTAGATTATAAATATTCAGAAAATAATGAATCCACAAATTAATTATATGGAATAGTTTTTATATGCATGTCTTAACCGGGACGTATTATGGTATATGTATGTTGTAATCCGTCCGTGCTTCTGTATGTCAGACAACACCACAGCAGCGAAGGAGTAGACAGAAAAGTGTGCTGGGGCAAACTTCCAAAAGTGACAAGCAAACAAAAAAAACAACACATATAGACTTGTAATCTAGAAGTAAGTCTGTGAATTCTTTCTCTTTAATTTTTTATTTTCAATAATTTTATCAAAGAGAGCGTGGGGGCAAAAGCAAATTTTCCTTTTAAATGTGGAGAAGAAGGTAAATTCAAACAATTTTACATTTCGAGAGCCCCCTTTCAAAGGACGGTGTTTTTGAAGGCTAATTATGTAAGTGAACAGAATGACACAACAACAGGATGATAAAGCAGTTATGTATTGTTGTTATTATTGAAAATTAAAGCCTTATTGTGATATTGGCGGGAAAATTGCACTTTGACGTCAGATTCAGTGTTCTGAAGAAAGACAACTCTTTTCTTGAAAACAAATGAGAAAAAAAAACATGAAAATTGCTCATAACTTTTTTGAAAGGTCGGTGACATATACTTTTTGAGACTTTATTTGAAAGAGCACACAAAGCACTTTCCTTCTTTCAATTGTAATGAAGAAATCAATGGTAGATATTTTTTAATCCTTGAAATGCTTTTCATTCTTGCATATTATTTTTGGCGGGAATGAAATAAATCATACTTTTTAAGACCAAAACACCAAGAATCTGAAACTCTAAAATGTTTAATTGATAGATACAAATCTACTGTTAAACAAGAAAAAAGAATTATGGTTGTAGGTTCGATATTATTGGATAATTTGAAAATTTAAATAACAACCAAATAATGTTCTTAATTGGGAAAAACATGAAACTGAGGTTGCTATAGCAACGAAACAAAGTCAGTGACCCCCATTTTTTCCCCTCTTATTTTGTTTGAAATTAAGCACAAGTTCTAAATTCATTTAACTTGAAGATAAATTAGGAAATACCTCATATTTTTTTCTTAGTCTCAATTGTCAACATCTCTGACAAATTTAAAATGATAAGTTGATATTCCAAACTATTGAATCTGGTCATTTTCAGCATAACCAAGGAGATTGTAAAGAACCTATACAACCCCCTTGGCATAACCAAGGAGATTGTAAAGAACCTATATAACCCCATAGGCATAACCAAGGAGATTGTAAAGTACCTATACAACCCCCTTGGCATAACCAAGGAGATTGTACAGAACCTATACAACCCCCTTGGCATAACCAAGGAGATTGTAAAAAACCTATACAACCCCCTTGGCATAACCAAGGAGATTGTAAAGAACCTATATAACCCCATAGGCATAACCAAGGAGATTGTAAAGAACCTATACACACCCCCTTGGCATAACCAAGGAGATTGTAAAGAACCTATACAACCCCATAGACATAACTAAGGAGATTGTAAAGAACCTATATAACCCCCTTGGCATAACCAAGGAGATTGTAAAGAACCTATATAACCCCATAGGCATAACCAAGGAGATTGTAAAGAACCTATACAACCCCCTTGGCATAAACAAGCGGCATAATTTCAAAAAGAAAAAAGGAAATACAAAAAAGTCAAAAGTGACCTGTGTCAAATGTTATACAGGATATTTTTTAATCTTACAAATTGGTTAGTATCTTTTCAATTTCAAAGCTTGGCTATCTTAAGTAATGAATAAGAGATGTGTGAGGAGTCATTATTTGGCTTCTAAATATGCAAAAATAGTAAAATTCTTCAATCCTGAAAAAATCACCTTATGATAAAAAAAAAATAGGGTGTATACCCTGGTAGTCTGGTCACACAGTTGCAGAAGTGTCATTTCTGGTGACACTATGTCTATGATATACTAAAACAGAGGTAGAAATAAAAGGTCTCCAATGGATCACAGCTAGAAGCTTGTATAGTAGGCAAGATTGACCAAAGCCCACTAGAACAGAAAGTTTCATTCATTAACCTTATTCAAAGGGCAAGTTTACTTCATTCAGATAAAGTTATTTAGAGGAGATTACCCTGCTTGGCCAGTTGGACACAGCATTTTATATCTACAAATGTACTTTTGCAGGATAAACATGTCAAAATTGAGTTGACTTATTTGAATTAAAATAGCCATTGTACATATATTTTTTTGGTAAAATCTCTTGTCAATATCTGTTGCTCATAACTTATTACAAGCTACATACAAAAATGTATAAGTCTTTAAGATGAGGCTATAGGACAATACATTTTTTTTTCCTAAATGAAAGAATTTTGAGGTTTTAAGGTTAATATTAAAGACAAAATATGGCAAGATGCTCCAAAGATCCTGTATTACCTAGCTGGCATTTTTGCATAAAATTGATACAAAAGCATTAAGATTATTTCCTACAGTTTCCTGCAAAATAGGTAAAAATAATCATTCAACTCTTATAAGGAGTTAACTGATATTTTGGCCAGGTTGACTTGTTTGTAAATCTTATCACTTTTGTTATTCAGTATCTCTCTTTCCACAAAAAAAACCCAGAAAAATGGGCTAAAATCGTCATTCAAGGACAAAATGTTATCAGCAGACAACTGATGATCTTGGCCTTGTTGACATATTTGTAGATCCTGTTTCGCTGGCCACTTTGCTATTTATAGCTTATCTCTATTTACAACAGTTTATATAAAAAACACTGGACACAATAAACTAAATAACCCCAAAAGATTGTGGCCAAGTTTGGTTCTAATTGACCCAGTAGTTTCAGAGAAGAAGATTTTTGTAAAAGTTGATGGACATCAGACAAAGGATGAGAATAGCACACATGGCTCCTTGGTCTTTAGGAAAGGTGAACTAAAATATTAATACTGGTACTGTTGACAGGCCAGTGTCATGTGATCATCTGAATGAAGTTATTTTATTATTTTTCGTAATACTAATTGATTTTAAAATTTAAAGGGAAAAAACAGATTTATCATGCCTTTCTTTTAGAAATATTTCTCATCTCACAGCTCATGCCCATTGTTGAAGACCATGTGGTGATCTCTAGATGTCTTCTTTTTTTTCGGGGGCTTTTGTTTTTGGTTTCTATATCACTGAAATTTACCTCACCTTTCCTTTTATTCAAATCTTAATCAACTAGGATTGTCAGTTTTCCTACTGAAGGTTGTGGTTCTCTCTGGGCACTCTGGCTTCCTCCACCAATAAAAGCCATGATAAAGTCAACAATGCTGAAAGTGGCATTAAACACCAGCAATCAATCAAACAATCAATCAATCCTTTTATTCAAATATACATAATTAAGCATATAGAAATCAAAGACAACAACACAGGACTATATCCATTTATTATTATCTATTTTATGTCAACATTTTTACCATAATGGAGCAGTAACTTTAGGGAGGTTCCATTATGGAAAATTACCATTGAAGGACACCAAATTTGGCTGTAAACCGGAAAACGTCATAAAGGGTTTGGTTATTTCAGTGTTATACAATTAAAATGCTTGGTATCAATGAAAGAAAGACTGAATGCAATGCAGTATTTTGTGATTGAAAAAAGGCTAACCTTTACCAAATTTATTCAATTGTGTAACCCGGTACCAAATTTGATAAACACAAAGTCCATTTCTTGTAAAAATCTGCCACTGCTAACTGATGCTTCCCCTAATGCACATTTTTTGCCTGTATAAATGTGTTGCAATTCATAGTGGGATACCATCCCAAAACCAACCTTATTTATAACATTGACCTCGACCTTTGGCCTTAAAATATTTATACTTAAGTTATCATCCCGAAACCATTTGTTTCAGACACACAGAAGGACAGATGGACATACACAGTAATTACTAAATGCTCCTGACAGTTTTTAAGGGAGCATAAAGAGTAAACCATAAAAATCGCGCTTGGAGAATTAAGTTGTTTACAGTAGAAATATGTAACAAAGATTAAGTAAAAAAATAAACTGAAGTCTACTTGCCATGTTTTTTTTTTATATGACAACCAATAAATTGTTCAATCTCAACAAATTTAATAATATGATCACCATTATCTAATGTATTGCATAACAGCTGAACAAAACAATATCAATCTACTGAAACTGTTACATATCCATTTTTAGAAGAGGAAAGAGTCCATATCATGCAAAATACCAATAGTACTGTGACTTTTTAGACTCACTTTAAAATATTTTTCTGCTGGTCATGTAATCAGTTATGTCTATTCCTATTGAGAAAATGTGCAACAACACACAACAATGTACATCTACTGGAGTTTTGGTCAGTCTATAATTAGACAAAGGGAGACAATTCTAAATACAAAGGTCGGCATCTATAAAAAAAATAGTTTACTACCAATTCATTCAATAATAAAGAAATAAAATTTGATTTGTTTCAGGGAAGAAAAAAATGAAACTTTACAACACAAAGAATACATGTAGACTAACCTCTTGTGAAAACGAGGCAGAAAATACCAAAGGGCATTAAAACATAAGTCAAAGAGAAACTGACAACACCATGACAAAAAACACATAAGTCAAAGAGAAATTGACAACACCATGACAAAAAACAAAAGACAACTAAAAGACAAACAAGTCCACAAAACGTTTCATAGAAAACTAAGACTGAGCATTATCCCATGCCAACCCCCAACAAAAACTGAGGTATTCTCAGTTACTCCAGAAGGGTATACAGTCATGTAGATCCTGCTCCACCAGTAACACTCATTATGTTACTCCAGAAGGGTATACAGTCATGTAGATCCTGCTCCACCAGTTCCACTCATTATGTTACTCCAGAAGGGTATACAGTCATGTAGATCCTGCTCCACCAGTAACACTCATTATGTTACTCCAGAAGGGTATACAGTCATGTAGATCCTGCTCCACCAGTTACACTCATTATGTTACTCCAGAAGGGTATACAGTCATGTAGATCCTGCTCCACCAGTTACACTCATTATGTTACTCCTTAAGGGTAAACAGTTATGTAGATCCTGCTCCACCAGTTACACTCATTATGTTACTCACTAAGGGTATACAGTCATGTAGATCCTGCTCCACCAGTTACACTCATTATGTTACTCACTAAGAGTATACAGTCATGTAGATCCTGCACCACCAGTAACACTCATTATGTTACTCCAGAAGGGTATACAGTCATGCAGATCCTGCTCCACCAGTTACACTCATTATGTTACTCCAGAAGGGTATACAGTCATGTAGATCCTGCTCCACCAGTTACACTCATTTATGTTACTCCAGAAGGGTATACAGTCATGTAGATCCTGCTCCACCAGTAACACTCATTATGTTACTCCAGAAGGGTATACAGTCATGTAGATCCTGCTCCACCAGTTACACTCATTATGTTACTCCAGAAGGGTATAGAGTCATGTAGATCCTGCTCCACCAGTTACACTCATTATGTTACTCCAGAAGGGTGTACAGTCATGTAGATCCTGCTCCACCAGTTACACTCATTATGTTACTCCAGAAGGGTATACAGTCATGTAAATCCTTCTCCACCAGTAACACTCATTGTGTTACTCCAGAAGGGTATACAGTCATGTAGATCCTGCTCCACCAGTTACACTCATTATGTTACTCCAGAAGGGTATACAGTCATGTAGATCCTGCTCCACCAGTAACACTCATTATGTTACTCCAGAAGGGTATACAGTCATGTAGATCCTGCTTCACCAGTTACACTCATTATGTTACTCCAGAAGGGTATACAGTCATGTAGATACTGCTCCACCAGTTACACTCATTATGTTACTCCAGAAGGGTATACAGTCATGTAGATCCTGCTCCACCAGTTACACTCATTATGTTACTCCAGAAGGGTATACAGTCATGTAGATCCTGCTCCACCAGTTACACTCATTATGTTACTCCAGAAGGGTATACAGTCATGTAGATCCTGCTCCACCAGTTACACTCATTATGTTACTCCAGAAGGGTATACAGTCATGTAGATACTGCTCCACCAGTTACACTCATTATGTTACTCCTTAAGGGTAAACAGTTATGTAGATCCTGCTCCACCAGTTACACTCATTATGTTACTCCAGAAGGGTATAGAGTCATGTAAATACTGCTTCACCAGTTACACTCATTATGTTACTCCTTATGTTACTCCAGAAGGGTATACAGTCATGTAGATACTGCTCCACCAGTTACACTCATTATGTTACTCCAGAAGGGTATACAGTCATGTAGATACTGCTCCACCAGTTACACTCATTATGTTACTCCAGAAGGGTATACAGTCATGTAGATACTGCTCCACCAGTTACACTCATTATGTTACTCCAGAAGGGTATACAGTCATGTAGATACTGCTCCACCAGTTACACTTATTATGTTACTCCAGAAGGGTATACAGTCATGTAGACCGTGCTCCACCAGTAACACTCATTATGTTACTCCAGAAGGGTATACAGTCATGTAGATACTGCTCCACCAGTTACACTCATTATGTTACTCCAGAAGGGTATACAGTCATGTAGATACTGCTCCACCAGTTACACTTATTATGTTACTCCAGAAGGGTATACAGTCATGTAGATACTGTTCCACCAGTCACACTAATTATGTTACTCCAGAAGGGTATACAGTCATGTAGATACTGTTCCACCAGTAACACTAATTATGTTACTCATGGTAAGTATCACTAGTAACTCAATTTAGCTTGAACTGACAAAACGCTTTAAAGACATTTAAAAAGATTAATGAAAATTGAATAAAGATTGACAAAAATTAAAATTATTTTTAATGCATTTCAATCCATATCAAATCATTTTAATACCAGTCAAATAGATTCCTTGCGGTCATTCAAGTTAATTTGAGATGTGGTTAAACTGCGTCAAACTAATTAGCCACGCCCGTTAAACGGAATCAAACTGATGTTAAGTCCTTTTAAACTTTAAAGTGTCCGCCTTTTGTAAGGTAAATCACTCAAGCGGTACAGCATCCGCGTGTATTTATCGTTTTACCGTTCCAGCGTTATCGATTTTAGTCAGAAAAGTAAAATGTACCTCTTACAAATAATCACAATTAAAAGGAAATAATGACAAATACATGTGTAAACTAAGTTTTTTATAGTTAATGATGCCAGATTTTTAAAATGCAGCGAAAAGTATAATTAGTTCTTTTTTTTGTTTGTAAACACGCAGCAGCTCTTGAGATAAAAAAAAAGTGACTGTGATAAAAAAAATTATTTTGCTTGAAATAAAACGAGAAAGCTGGTAGTTATTTAATAGCCAATAAAGGTACCAAACTGAGCTGGCATGATGAATGCCAATGGATATTGTACGCAAACATTAACCTATATGAAGGTATCGTCTGATCAAAAATGTAATTTCGTCGAGAATATGCAATAATATTTGCCACGGTATGTTAAGCAAATTTAATTGAACCAATTCCGTCCGAACTTTTAAAAATTCACATTAAAACATATCTTTTTTTTTTGTCTAATTCACCTGGAAAATTAAAATTTCGTTTAGCTTAAACAGTTTTAAATGAGCCCGTGCTCAGTATACGGATACCAAATATACAGCAACACTGTTTGTCTTAAGTCTGATAGTGCTCTGCTAGTCATTACTAAATTCATACGTGTAAAACTATACAATTTTACTCATCTGCCTTCAACACGAAGTCTTGGCTAACACCGAACAGCAAGCTATAAGGTGCCCCAAAATGACTAGTGTAGAACCATTCAAACGGAAAAACTAACGGTCTATATATTTGACTTTTGAAATACATAATCAAACAACAACCACTAAACAGCAGGTTAGGACAGGTGCAAACAAATGCAGTGGAGTTCAAAAGCCCAAATATACGAATAATTCTCGAGACTTAAGTGACATTGTTTTAATAAGATCAGAACCATGTATGTGTTAATTTTAAAGCAAAAGATATAAGTTTGTAAGAAAAATATTGACGCACCAATTCTAATAGCTAAGAAAATTTCCTTTTGCTAAACGATGATAACATTTTAACATTTTGGTATACCTTATACTTCATAATCTATTTCTGAAACGACTTCTCGCATTGAACATGTATGAAATGTTTGCCACTGGACGTTAAGCAACCATTAATCAATCATTCAAATTGTGCTTTAAAATGAATTAAGCCGCAAGTGTATCCATCAATGAGTGCAGTTGTTTGTTTGTCCATTTAACATATACTGAATTTGTTTTGTCCAGAATTATATTCCTTAGAAGAGTTCAAGTATGTTAAATTCATAGGGTATCATGTGCTAGTTGAAATTTTCAGTGAAATCATTATTGTGTGTCCAACGTTCTTTCATGCATATCAAATATTGTATCCACATTTTGCTGTTCGTAGTCTGTTAGTCCTCGGTCTCCAAAATTTAGCACACACTTATGTAATGACCAATCTCGAAAGGGGACATTTTTTTTTAATTAAAGAAAAAATAAAACAATTTCTATATTCTATCATTCAATTAACCGATGTACACCTAAGATTTTCAACTATAGATGTTGAATTAAAAAAAAAAAAAACAATAATAAGTCCCAATGTATTTTATGGCAAACATATCTAATGGGTTATTTTCTCATGCAAAATAATTATTTTTTCATTTTTCAAGATAATAGTGTAATCAGATATGTTCTTTGACACGTGTCTTACGGTTCACCGATTTTCGGCAATATCATAGAAAATCAGCAAGTGCCTAAACATTAGTTTTGAGAATGTTGATGCTGTATTAATATATGGAACATATCTTCATACCAAAATAGATTACTCACATTTAATGTTCTTGTAAATGAAATTGGGAATGAAAATGGGGATAATGGACGTCATACTCAACTTCGAAATATATAAAAGAAACTAAAATTAAAATTGTACAAGACTAACAAAGGCCAGAGGCTCCTGACTTGTGACAGGCGCAAAAATGCGGCGAGGTTAAACATGTTCATATTTTTTTTCGAATTGTCTTTTTGTGAAATTATTCAGCAACAAATTAATCTATTTATTTTAATACAATGAAACAAGATTTTTTAACGAAAGGAAGTATTTTTCGTCCCTTATATTTAAAGGAAATAAGCAATTTGTCAACAACAAAAAAAAATAAAACTCTGCCCATCATTCTCTCTCCCCGCCCTTAAATCCAGAAAAGAATGAATTGACATTTTATTAAGAATAAAGGTGAAATCATAGATAAACTGCTATTGTATTCTTATTAAGATCTACATTTTAACAGAATCGGGACTAATATTTCTCTAAAAGCCCATGCATACACTAATATTTGTGTTTTTGTTTCAAGTTGTTTCAATTATCATTTACATGTATGAGGCTATAAATGGGACCACCATTTATAAGTATATGAATTGGGTTTACAGATTTGAGAATTATGAGGAAACTAAGTTAATAAGAAGCGAGGCAAAACAAAACTAGATAACAGAATATAGAGGTGGTGTAACCCGAATAATTCAGTCGTTATATTTCGCTGATCTCGATTACTACATAAATTCACAATTTTATGAATGTTGACATTGATAGAAATAGTTTTTGAAAATATTTTATCGAACTTTAATATCGTAATCTGTAAAATTCAACTAGACTTTTGTACCTTTTCGCATGGACTGTCTCGGATATAACGATAACGCAAATCACGTGTATTAAACATGGTCTAGGCCTGAGGATATCATTTCATTATCACTTCCTAATATCCAATCCACAGACACGAGTTACACGACATCCCGTATCTTCTAATTTTACTAGTATACGAATTACCAACACATTTGGCATTTACCAGTTGTTGACGCTAGTAAGAAAATGAATAGTTAAGTTCGAATTATTATTATTTCAAATGTCAAAAACACTTTGAGTATTATAACAGATCATCTAAAATCAAACTAAATAATTAGAAGTATCACAGCTCAGATCGGCCAATGTCACTCGTTTGAACTTATAACTAATTGAAATACTGACACATTGCTTATAGTTTGCCTAACGCTAATTTGAATCATAAGATATTACTGAATTAAAACTTGCAGTATCAAAATTGAATGGCATAAATTAAAAGAAATACATTGTGTATCTAAAGTATTTTCATCATTCCGGATGACCCTAATAATATTTACCTTTCAAATGATTTTTCTACATAAGGTTATATCTCTTCTCTCTGGTCACTAAATTGCCCTAAAGCTAAATGTCACCGTCAGATGTATAGTAGAAGGCAAAAACGCTTAGTTGTTAATTTCTGTGTTATTTGGTCTCTTGACGAGAGATTATACCACATCTCCTTATTTTTTAGATTTGTTTGTGTTCAATGTGCAAATAATGCAAAACATATAGTATCTTTAAAATGAAACGTGTGTAGATATACCGCAAAGGACTTCTTAGTGCACTAAGGACACTGAAACGATGTTTTACGACCACAAAGAACATGGATATAAGAGGATATGAGTATATAACTCATAGATATAAAGTTTGGTATCAATAGATATTGTAATTTTGAAGTAAAATGACTTTTTAATCAGCGCGTGACCAACGGCTTATTGCAAATTCCCAATCATTAAGTTCAATCAACCATATCCAAATAACAATCGTCTTTTGATCGTTACTATTTGATTAATGATAGTTGTTGAATAAACCTAACGGTTTAGGGTGTTATAATTTCAAGCTGATGAAAGAAAATTAAAATTGAGTTTTATGTTTACTTTGCCTTTGTTTTATTTTGTTTTGAAGGAAATTGCTTTAATAAACTTGTTTTTTTTTTAAAGAAGCCAGTTTTGAGATAGAAATTGGGGAAAAAAATGCTTCTGAGATTTCATTTCCACATTTACAACTCTATAGTTTACATACTTTCATTATACCTTGAAAGACATTTGAGAGTAAAACATATTCTTCAAAACCCGATTATAGAAGTGATATAGAAAGACTTCAAGAGGAAATATTATTTTCAAAAGAGAATTAATAATCATATTAAATTGTCTTCTATGAAAGATACCTTTATTACGGATGTCATTGTTTTTATTGTCATTCTCCGCCATATGTGTATTTTATATAATTATAAAATTCAATTATGTTAGTGATATAACGCTGATGCATTTAAAAATAATGTAAACCATTCATTCTTGCTTGTAAATAAAACTCTTATAATCTTATCCTTAGTAAATCTAGTATGTGTACCCATTAACAGTATTTCGGTTGAACAAAATTACCGTTCTATAACTAAAATTTGGACCAGTGATTTCAGAGGAGAAGATTTTTGTAAAAGCTAACGACGACGGACGCAAGGTGAGCTAAAAATAAGAGTAGGAAATACGCTATTACATAGAAGTAAAAAATATAACAGACAGAAATACAAAAAACACCATATAACTGCATTTATCATGTCTATAAAATATTTCAGGTCTGTAAAAACATCACTATCAATCAAGCATATAAAAAACAATTTCTTCTACTTAGAATATTACAGCAGGTCTTGTCAACCACACCAAAAACAGTACTTTTAAAAAGATGTATAAACTTATCATCATCAGATAAAATACTAAAATCACCATTACTTCTTTTAACTTCATAAAATAAACGTTCACGTAAATCTGCATATAAAGGACAGTCTAATATAATATGTTTCTCATCTTCAATTTTACATGTTTAATCAGTATACAAAGTGGATTCTAAACAGTCAAGGTTGAGCGAACATGAATTTCTATCGATTGCACAGGTGACACTCATCTGATAAAGGCGCGTGTCGATAAAACATAAAATAACTTTCTAATTACAAAAGACCCCCTCACAAAAGATATGATCATAAAATTTGAAATAATGTATTTTTACAAAGTCTATTTCTATATGCCATGTCCTTTGTGACAGCTGTATCATTCCACCAGGTCCTTAGTGCACATTTTTCTTCTTCTTAGTGCACTAAGGAGGTCCTTACGGTATTTCTACAAATGTGCTGCCTTGGAGCCTTTATATCAGGAGACTGAATTAACGAGAGCTTCTAAACACCACCTAGGCCGCCTTTGTGCACTAAGCTCCTTTAACTGGGCCAAGCCCATGATGGGATAGTGTTATGAATAAAAAATAAACGTACCGTCAAATGTAGTTTTCCACAAGATATTATATTATCTGATGTTTTTGTCAAACAAATCAAGCAACAAAGAAGCATGGATATTGAGCACTTGTATAACACTTGTACATAAGTTTAATAATGACAACTATCCATTTTGTTATAAAAACATATGCATATTTTTAATTTGAGGTTTCATATGACTTTAATACCGCGTCACACATCAGCGTTTAGCTCCGACGCACGCCGGGCGTGTTAAAATCATGTACGCTGCCAACACGCTAGTAATTTTGGATGCATTCAACTTTTCAATCATATCTGTATTGTGAGTACAACGAGCTTTAAGCGTGCATTGGGCGACGAAGCGTACATAAGCGTGTATCTGGCGTTCAAGTAACGGATGGTGGCGTATGTATGGCGTTTGTCTAACGTAGATGGAATGCACGCTGGCATAAGATCAATACCTCTTTATCTCTTCTAATTACGAAAACACAAGAATTATTATTTTTAGGTTGAAGTTATTTCTTAAAGATTTATTGATCAATTAACAAGATGATTAGACATTACACAAGAAGAGCGTGCCACATTAAAATAATAACATATTTTTTAATTTTAAATTAGGAATCGTTTTAAAACTAATTTTTATTAAGTTTTGAAAAAGTCATATTAATGGAAATTAGTTAAAAGTCAAAGTTTAAAGTCATAAATAAGTGTTCCGTGTAGAAATGTTTTTGAAAGTCTAGTTTGTTCATAATTTCTCTATGTAAAACGGTTTTGTAAACTTCTTTAAATAAATTCGGACCTTCCTTATCTGTTCACCAGCATGGCTGAAGAAATTGTTCCAAGATGTATTGTTAGGTGACACGTCCAGGTATTCAAGCGATTTCCTGTCGGACTTTAAAACTCTTATTACACAATTACAAGTTGGTGCATCACTTGACCTCTGAGGGTATTGATCAGTGTACACGGCCGATAACTCGTAACTTTCCATTTTGAAAATATCAGGTGTAATATACATCTTTGTCTTGCGTGTCCGATAGTGATATACTATAGTCATTACTTATACGCTTGTTTATAAATAACGTTTCTGGTGTTAAGAATGATATTTATGAAAATCTTAATAATTCCCAAAAAGATTTGATAAAATAAAATATATTTACATATTTTCCAAGGGTATATACTCAGTGTCAATAGATATGGACATTTGAAACATACACATTATAATTGAGTTCACAAAATGTACGCACTTGTCGATCATTGGTTTATCGTCTTGAAAGAATGTTATGTAACTATAATAATAATAGATAGTCACAATTTAGAATATATACATGTATATACATGTTGAATATCTGAGAGAAACATTTAGAACCAATCTGATTTAAAAACAGGTCAAAGTATTACTCGCTTTAATTTGGTTCGTCAAAGTTATGGACAAAGTAAAATTACAGATTTATCTTTCGGTTAGATTAGTTCGAACAGTTCAAGAAATTCGTCATCATCACAATTGTTGAGTATAATCAGAGACATATGTCTAATGTATAATAATGTGAACATGGTTCTAATAGTACCTTATGTCAATTTTCCTGTTCCGACATGCATAATATATATGCCACTGGACGTACATTAATGATCCCCAAAAAGAATTTCTGAATAATAGGATTAATGATAGTTTGTATGAGTGTAACCATTGTAACCAATGTAACCATTATGTCAATGGGGGCAGAGACATATGTCTCTGATGGGGTTACAAAACAAGGTAACTCAATTATGGTGCACATTTTGTGCCTTATATGCCTTTTCTGCTCTTTGGTCGGATTGTTGTCGGACACATTTTCTATTTCCATTCTCCATTTTATTCAATTGGTTGCATGCATTTTTGTTTTATCTCTCTCTGATGTTTTCGCAGAATTAATCTAAATATTTTAAAGAAGACATTTAACTCTTTCTTCTAAAACTTTTAGCATTAAAACCTAATTGCATGAAATTGAATTAGTATGTTATTATCAGTCTTATCACTTTTTCGGATGAACTTTATAATATTGACCCAGGAAATGATTTTTGACAGAATTTTATATATTGTAGAATTCTTTCTTTTTATCGACACATTAATTGATTAAATGCTGTGCCATTAAATGTTATTTTTCGCGACATCAAACTGTGAAATATCGGAAAAAAGATGCAGCTTTTCGAGATTTAACCATTAGCTTAAAAACGAGAACATGGACCCCCTCTTTTAAAAAAGGCGTTTGGCATGATACTGTATGATGACAGAGACATATAATACAATTCGGGTTGTGCGTTTCCGCATTAAAATTCTTTCGTTTCCGCATTTTTATAGTACTCTTTTCCGCATTGTTTTTACATTGATTTTATTAAAGGTTATTTACATTTCCGCATTTAAAATTTTTAAAGTATGCCCCCCCCCCAGTCACCAACTGGGTGGAAGTAGGACTTCGAGCAGGATAAGTATTTATGACTAAAATGAAACTACAAATGTATCAACTTAAAATGATGAAAATCACACATGGTCATATATCAATTAAAAGTCAATGTTCAGCACTAAAAGTTTATATATATTTTAAGCGTCAGTATACTATTATACAGTACACGTAGCACAGTTTAAAGCGGTAAACTTGTAGCCAACTGACTTTATAATGTCCAACCTCGTATTCTATTCTCTACCATAATTGACAAACTGTTCGGATACGAATTCAGCATGTTCGCGATCACTTTTACGAACTGTGCTATTGCTGATAAAGACCGAATTTTGATGTAAGTTGTTGTTTGGATCTTCTGCAAAACGTCCATAAAATAAATATAATTGTGTGACATGCATAGAACTGGGAGAAACGATTCCGGCCCAGTTGTGGTTCTTTTGGTTTCTGTGTCGGGAGGAGATGACCATATTTGATAATAAAGTCTTATACCGATATATCATTATTACCATTTTTTACAGGTGAAATACAGGTAAAAATGCGGAAAAGTGGTATCTATTTATTTCGGAAAAGTAATGCACGAAAATGTGGAAACGTGAACTGGATTTTTGCTAAAAATGCGGAAACGTAATACCCCCATACAAATTACAATTACTATATGTCTCTGATGAAGATTGTTCGTTCCAACTTTTATGAAGAAATAACCGACTTTTTTCAACTAGATAAATAAACGACAAAAATGCAGTTTTTTTTACTTCTAAAATCAATTTCTTTTAACAAATTGGATTTTTAATAAGGATTGTTACACAAATGTAGAGCCCAATTTTGTAACGAAGATATTCCTTATCTATTTATCGAAATCCGCATATTTTATCTTTTGAAACAAAATTTAAGGAGACAGAAATGTGCAATCAACCGAAATTTTTAGTAAATGTCGAAAACTTCAAACCCATTTATCTTTAAAATTCAACACATGAAGATATAGATATAATTTTATTACATATTCAAGTTGATTTTGTAAAAATAGCTTGTATATTAACTTCGTAAAAAAACACTGTGTTGTTGGTCGTTTGCCCATAATTGCCCTAAAGCTAAATGTCATCGTCAGATTATGAGGGTCTGAATGGGATTAATTATTTCTGTATTCTATCATTTTAGGCAATTTTTTCTATCCGTTATACCTTTTGCTGATCATTCTTTATTCCATATATTCTAGTACCTCATCATTTTCTTTTCTATATATTTGTCTGGTTATTTTCTGTTTTCTTTATTCTTTTGTCAATAATTTTCATCCACAACGTCATGTATAATGGAAGGCGATAAATATTTTAGTATACATACCACTCGTTGTCAATTCTCCCTGATATACAAACCACATGTAGTTATTTCTCACTTGGACACAGGACTTATATATATATATATACAACTCGTCTAAACATCAACCCAACAATGTTAGATCTGTAAATTTGCTTTGCAAATTTTTGTTCTTCCTCGCCGGATTCGAACCCATGTTACTGAGATATCGTGATATATATATTACGTAATAGTAGCGAATGGAATTTTATCGCACTGGCTTGTTCAGTGTATTTTGATCTGACAACAAGAATACATTTGTTTATCATAATTTTTTACTTTATCTAAAATTAAGAATGGAAATGGGGAATATGTAAAATAGACAACAACATGAAAATAGAAGGCCACCAATTATATTTGATCATGTTTTAGTTTCGAAAAAGGCAAAAACCATCGTATTTTCAAAAAATCTCTACAAGGATGATAAAAGTTTTAACGACCTTGGCTGGCTATACAGACTGAGCCCTCAGACGGTTGGTATCTAAAAGTTGTCAATTTAAGAAACTTTTATCAAGAGATAGGCTTTACCTAGCTTTAGGCCCGGGTTTTAAAAATATCTATTTAGGAACCAAATTGTGGCTTCTTTATATTTAATTTTTTCGAAGAGAACAATTACACAAAGAGCAACATGCGAGAAGAGGTTTCATTTTCGCTTACATTTTTTTTTCTATTGAAGTAACTAATCTTTTGAGGTTACGCCACGGAAATATATTTCAAATGAAAAGGTGCGATTGGATGCATCCCTAAAAAAAAAAATATAGGGATAAAATTACGGCTATTCGTCAATCAGACAGCAATCCAACATAAACACAAGTAGGTTATCTGACATATAGAATAAAAGGTTAACTTTAAGCATAACCCGCGCTGATATCAACTTTCCATTTTCTTAGTAAAATTTAACATACATGTTGGACTCTGAAACGTAAAATATACGAAAGTTTTTTTTTTTTTTTAAGGTACGATACATGGAGAGTGCCATTCCCTAAATACATACGAGTCCACAAACTTTTATAATGTAAGGGTAAATGAGGATCTCTTTAGAGAAACAAAGTAAAGATGCATGTTGAAGCAAGAATAATTTCCACACGAAGAACATCAACCAGGACGATCTCTCAATTAGTATGCAACTGTAACTAATACATCCATAGACATTAACACTAGTTAATGCTTTATATACTGACATTAAAACAAATACACTGCTCATATAAAATTTGGCATTACTTTCCGGGAAAAGAATACGTTTCCGAAATAAATACCTTACTTTTCCGAGAAAATAGTAACGATTCGGTATGTTCAGACAAAAGTAGTAATATCTTTTAAAGTCAAATCCCAAGGAAATGATGCACACAAGAGCTAACTGTTCACATTCTGGTATGTTGTGTGGTTGAGTTGCTGTCACTTTTACGTCTTTATCACATCTTCTCTTCTTATATGTACGCGACTTTGATATCGTCATGCATGGACACAATACTTCACTATTCGTTTCATTTTCGTATTTTGACATGATTAATATACAAATAAGAAGATGTGGTATAATTGACAAATTCAGTATTTATACTACATAACATAGGTGGTGTCATGATCACAAAACTTTCCAATAATTTTGACATTGATCATCAGTTATATTTTACTATTTTGTAAATTTGAGTTATTGACAAACAATCGCAGGTCTTCATTTGTAGCACGTTCCTTCGTTCACGTTTCCGCAAAAGAAAAAGTGTTTCCTTCTCGCACTTTAACAGCCCTTTCCGCAATTATTTTCAAGATAATTTCATATAACACATTATGAAATCCCGACCAATGAAATTTATTTGAATATTAAACGTGGCCTACGAGAGCACCTAGATTAAACTTGGGAAGTTAGAATAGCCAATTATTTTTTTATCTAGTAATTATCGCTAAAATATGCCTTACACAATTATATGACAGAAACATTTAATCCGACCTGCTTTACAATGTTTAAGTTACCTTTTGGTCTTATAAACGTTTTTGAATGCCGCAAATATAAAAATAAGGTTTTTTTTTAAATATTTCTTTTGGGCCAGGGCCGACTGTGCAAGGGCTTAATAGCCAGTCCAGTTCGTCAAATGTTCATTTATTTCAAGAATTATTTTACATGCGGACATAACGAGAATCCTTTCAGAACCCACTTCAATTTTCATTTGTCGTTTGCTGCTTTTACACAAATAACACACATTTTAACCAGTGACCGGTATTACAATTTTACACAGGTTTAAAATTTCATTGAGCTGTTACTTTAATTACAAGTTTTAGCAAGACGAAACTGTTTACTAAATGAATTCAACAAATGTCAAGCTCATCTATATCAATTTTATTATTTGACAAAATTTTTTTAATTACAAGCTATTTTAAATGTCGGTATAAATGTTAATGTTTTTTTACCAAAATATAATATGCATCTATTAAAACTATGTACACAATGACTAATTTCTTTTCCTTTTACGCATGTGTCGACATCAAAATAATAAGTGCGTCAATATAGGAATACAGAAAAAGAAGAATGATAAATATTCAGGAATACATAAATTCTACGATTACAACAAGGACACACTTATACAGAAATATAAGTGATCATTTCACCTCTCAAATGTAATTCAAATCTATTTATTGTCTATTAATTAAAAAACATCTTTCACTTCTAGGTTTGTAATGAGCACAATTACGACCTTCTTATTATCTTTCGGGTTTTTTTCATAAGTATATTTAAAAGACCATACCTTACTTACATGCCACGAGTTTTCATATTAGTAGGCAATATTGGAAACGAATAATTTGATATAAAGAGCTATTTTATTTTAACAGATTAACACTTTGTGCTCTTTAAATCGTGCCTCAATATTTATAAATTTAGTTATATATCTATTGTTCATTCGTTTATCTTAATTGTGAAGCATGTTTATATATTCAGATTAAAATTTTATTAAAGTCTCACCACTTGTATAACATTATACATTCCAATTATGAATATACATATAAAACATTACGTATAACATTAAATATTGGAAAACATATATAAAACTAACCAACAGTAAAATATCTTAAATCGATAACGCCGGAGCGGATTAATCATAGATACATGAGGATGCTGTTCTGCTTGAGTGATTTACCTTACAAAAGGCGGACACTTTAAAGTTTAAAAGGACTTAACATCAGTTTGATTCCGTTTAACGGGCGTGGCTAATTAGTTTGACGCAGTTTAACCACATCTCAAATTAACTTGAATGACCGCAAGGAATCCATTTGACTGGTATTAAATGATTTGATATAGATTGAAATGCATTAAAAATAATTTTAATTTTGTCAATTACTAGTGTATAAATATGGTTGAGATTTTACTGAAAATTTAATACTGGAGACATCCATTGTCTCTCTTTAAATTTTGAATTGGGTAAAAATGGTTCATCATACTTTCTCTTTGCTATTTAAAATGTAATGCTTTTCTGACAATGTAAATTTATTTTAAAGTTACAACATAATTACATACTCTTACATACTCTTACAATTACAGAAATATTTGTATATTTTGTTCTGAATTTAAAGACACAGGTGCCTTTATACAGATTTTAATAAATTTTATTCTTTTTACAACATAGTTTCCCACTTCTATTTAGTCATCAATTCTTTGTCAAAATCTTTTTTCAAAAACTGATAAGATAGAATAGCACACAGACTTTTTATTGTTTTGGCATAATTCTGGGGATATATATGAATTGATCTCTTTGTAAATTTAGTGGAGTAGGGGAGACAATTGCATTTATTTTTAATTAAAAAGGTTAAAAAATTGTCTGCCACACTATTTCATTATAATAAAATAATAAATGTATTTAGGTGTCAGTGGCATATTCCTTATTAATCAATAAAATTTAAACACAACCTGAAACTACATTCATTCAGAAATTCATTTCTCATACAACTACTCATGTAAGGTGTAAACCAAATAACAAATCCATTAGCAGTCACAAAGGAGCATGTTTGATAAGGCCACTTTTTGACCCCTTGTTTTTCTTAAATCAAAAAGTACTGAATATATACCTAAAGTATCCTTCAGATGTTCACAAAACATTTGTCTGTCAGCTATCAGAATTTGAATTTTTGAATTTCGTAGAAAATATTTGCTTTAGGACTTTAAACTTTTTGTGTTTAATGAAAAATTTCAAAAACTGCCAAAACTAAGCATACCTCGCCTTACAATTCAAAGTATCAGAAAACATGTTATTTGACAAATTCAAAAAGATGACTGAAATTTAACTCCCCCCAATCCTAGGGTGGTATTATGAAATAACCATATCCAAATATCTCTAATTTTTATTGATGCAGTGTTGTACAAAATATTACTGTAGAAATTTTTTCTGTAAAACCTGTTTATTTGGCTACTGTTAATTTTAATAATCATAAATGATATGTCATTTCTATAAAGTTTCTTTTGATATAATGTCAAAAACTGTACCAAAATCAGTTTTGATTTCTTCAATAAGCTTTAAACACACTCAACTCACTATATATGTCAATTACCTCAAATTCTTTTGGACAAAACATATTCTTTAATACAACAACTTTTTCATTCTTAGGTCTTGTAGCAGGTTCTAACTTCTTTTCAGGTCTCCAGTCAAACAGCCTAAAAATTAAATTTTCAAGAATCACTGTTGTGGTTATTGATTATTAGATGATATTTTAATTTTCACAAGAGTACTTCTATTTTGGAAATTTATAGATTGATTCTCGAGTTCAATATTTCTTACTTGGAAAAATGTAAAACTACAATTGACAGAGCAAAAACTTGAATGCAATAGCTGCAGAGAAAATTTTCAATACTTTGTTTACATTCTGTAACTTGAGAAACTCAAGCCCAAAACTTACTAATCAATATAACAGGAAAAGTGACAATATTTCAACAGAACAAAAGTGTTTTCAAAATTAGTTGGTCACACACTGGAATTGCCCATTGAACTCAGATATTAAGCTATTAAATAAAGTGGATTTTCACTATATGACCCATTTACTCATAATCTAGTCCCTAATCACATTTGCACAAATGTCAAACTTCCGTTAGAAAATTGCTGAGTTTGACATTTTTCATTGACAGGAATCTGATGTTCAGTAGTTGTAGTTTGTTGATGTGGTTCATAAGTGTTTCTTGTTTCTTGTTTTTTATATAGATTAGACCGTTGGTTTTCCCATTTGAATGGTTTTACACTAGTAATTTTTAGGGCCCTTTATAGCTTACTGTTCAGTGTGAGCCAAGGCTCCGTGTTGAAGACCATACTTTGACCTATAATGGTTTACTTTTATACATTTTGACTTGGATGGAGAGTTGTCTCATTGGCACTCATACCACATCTTCTTATATCTATATGACATTTAATTTGTTTATCATAACTGATTCTTTGTCTAAACAATAATACAGCTTTACATGTATATTACTGAAAAGCTGATGAGCAAAGGTAGTTCTAAAATTGCATTGGGGCTTTGAGAGAAAATTGAAACTGCATGTATCCACTTATTTTCCTTTTTAATCACTCAAAAGAAACAAATAGTAGGGGAGACAACTCCTACTGTATTAGTTGTTTATGCATGACCTTCTTTTATTTTTTTATACATGCTATTCATGGGGTTTCAAATTGACAGTTCAATTACATTATTCATTAAAATGCTTCTTGCTTTTTTTTTTTATTTCGAAGAAAAAAATGTTCTGGTATTAAACATGAAAAAAAATGCATATTTGAAAGAAAGTAACATATTTGTTTTAAAATGAAGCAGACATCATGTATATTAAATTTCAGCTCAAAGAAGTTTGCACCAATCATGACCTACGTTACAACTACTAGGGGAGGTTTTAATGAAATGGACTCCTTCAAGTAAATACTGAAAAAATACCCCATACATAAATATGTTTCCTTAACTATGTTAACAAAATAAATATTATTCTATTTCTACCCTATTTTTATGACATAAGCAGTCTTTACGCTTAACCACAAGTCCTACATCCATGGCTTGTAAAATTGTTTTCAGGCTTGTAAAATTCTTCTCTACAAGCCAACAGAAATTTACTAAAATTTTCAAAGAATTGAGCTTCAGGCTTGTGCACTCAAAAGTTTATAATGAAGGCTGCATAAGTGCGTATATAGCTTTATAAATACTTTTGCTGTTTTTCCAAGAATTTTCTTTTCTGTTTGTTTGACAGCTTTTTCTTCTTTCTAGAAGGATCAAACTGTCCTTTCAGAGTAAACTGTGCCCTCTCTACATGGATAGTACTTCCTCTAACATCAGATCCATCTAAAAACTTCAGGGCCAACTCTACTGACTCTGACTGTCAACACAAAATATAAATGAAGTGTAATACAGTGAAAGACAGATATTTGTTAGATATGATTTAAATTTTAGACAAAATTGATACACATAACATTTCATGAGGTATTTAATGATCCTTGACTTTAAGATGAAACATTTCTAAGTATTAAAGACAACAAAGAAAAACTTCAATCGTTTTTAAACAGAAATTTGTACCAATAATGTTACATTGTTCTGTTTATATATATTATCGCACCAATAAATTTATAAAAAGGGATTTTAAAAATACATTTTCCTTGAACATATTTTACTCATAATTCATTATTTTCAACATTATTTGACACTGAAATAATAGTACCTTTATATAACAGCATCTGCCATCACCTTTTGGATTACCATGCTCATCAAGGTACAGTTTGAGTTTAGGTTGCTTCATAATTGGGTCAAACATCACTAATCCACATCTATTCATCAAAGTTTTAAATTCTTCCTCTGTTATGTCTAAAGGCAATCCTGACACATAAACATTAGTATTCTTTTCTTCCTCAACTTCAAACCAGCCTACAAGGAAATAACAGATGATTTAAAATTTCTTTTATTACTTATTGTTGTTTTGTTGCATTAAAAAATCTAATCCATATAAAAACAAGGAGATGTGGTATGATTTCCAATAAGACAACTATCTACCAAAGTTCAAATGAAGTGAATATAAGCAATTAGAAAAACCCATACCATATGGTCAGTTGCCTAAATGTAACATTTGGAATGAAACTGCATGAGAAATATTGGTACATGTACTGCTTATATGGAAGGTATTTTATTTTCTAAAGTGCTACCCATACAATATACATTTTCAAATGAAAGGAGCTTCATTTTTCATAACTGTTACAGCAGAAATGTGTGTTTTGAATTAATTTCCTTTGGAAGTCCGCGTAAGAACAATCACAGAACTATTCTCAAATCTAACATATAAAATGTACTTATGTGTACATAAAGATTTTACAGGTATATCAAAGCTAGTTTTTTTCTATAGAAATAATTTCTTGATCATATACATGTAATAAAAACATTTCCACCAAAAGTAAAATGTTATACCCTATGAATATTATTTTAGTTGAACACTAAATTTTTTTTAATAAGGAAGGATTTGGGATAAACAAAAGTTTAAGTTAAAACTATTTTTAAGTTATTAACGTATTGTGAGTTAAAGGCTAAGACAATAGACTGTTTTATATAATAATTTTCAAGTTATACAGCCAATAAACTTTCATTAAGTTTTTAATGTTTTTTTTTCTTTTCAATGACGTTGGTTTATCAGTTTTGTAAATTGTAGATTTTGAGAATTAACTTGCACACAAAAAAAAAAAACAGACATCAAACATAAATTTTAAAAGATTATTCTTCGAAAAATTCTTTAGAGTATATCAAACTATTATTTTGGATTCTTCCAAAGGAGAGGAATTTGTAAAAGTGAAAATTCACTTATTTTCCAATCCTAATAAAACTGTCATATTGTAATGTTTACGTTATTATTTTCAAAATAAAATATTGTTTACACTAAACTATCATTACAATCATAACTTCAATAAGCAAGATGGATGACCCACCATGACTTTATTTGCCATTGTATGAGTGGCTGGTTAATAATAATGTGTATGGTTTAAAATGTTACTTAAAATATTTGTGTTCAATTTCTTAAATAATAGGTACCTTCTTCACGTTTTGGTGGAGGAGCTGGTTTTTCTCCTTTCTTTTTTCTTTTTTTCCCTTTCTGATTACCATCCTGACTCTCACTTTCACCTTGACCTTCTGCCTGAACTTCACCTTGTACTTCTTCTTGGTTATAATAGTTATAATAATTTGCGTAATCTTCACCATAGTAATAAGCATAATATTCATGATATCGTTTGTAATATTCTTCACTATTTACATCTAAACCTTCTAAGTTTGGAACTCCTTTATCTTCAGACTTATCATCTTTTTCTTCACTGGATTCTGAGTTACTTTTATTTTCACTTCCTTGTTCTGTACTTTCATTTTCACTTTTGTTACTTTCACTTTCACCCTTCTTCTTGCCACCATGATGTTTATCTTGATAGTAATGATTATAATAATTATAATAATCCTGATTTTTGTCTCCTGTTAGTTGATCCCCATTTTGTGAATCCGCTGAATGAGCACCATAAGTCATCTGATACTGGGCAATAAAATCTTCACTTATCTGTAAAACGAATTAAAATTGTTGTTGTCATAACTGGAAAAGGTACATGTACAGAAACCTCAAACAATATCAACTTTGTTTTATTACAACATTGTAGAATGTTGAGGAAAATAATTCACAACATGATTTTTAGAAAATGATTATTTTACATCAGATTGCTTCATTTGAATGCACATGGTACCCTGAGGACAGTATCAAAATTTTCTAATGCATTTAGTCAACTAATTACATTCAGAATTTACCCAAAGTGCTCATGATATTTTAGATTGCAATAATATCTTTTATACCTATAAGATGTAAAGCTTACATTTAATAAAGAATTGAATTGAATTGATTGCATTGTATGCTTAAACAGCAACTTGCAGTGCTAAGATGATGGTGCTTCATAAATTAGAGGAACTTTTACAGAAAAGTAGTAGTAATATTTTATTTTATTGCATAACATATCTTACACACCACAACATGTATATTCCTAGTACCTAATAGATAGAAATGCTATAGTTTAAACATAAAGATAAATTGGTAAGCTTCCTTAATCCCTGATAAAAACTGAATTTTAAAATACATTGTAAACACCTGAAAAACCCTCCTCCATAAGTCTGTGATGATGGCTTATTAAGGTCACAATCAGTAAACTTCGGCAATAAAACAAGATACTGTGAATTCAGAAAGTATTGTGTGCATTTATTATTGCGATTTTGTCATTTTAGACTAAAATGCGATTTTATTTTTTGCGATATTGAGAAAAATCCTGTTTAATTCATATAAAAAAATTTCAAAATGCAAGTTTAAATCATTGCGATTATAACCCTGTCGCATTTTTCACAATAATAAAAACATCGCAATAATTTCTGAATTTACAGTAGTTAATTAGCATGATTAGCAAGGAAAGTTTTCACTGAATGAAATATTTTTTGTCGATTATATGTTTATGGATTCGTAATAGTAGTAAAATAAATTACTTCGCTGGATGCAGCTGGATACGACCACAGAATCTCAATTCAAATTACCAATGGCATTTGCATTCCATAATTCCCCATTTAAATACGTCATAAAGGGATGGTTAGGATTGGCTTTGGGGTGATTATGGCTCAAACTGTTAAGGAATTAGGGGCAAAAAAGGGGGGAAAACAAGAGTTTCCTGGTTAATGGACAATTCAAAGCAGTGTAAGGGAGGTAATCCAACATTGTACAACATTGTACAATTTTGTTTTTGGATTACCTCCCTTACACTGCTTTTAAATTGTCCATTTACCAGGAAACCCTTGTTTTTCCCCCTTTTTTGCCCCAAATTCCTTCACGGTTTGAGCCATAACCCCCCAAAGCCAATCCTAATCATCCCTTTGTGGTATGGAAATTTGTGGTATAATTTCAGACAAATCCATACAATTAAACACAAGTTATTGTCTGGAAACTACAAAAATGCCTTTTTGGGCCTCTTTTTGGCCCCTAATTCCTAAACTGTTAGGACCATAACCCCCAAAATTAATCCCAACCTTCCTTTTGTGGTTATAAACCTTGCGTTTAAATTTCATACATTTCTATTCACTTATACTAAAGTTATTGTCCAGAGCGACGACGACGATGATGACAACGACGACGACCTGATACTACTATACAACCACAATTTTTTTTGTGGTCGTATAAAAATAGTGCAAAGAGAACTTAGTTTAGTATATATATACATGCATTGGTGCAATAATTTTTGTAACGTTATAATTTCAAGAAACTCATTTCATATGACTTTAAAAGTATCATACATGTGATGGACTATGAAACTCAAATCAGGAGATTGGGAAATTTTGGTCAGGAGATTAGGCCTCAGATCAGGAGGTTTTTATCGACATTAATTTTGTCGTAAATGTAACCGTATGATGCAGAAATTGTCTTTAAAGTGTTTTTCTTCAACTTTTCATCAGAATGTAATATGTTTATAGTACCCTTGTAGCCTTTCTATTTGAATGATATCATATTATTTAAAAGGGGCCTCGTGGCCGAGTGGTCTAAGTAGTTACTACTGTAATCACTAGCCAGTCAACACTGAGGTTGTGAGTTCGAACCCGCCGTGGGTGCACTTGACTCAATCTTAATTGACTAGGATTGTCAGTTTTCCTATCAAGGTCGGTGGTTTTCCCGGCACCCGCTTCCTCCACCAATAAAAACTGACCGCCATGAAATAGCCCAAAAGCGGTGCTTAAAAGTGGCGTGAAACACCAAAAATCAATCAAATCAAATCAATTATTTAAAAAATATTGAGAAGATTCTGTTTCTTGTTCTGTTTTTGATAATTGTTGTTGACTGCTTGTAGTTAATGCATTATGACCTTTTCTTTGTGAATAGAATTGTATTCATACATGTCATATCTACATCTTTTATCAATGGTAACCTAATAGGCAAGTTAAAATTATAATTGTGTGATCAAATGATTAAATATAATTAAAATTGTTGGTCAGACTTAGTATGTAAATTTCAATTTAAGCCTTGAAAAGAAGTCAAGATTCCTCAAATAATTTTTAAATTTATGTTTTCTTATTTGTCCAAGACATTTAAAATCATTTAATTACCATTCTTATATGACTATTTGATTAAAATATTATTCATTTATATTTTTCTTACAATTTACATTATTGAAAGAAATATAACTTAAAACAGGATAAATCAAAGGAAGTAACCCAATTTTCCAATACACATAGTTTTTATTACACAACGGCAGTTAGCCAGAGGTAAACATGGTTGATTACCAGTATGTTTGACAACCAAGCTGTCAAGTGAAGCCATATAATTATACATCTTATTTGATTTACAAATAAAACTTAACACAGGTGTCAGTTACACCCGTAGTACTACCTAACAAATTATAAAAATGGCGGCTGAAAATTTTCATTCATGAAATATTTCATACACGGGATTTTTTCTCCTGGACGGGAGGACGGAGGAGACCCTGAAAACGGATAATTGTACTCCCGTCGGAGGTTCACATGTATGAAGTATGGACCAAAGCATAATTTTAGAATGAAGCGCTGCTTTCCTTACTTCGGTCAATTCTTTTATAATTCATAAAACTCCTAAAAAATATTAATAATACATTCACTTCTTGAATATATGTATTTATTATACAAAATAATTACTTTAGGGAACCATGCTTTTTTTGCCTCATCCCATTCATACTCTGTTCCATCTTTGTCTTTGTATGTTTTATCTCCGCTCTCTTCTTCCTTTAGTTTCTGTATTTCTTCTTGTTTTAACTGTTCTTCAAAATCTATATCCTCCATACTGACACCCTAAAAATCAAAAGTTAAACATTAATCAGAACTTTATTGAAATTTCAATTAAGAGACAACAGCAGTAAACAAATCAATTGCTGATATTTAGTGTAAATCAACAATTCAAAAAGATCAAGTTCAAGACTAGCATTTGAACAAATTCAGTTAAAGATTGCAATGTGTGGAAATTTTTATAGCAATTGAGCTTATATAGCCTGATTAACTGCAAATTTACACAATCTGTTGAAGAAGTAAGTTGTCAAACATGAAATAAAATTCTTTATGTTGTTTTCAGCTACAGGATCTTCGAAATTCCTTATCACCAGAACCACATAGTGAAATTTGTTCTCAATGTTTTCTGTAACAACTGTCATAGATTCTGCTTGACACATGTAGTCTAAAAATAGATATTTTTTTATTTTATTGTGCTTATGAAGTCTGTTTTTGATAGCATATGGCTTAATCACACTGTCAGTTAATCTATTCCATGTTTTTTGCAATATTTACAGGAGAACTTTTCTTCCTCAGACTTGTTTTGGAATCTTTGATGAACAATTTTGTTATTATTTGGAGCCTATATGGTTGATGGGTTGATATAGGTTTATACTTTATAGCCCTGAAAATTTTTCAAAAACATAGCAGAGATAAAACTTCCTGCCAAGTCATCTTAGCTTGTTTGAGATTGCTAAAAACATCTGTAAAAAGTTAGTAGATATATAAAAATGTGTGCTCTGCACACACATTGTTCTTAAATTACACAAAGCTATATCAAAATAAGTCAAATAGGACAGGAGTGTCCCAGGGAGGTGAATATAAAAGCTGGACAGTCATGGATGATACTTGTTTAATTACATTTTTTTAACTGAGCAGGTAACTTATTTTGAAGGTAGAGTTATCTCCCTTAGCATTTGAACAATTTTTAATAGGCTTTGCACAGCTTCTTAGAATTTACTATTAAAAAATATATAAATTGTTGTTTCACAAATTTACATTTTATTGGTATAAAATAATCATAAGATCACCGACATTTTTGGCACTACAACAGTCAACGTAACAATATTATTCTTATTTCAATGTTTTGTGGTAATTCTTTAACAAAAACACAACTTAGACTGATCATCTGATGTTTACCCAAAAATAAGGTCAGTGTACCTAACTGGTAGAAGGATGGATTGGGCACTTAGTACTGAAAAACCTTCAACAACATAGCAAGCGATAAGTCTTTCCTGTTTTCACAAGATTTCCAAAAATTTGTATTGAGAAGCATAAGATTGTTAACAAATTTTTAAATCTGATTACTGAAAAGTACATGTATGATGATAGATAAACAAACAAGCACCAATAACCCTCAAGAGCTCATTAGGTAGCACATGCCTCATATTCTAAATAATTCATTTCTGTATCTGACATGTCTGAGGTACATGTAATTTGGCATAAGTAATGAAACAAAATTATTTTCATTTGGGGAAGATGTTCTCAACAGTTAGAAATTCAATAAAAAGAAAAATCAATATAGTAATGAACCTAAACTCCTTAATTGTTTTTTACAACATTTTTACTTGCACAGTACCTCTCTGTCTCACTAATTAGCGTTAAGAAGTGACAAGAAGTAAAATTTAGCAACAAAAAGACAAAATTAGCAACAAGAAGACAAATTTAGCAACATGAATGTTTATATTCTATCAAAACAACAAAAATTATAGATTATTTGTTGTTTTATAAACTGAGTTTCAAATTGTGTAGCTCTTAAACTTTATGCACCAATTTTTGTTAATATACACGTTTTTTAGTATTAGATATAAACTGGGACTAATAGCTTCATTGACCTTGAATTTATCTATTAGTCCCAGATATAAATAATACAATAGTAAAGTCAAAAATTTAGTAATAAAGTATCACACATTTTAAAAACAAATTAGTCTAACTGCTACTTATATCTGTGATATGTTTTACAGCAAATTCCATGTTTTCCTGTTCATATTATCATATTAATTTTTATCACCATTTTTGAACATTTATAAGGGGACGAAGTCCCCTATAACAGTAGAAAAATCAATAAAAAAAAAAATAAATAAATAATTTCCAATGTACTAATGAACTCAAAATCGTTAACTTTTTTTTCTAACTTTTTATTTTCCCGCATTTGCGCAGAAATCTCTTTCTTTCTTCCGGTCTCATTTGTCGTGAGACTTTGGGTATATTTTTCAGTCAAATATATAGGAATGAACACAATAACAATTTCATTTTAATTATTCTCTGATATGAAAAAAAAATGTTACCTGATTATAGCGTCTCTTTGTTTACATTGAAAACGACGTAAAGATTAAAATGACGTCACATCTAAAATCCCTAACAACAGAAACAACATCGGTAATGTACCGTTATTTCCATTTCTTTTTGAACATTAAAATATGTTAGAATTAAAAAAAAAGTAATTGATTTGGACTTCGTCCCCTTTCACAGGTAACGCCTGCCTCATATTATGTTTATCATAAAAAAATTTAATTGTCTACATCTTTGGGGAAAATAATTAAAGCACATTAAACAACTGACTGTTGCAGATATTTTAACATTAACATGAAAAAGGAATAAATATAAAACTGCATGCAAAATGCATTATTTGCGTGACATTGTACAAAAAATACAGACATAGTTTATGATATACAATGAACAAAAATTAAAACAAAAGGAAAACGTAACTGAAATGTCCCCATAACGGTATCCGGTCGTTCCGTCCCCAAGTTGATCCGGCCCAAAGTCGATCTGTCCCAAGTCGATCCGGCCCCATAATAAAATATCAATAAACTATATTGACTTTGGAGGATTTTGTGACAAATTTTAACAGTATAAATGGAATTTGCAAAAAGTATCGATGATGGATGACAACAGGTAAGTGAAGTATTGGTGTACCAGTCAAAGAATTATTTTAAATCGATACGAAACTGAGTGTGATTGTGTCTGTTTGTATAGCAGCTTCAACATATTAATATGAAGTTATTTTCCATGATAACTTTGAATGTCATGGCGATTTTTATTTTATTTAATTCACACACAGATTAGCTAAATAAATATTTACAGTCCAATATGGAACCTATAAAATTTAACTCATCATATAATGACTTGTTTAATCAAATCATTAGTCTATAATTGGTTTGTTTATTCAACAATTGTCTGATGATTGTGAACTTAGGTAATGCTACTCGTAATCACTTAATTCAATCAAATCCTGAATTATTAAAGTTACGTAATCAACAAGGTCTTTATAGTTTGATCGTTTGTTTGGTGTTATGTGTTATAATAATTAATTGTATTTTTTTTCAGGTAACATCAGAGGCTTCTATAACACATGTTGTTTTTTTGTAATATCGAATATAATTAATATATTTTTAAAGTTGACAATACTTTGAATAGTTCTGTGTAGATAAAAAAACAAGTTATATGAGTATCCATTATTCTTTATTGCAAGATAATAACAAAATAATTACACTGAATGCACATTTTCACTCTCTAAAATATAATATCAGCACTACTATAATATAACAATAAATTCATCTTGAATCTTCTCTTACTACCCTGCTCTTCTATGTGGTATGTTACTGGTCTGTTGCCGACAATGTTATCTGGAAGTTCTGGGTCTTCTATGTCACTATAAAAAAATTAATTGAATATCATAATTAGTTTTTATATCAGATAAGTTTATTTGAATATTTGGATAATTGGATTCAACAATATCGTTAATTAATATTTGGACAAAGGATAAATAAATATACAATAGTTGTTTTAACCAGTAGGATAGTCTTTCACAGAAATACATTTGATATACAGTTGAATATACTTTTCGAATTTTAAAATTATATAAAAAAGTTACCTTTCTACTATTTCTTCTACTTCTTCAATAGCCAGTGAAATATTGAAGGACTGGTCTGGTAGTACCTATAAAATAAACATGAATGAACATAAGACCATTGTTTTAATAGTATATATTTTAGTAAATGAACATAAGAGATCAATAAAACATAAATAAAAGTAAATAAAGTACACATTAATTAGTTAAATTAGATAATTAAATTATCACCTTGATAGATGTGATTGAATCAGTATATATTTTAATAACGAATAAAACATAAAACACACTTAATTTCATAATTAATTATTCTATATTATACCACTTCCAATACAAAAGATACGGTACATTCAAAGTATACATGACAACCTTATAGCACTTACTTTAATGATTAAATTATTCCCTTGCTAAATGTGATTGAATTATATTACTAATAAAGATGTTAACAACATAATATGATTTTCTTTTCATGGAGAATAGTTGATTTAAATACAATATATATAACTTAGTAGTATTTTTATAAGACAATTCTATTAACTTACTGCTTCTGGTTCAGGTGCTGCCTCTGGCTCGGTTGGCATACACTCGATGCACATGAAGATCACATCTATTTCTTCATTTACCGTACGTCTGTATTCCAGTAGAGATACTCCTATAAAGGAATTACAAAATAATAAATATCTATCTTTATAATGTAAAATACAAATATATAATACAAATTCATGATGCAAATATATAATACAAATATATGATGCAAATATATGTACGCTTTACTATTTCCTTTAAAATATTTTATATATCTAAATACTCTGTTTTGTACAAAAGTCAAATAAGAATAAAAAGCAATCTTTATTTAGAATTTACATGTATAAGCTTTTACCATTTTACACCTGAAAACACGCAAATTAATATTCCCAGATTTAAAACAAAACTATATACTTTTTTTTCATATTTATGGTTTAATGATGAAAGCAAAGAAAAAAAATATTTAAGACTTATATACAAAATTACAGTTTGATTATATTAAAGCAAAAAGTGAAAATAGAATCTTACCGGTATTACAGAGACGGTGTTGTCACTTTGAACATTGCTCACACTGAAGTGCATGCTGCCGAGGTCTAACATGTAGGTCACATACCACACAAGGAAAAGCCATTGTGATATTAAAAGCAAACGCATTCTGTCTCCTCTTTTATAGAAAGGATTCGGCAAATCAAACAACATTTCTCAATTTGAGAAGTTTTAAGAACTTAAAACAAAAACAAAGTTTGTATGTATCAGCTTGGGGATCAGCTTGTACCGTTGTGTATGTAACTATTTGTTATTACACAGGATGAAAGACTTGTTAAGGTCACAGTCAATTGAAAGAAAATGCTAATTACTGCTGATTAATGTTGATATCTGTTGATTGTACTAAATTCTGTTTTATACGTTTTTATTATAATTATACCCAATAATCTTGAAAACTTGTAATGAAAACATAATCAACCTACTTGTTTTATACTCATCTAAAGAAAATATTTGTCAAAGGCCATTTTTTTTTACCGTACACCTTTTACATTATAATAAAATTCATAAACATTTATGAATTACAATTAATATATATCTTTATTTTTATTCCTTATAAATATATTTTTTTATTGGGGCCGGATCGACTTTAAATATGGGCCGGATCGACGTTGGGCCGCATCGACGTGGGACGGATCGACTTGGGCCAGATCGACGTGGGGCCAGATCGACATGAAAGCCCCCATAACTTGTATATATTTGATTACCAAAATGTATCATGAAGAAAAATTATACGGACTTTGTCCGCTTTCACAGGTTACACCTGCCTCATATAAGAGGGCGAAGTCCTTATACCAGTAGAAAAATCGATATAGTAGTAAATCCAAAAACTGTTAACTTGACGGAGAATTTTGTGTTTTCCCGCAAAATTGAATTGAATATCTGATTATCAAAAAGTATCTTGAAAATAATAAACAATTCGTCCTATTTACAGGTAAACAGCTACCTCATATCAATACATTGCTACATTTAAGGAACGTTTCAAAATTGTACCCCTGACGATGCAACAGTGACCGCTGAGTTCTTTTATAATATCGCAAAGGTGGTAGAACTAGAAGTAGGTTAACGAATAACGTTGTTAGCGTGAATACAGCTATATTTAATTTTTAAGTTGTTCTACGTAGAATTTGTAACTTAAGCATTAATTTACTCATACATGGGGGGTGTAGAAATATAATTTGCTTCGTTGTAGAGTACATACGAGGAATACAAATCTTCAAAAAAGTCAATTTGACTGAACGTTGTTTAATGAAATTGTCTCCCCTTGTGTCGTAAATCGGAACTCTGATATAGCCTAGGCTTTACGAGAAAATAAAAATGTAAACCAACAAAGGACTAGTAATGCCCTGAACACGGACATGAACAGACTGAAAGTTCATACAGATAAAATAAGATAAGATAGTATTTTTCAAATTAGGTCTCCTGATAGTATCTTGTGTCAACCTGTTTTGCTCGTGGCTATTTCTAACATCTAAAGAACAAAGAACAACTATTTTATCAGTTCCGTTGATTTTATAATGGAAAGATGATTTTACATATAACAAATAGGATCATACAATATTCTTAAAAACAACATGCATATAACACACAAGATACATAAAAAATATTGAGCCATACAGGTTATAATATTTAAAATAAAATGTTTATCCAGGTGTTACCCTATGGCATCATTGTTAGTTTTAACAAAAACAAAGGGACTGTGCTCTATGATTGTGGACTTAAAAGCTCTCACAAACCTCCTCGTACTTGATGCAAAAAAAAATTATGTAGGATGAATATGTGTATAGGTAATGGCACAAATGAATTCCGTATATTCACGGCCATAATGCTACCGTGGTCACACGCTATGCATTTTACCAGCTTTCTAACCATGCTTAGTTTACATTTTATATGCTTTTAGCTTTAATATCTAGCTTATCATGCTTATAATCTACTTATTACCATCATGCTTAATTAAAGTGCTTAATTTTGTGTTATGTAACTTATTGCATGCGTATTATGAATTGTATTGTTATGTCTTGAAATGGAATGTCGGCTCATTAGAGCTTATATATGTTCCAATAAAAATAAATGTCCTTGTTTGTGTACTATGCCGACTCTAAATAAAGCTTATTTAATTATTATTATTAATTATTTACATTACGCTAGGATACATGCGCCAAGTTCCATTATTTTCAGATCGAAAAATGGTTTGCTACAAGGTTAGTTGACACAATTAAATGCAACTTAAAATCATTCCTCGGGAAAACTGATTAGTGCACCTCATTCCACTCTTTGAAAATCGACAAAATCTTAAAATGATACATTTAATCTATACTCCATGTATACAGTTTTCTCCACTTCTCAGAAAGTTGGTTTTATTTTCTTCAAGTATATATAGGTATAAAATATTTCAGAGCTTTGTGAAGCATTGTTTAGCATGAACTTCATTTTCAATTTTCATAAAAAATAAAGCTGTTTTTAATAATCGTTTCCTCACAAAGAATAGAAAAAATGGAAGATCATGTTTACTGTCTTCAAATATGTTATGTCAGTCTCATGTTATCATCTGTACATACCAAGAAGATTTTCCATGGAACGCCATGACTGCCTTATGTTGATGATCATCATTATATGCAGTGGTCACAGCATTATATGCAGCCGTGACAGCATTTAATGCAGTGGTCACAACATTATATGCAGTGGTTGCAACATTAAATGCAGTCGTGACAGAACTATATGCATTGGTCACAACATTATATGCAGTGGTTACAACATTATATGCAGTGGCATAACATTATATGCAGTTGTGACAACATTATATGCAGTCGTGACAACATTATATGCAGTGGTTATAACATTATATGCAGTGGTCACAACATTATATGCAGCCGTGACAACATTATATGCAGTTGTCGGAACATTATATGCAGTGGTCACATTATACGTGTTTTGATGATAAAGGTGATGATGATGATGATGCACATTATACGTGTTTTGATGATGATGATGATGATGATGATGATGATGATGATGATGATGATGATGATGATGATGATGATGATGATGATGATGATGATGATGATGATGATGATGATGATGATGATGACAAAACGAAACAGTTAACGAAGTCATGTAATTTAGGCAAATTGATTGAAATCGTGATCAGCGAAAAACTTGATAACACCTGCTTTTGTCTGCAAATTGGACACACATTATTTTATCTATTTAGAGGAAGTTCATTCCGAGGAAATGATGAAATTTAGAGTTGAATGCATTAATTATAGTTCTGTTCGTCTTAAGGAATACGCATTGCATAATGTAATTAAAAATAATTAATAATAATAATGAAACATTGAATGGCATTTGTATACTATATGCCTCTAGTTCATTTCTTATTGAAAAACCAAAAGCTATATGCCACTTTATATATGAAAATAAGGAGATGTGGTATGATTGCCAATGAGAAAACTTTCCACCAGAGACCAAATATGAAAATGACATAGAAGTTTACAACTAAAGGTCATTGTATGGCCTTCAACAATGAGCAAAACCCATACCGCATTGTGATCTATAAAAGGCCCTGAAATGACAAATGTAAAACATTTCAAACGAAAAAAATTAACGGCCTGATTTATGTACAAAACAATGAACGAAAAACAATTTTGATATACAGCAACAAACGACAACCACCGAATTACAGGCTCCTGACTTGGAACAGGCACATACAGAATGTGGCGGGGTTAAACTAGTTTGTTGGCGCCAAACCTAACTCCCCTTAACCTGGGACAGTGGTGTAACAGTACAACATAAGAACAAACTATAAAAATCAGTTGATAAAGGGCTTAACTCATCAGATCGATACAAAGCAGAAAAACATCTAACAAGAGCACAAACCGGACGTGGCAGTGTATTCATACATCCCCACAACAAAAAGACACTAAGTACAGATCGCAGTTATTGAAAGCTAGTTCAACGCAAATAACAACTAATAAAAAAATCATACATCTTAGACTAAAATATCAATCAGTACACATCCGACTTCCAATGGGTTTAGTGTAAGGACGTCATTAACAGTCAGAGAAAAACATGACCGTGTGCAATGCAAAGATACAGGTCTCGACAGATTGTAGAGTCATGAATGTGCATATGTATTCAAAAATAATATTTAGTTTGATTTTGATTTACTGAATAACAAAATCAATATTTATACCAATATTTAAAGATCGAATTACAGTGTTGAATTGGTAACCTTTAGAATAGATTTATTTTAAAGGATCGATATTCAGTGCCGTATTTCATATATTTGTAAGACTCAGATCGACGTCCACCGGGAACCTATAATCGAGGCCCGTTCCTCAAACCAAGGTCTAATATATAACCCTCTATATATAATCGACGTCCATCGGGAACCTATAATCGAAGTCCATTCCTCAAATCAAGATCTAATATATTAACCCTCTATATATAATCGACGTCCACCGGGAATCTATAATCGAGGTCCGTTCCTCAAATCAAGGTCTAACATATTAACCCTCTATATGTTATCGACGTCCACCGGAAACCTATAATTGAGGTTCGTTACTCAAATCAAGGTCTAATATATTAATCCTCTATATATAATCGATGTCCACCGGGAACCTATAATCGAGGTCCTTTCCTCAAATCAAGGTCTAATATATTAACCCTATATATATAATCGACGTCCACCGGAAACCTATAATCGAGGTCCGTTCCTCAAATCAAGGTCTAATATATTAACCCTCTATATATAATCGACGTCCACCGGAAACCTATAATCGAGGCCCGTTCCTCAAATCAAGGTCTAATATATTAACCCTCTATATATAATCGACGTCCACCGGGAACCTCTAATCGAGGTCCATTCCTCAAATCAAGGTCTAACATATTAAACCTCTATATATATAATCGACGTCCACCGGAAACCTATAATCGAGGTCCGTTCCTCAAATCAAGGTCTAACATATTAACCCTCTGTATATAATTGACGTCCTATGTGGTGTCATGACTGTACACCAAAACTATTTCTCGGAGTCTCCTCTTTTCGATGTCTTATATGATTTGATCTTTTTTTCCCCTCTAAAGTGATCGTTTTGTTTTCGTATAATGCTGTCCAAATATACTACTTTTTTTATATTTTATACATATTATTATGACTTGTGTAAAGGACAAACAAAGGATAACGCATCCTGTCGCAAAAAAAATGAACTAAAACAAAATAAAAAAACGAACATGGATAAATGACAACCGGTCAACCACCGACAGCAGATTCTACACTTTGACAGTACTATTTTGCGTACATGTAACACGTTGATCCACTCAATCTACGTACTATCTCTCTTTCCTTTCATATTCATATGAAAAAGATATGTGTATTGCGTCAATGAGACAGCAACTCAACGACAAAGATAACCGTATAACACTGGAGTTAACAATAGACAGCTAGCTATACAATACATAAAACTCTGAATTGAAATAAGGAAATTAAGAATTTACCCCGAATTTATTCCGCGCCAGGGGAATTTTTAATGTCTTTTAATCTTATTTTAATGATCAGTATCATCATACTCATAGTTTAATATGTTAATACTTTAAGTATTTAAAAACATATATAATTGTGCATTTCTGAACATTTAACCCCAAATAAACATCTTCAGATTACTAAGGACTGCAATTTAGATATATCATGACCCAGTATTGTTCAAGAAGAACCAAAAATCTGTCAGAAGTAAACTATGTATTGTATTTTGAAACAAATTAATTCATATTGGTCAGCGATGTCATTCGAAATAAAATTTTACTAAAACATATAAGATTTGCAATATTGTTTTGAAAGGGCATGGAACAGCAATTGTAAGTGCAAAATAACTATTTTATGAATGAAAATCATTTTTAAGTGTATAATTCGGACTATGCAATATATAAAAATCCAATAAATTTCTACAATTTTCCGATTTTTACCCCGTGAGTGAAACATATACAGGAGAAAGAAGCCCCATGTTTTTAACAGAAACAATCAAGATCTTCCATCAAAAGTAAATTTTCCAATTAACGAAAAATATTCAGATATGAAATTTGACAACTTCTGACGAGGATCCTAACATGGGATATGGAAGAAAATTTGTAGCAAAAATAACTGAAATCCCCAGACTATAGCAACACGACAAGCTTGTATATGAGAAAAATGAGAACGTCAATAACAACAACGAGAAAATTCACAGTAAAACAATAGTTCTCCATTAAGAGACATAATAACGAGTGGCAAGTTCTTTTGTTGTAGAGCTAGCCTAGCGCCTGTGTGTTGAGGTGACCAAATTTTTGTGCGGACCTTCATTACAAAGAAGTGCGCAGTAACAAATATTATTCCTCTATTACTTGTAGTTGCTTTTATCTGGACCTTAACACAAAATTTTAATCACAATCATTCATGGGTAAAATATAGGTCGATGTGACCAACTTTGTTTCAAGGTCCTTTGTTATTATCAAAGATGTGCGCACTTAAAATATATCATTCCTCTATGACTTGTAGTTGCTTAGATTCTGTATCTTAATGCAAAACTTAACCAGAGTTAAATATGTGTAAAATGTAGGTCGAGGTGACCCATTTTGTTCATGGACATTCGTTACTACCAAAAATGTGCGCACAAACAGTAAATTATTCCTCTTTGACTTGTAATTTGTTTTGATCCAGACCTAAATGCAAAACTTAACCATAACAGACGAACGAACTAGTGCAAAAGTATCGTAAACTACCTTGTGAACATTTAAGCCTAAAATTTTATAAGAATATACTGGGAGTTCATAGTAAATCAACAAATTTAGCAGTTTACGGGGAGCTTGGTCGTACTCCACTACATATTGATATTATTTGTTCAGTTATCAAATTGTTCTGTGGAATCAAAGACTTGAATGAGTGTCATTTGTTAAGTCAAACTCTTACAGATAGCATTTATATGCACCAAAATAGTAAACAAACATGGTATTCATCTATTGTTTTTTTTTTTTTTTTTTTTTTTGCAAAACAGCTGAATGTACATATTAATAATCTCAATGTTAATGAAGTTAAAGATATTTTAATTTAGAGGTATGTGCACTTTTGGAAAGATAATTCTTTTTCTAATGGAATGTCTGGCAGACGTTGCGCACGATGTTGGTACGAATTCCATTTTGCTATAGATTAGCATGAAAATAAATACGTAGACTGGTCAGTTCGATAAAAATATAGTGATTTTTGGTTGAATTTTTGCATTAGACTTGAAAATAAAGAAAAAAGGAACCGAAATTTAAAATATCAAGAATTATAACACTTAATTATCCCATTTTACGCAAAACGTAATGTCCAACGTTACATTTTGTGTGCAAAAGATCGGAGTTCCGTTTCTTTCCTACAGTTTTTTCTGACCATCGTAAAACTTCACAAGAGTATTGCTATTGTTATTGTTATTCGCGTGTTAAAGCAAAATCAATATCACTGAAACCGTAAACCGGAAAATGTTATTTTTGAAAATGGTCTGAAAATGTCCAAGCATATGCAAGGTAAGCATATATCGGATTTGCGCATTTATATCGTGAAATTGAAAAGCTAAGAAGAAAAATATTTATGATATTTTGAAAGTTTTTACTTTTCTCCTGGATCATGATATTTTTTGCCGGAAACCATGCGTATAGTTTCTATTGCAATGACTTCAAAAGTATAGCCATCTTGTCCCAACGCAAAAACGCTGTATTTTCTTTACAATTGAGGTTTTAACCGGCTGTATATTAAATAAGCATAGTTAGATCAAAGAAAATAAAATCTGGCGGTAAAAGTTTTTTCTTTTTCTTTTAAGCAATATAGTGTTTAACATTTTTCAATAGGCAACAAGATGTTTATATCGTTTCAAAAGTATAGCTGTTTTGTCCCAACGTTCGCAAAACGTAATTGATGTCATGCTCGGATTTTAATTTTATATCATAATTATTTGTTTCAGTTTAATTCGAATGAAAATAAAATATAAGTTGTAATATAACCAATGTATGATAAAGGAAAAGTTTAAGTTTAAATTCAAATGTTGACCAAATGAGATTGATATAAAAAGTATCGGGATCTTAGTTTTTTTTTTCAGCACATTCATGACATTTGTTTTATTCAAGGAACGTTATCTATCTGCAAGTTTTAAATCATCAAAAGCAACATGCATATTTTTTTTGTTAATAAAATAAAATAGAGACACACCATTGCTGACTATTATAACAAAACAATGGATATGCATAATGCCACAAAAATACGGAAATGAGAAAAACATGAATCCAAAATATTTAACTACCTAGAAATTTTGCGACAAAGAAAGCATCGGGAAATGATAAAATATAGAAAGGAAACGGAAACAGAAAGAAATGCAACAAAAGGAGTATGTATAAACATGCATTAAAAAGGGAAAATAAAATCAAAATCTAACTTATATTAAAAAGAAATCTGTATACATTTGGAAATTAATGTATGATTCATTATATATATTATGCGAACTGCTGCCAAAAGTAAAATGATCAATTATGGCCTGGAAAGACTGACAACTCCTATAAATGAATATTTATTAAAAAATATGTGCACGACCACTTTGAGTTTTATTTGTTAAACTATGCATTTTCAGACAAACCGAAATCGGTTACCAAATTCACAACAGTAAATTGACCTCATCAATTATAAGCTTGAACGCTTGAAACGTTCTTTGAAATCGTCGAAATCGCTTCATTATGCGGAACGTCGTGTAACGCTAAGTAGTACCAACATCGTGCGCAACGTCCCAGTATTCGAACAACAACGACAAGTAATGTTGAATTCTTCTTTAAAAATATGTAAAAATTTCAAAATCTAAATATTGAAAACAGATTTATTTGGCTACTTTCTTGTCAACATGAAGAAATATGCAACACTGGCACTTTAACTTGTTATGAATGTTTTACAATAAGAAAACAACTGCTATAGTTAAATCCATATTATCATATGAATTATTATCGTTATAGTTTTTTTTTTTTTTTTGTTTGTTTTTGTTTTTTTCTTATGTCTATTTGTAATCATTATATATAACATGCCCTTTATGGGCCGATAATTTGTTTAATAAAGTATTCGTATTCGTATTCGTATTTGTTATCAATTATGACCAGATTCTGCAATTTCCGATAAAATTGTCGAAGTTTACCGAATTTGAAACACCACCATCACTATCACCAATCATCATCATCACTATCACTGATCATCGACTTCATCAACAAAACACGTATAATGTTGTGACCACTGCATATAATGTTCCGACAACTACTTATAATGTTGTAACCACTGCATATAATGTTGTAACCACTGCATATAATGTTCCAATAACTGCATATAATGTTGTCACGACTGCATATATAATGTTGTGACCACTGCATATAATGTTCCGACAACTGCATATAATGTTGTCACGACTGCATATAATTGTGACCACTGCATATAATGTTGTAACCACTGAATATAATGTTGTGATCACTGCATATAATGCTGTCACGACTTAATATAATGATTTTACCACTGCATATAATGATGATCATCAACATAAGGTAGTCATGGCGTTCCATATTTTTCTGTGATATAGAAATATGGTCATCTCTGCATGGACTTCTCTCATGCGACAGTAAAGCCCATACTAAAGAGGGGCGTCCGTTTGGATGTGCGGGATGGATAAATACACAAACACGTCCGGTCGGAATGGGTAGATTAAATCTTATGACTCGTGTAGGGAGAGTGTCATATTCTCTGCACTTTTAAAAAGAAATCACTGCAACAAGTCTACAAGGGTACCATACTCAAAAAGTACTCTCATTTTCTATAGTGGCAGTCAAATTATCGCCTTTCACCATGTTAGGCCGACTTTGCAGAACTTACCTATTGGATTTATTAATATGTTGTCGTCTTGAATATGCATGACATATTTGCCACGGGACGCTATGCAAACAACAATCAATCGATCAATCTCATGTCCAAGGTAGTCCTTACAAATTTCCATTTGCGAAGTTCATGAGAAAACACCTTATACATACAGAAAATGGATAAATTATTTACTGTACGGGTCCTATTTATGCTCAGACTCAAAATGAGAGAAAAAAAAGTATCATTCCTGACTAAAAGAACGCTATAGAGACGAGTTGTGGGGGTATATAAATAAAGTAAATATAATGTCACGTAGATTTTTTTTTGAAATTATTTTTGTTTCAAGCTGTGACTGGGGAGGAGTTAAAACTTTTAAAGACATGAAAACTTCTTATTAAAACCGATACTGATAAGGACAGCATAGAAAAAGACTAAGGAACCAGCGAAGCATCTTCGCTAACCAATGGTTACGATCCAGTAACTGGACTGGATCGTAACCCTTGGCTAGCAAAGATGCAAGTGAAGTGATACATCTATTTTTAAAAGTCAAAATGGAGTTCGAAAGAATGGTATTTAGAAAAATACATTTTCCCCCCAAGTTAAATGACAGCGTACAATTTAAATTAGAACATAGCATTTCATTTTTCATCTTTGGTTTGAAATGGAAAGATTATACAAAAATCAAATGTCAACTGTCCGAGATAAATGAATGAGACAAAGAAATTTTGGAAGCCTGCATGGCGCCTTTTCAGAAGTAAACTCGTTCGTTTTATTTCTGGGTTTTGAAGCATTACTCAAAGAATGTCAGAGTTGGAGAAAAAGGAGCAATCTAAATCCTCAGGTGTCGGCTATTATTCTCTAATGTCTCTGGACATGGATTAGGATTCGTTACATCAACATTATTATCAATTTTCTGTATATATGTTGATTTTTCTTATCTTAGCAATTCGCGTTTTGTATCTATAAGAACAGAACAAAAATTACTGTTTTCTTGGTGATATTTTCTCTGACCTTTTATGTCCTCTTTTTCTTTGCGAATTGATATTTAGAATGCAGCTTTCAATCTAAACCATATTTTATGAAAAAAAAAAAAAAAAAAAAACACGTGTTAAAATATACGTCAAAACAAACAGTAATAATATCAATATTATACTAAACAATGCATCACAAAGCACTGACATTTTTTATTATCTTTACTTTAATACGATTTATAATTCTAAGTAAACTAAACTTACCTTAGGAAGTGGTGAAAACTGTATCCTTTATATTATGTTACGACCAGAAAAATTGACTTTTAATTGTAGCCAACACAAAACACAAATCAATAATAAAATTTAACAAGATTTATTATACACTAGTTTACAAGAAGTATTACACAAATAGAAATGTCAACTTAACTGTCAAAATATGAGTCCAATCTTTTATCTTTTCTTTATCCGGAAATCTTCACGAGAATCCACAGAATATTACGTCCAATAGGTCACAATTTAGTATGATGTTGTTAGTAAATAAAAGTGTCAACCAATTACTGAGAATGTTGATGTCTATTGATGTCTAAGTCTATGTCTTTGTCTATTATAATAACTTCTATGACGTTTATTTGCCGCGTTATTTTCACTACCTTTCATACATTGTGTTGAGTCGAAACGTATGGAAAATTGTGTTATAGTTTTTATTATACAATCATTCAGAGACTTTATATATATATATATACTTGTAACGGAAACTTCTAAGTAACTGTAGGTGTTTAAATTACGCATCTTTTGTTATGATCATTCTGGAAACGTTATGTAAGTGAAATAGAAAGTTCTAATCATTCCATGATTATCTATGATTGTTCCAGTGACTTCTAAACTGCATAGTTGTAACACAATGTGTATCATTTTGTACACAATGTAAAAAATATATAAAGTAAACATTCTTAGGCCACACAAAACAAATTAGGCCAACTAAATAAATATGATAGTTACAATATCATAACACCTCCCCCTTAAAAAAAGTTTGAGTGTAACAAAAACTTTTCATGAATAATATGTACAAAAATACATAGTATATACAAAGTGCTTTAATAAGTTCTAGATAAAGCATCTGCTATTACATTATATTTACCTTTAATATGACTTACAATAACATCATATTCCTGTAACAATTAACTCCACCTAGTCAACCTCTGGTTAATGTTTCTCATTTTATGTCTGAAGGTGAGAGGATTATGATCAGTATAAACAAGAATAGGATGCACAGTGGGATTTAAATATACATCAAAATGTTGAAGTACAGACAACAGTGCAAAACACTTTTTTTCAATAGTTGAATAATTTTTCTGATGTTTATCTAATTTCTTAGAAAAATATGATATAGGTTTCTGAACATTATCATCTGTCTCTTGATATAAAACAGCTCCAACTCCTACATCGCTTGCATCAACGGCAAGTTTGAATTGTTTTTTCAAAGTCTGGAGTGATCAGAACTGGACTATTATTTAAAAGTGATTTGCTATTTTCAAAAGCGTTTTGACAATTTTCACTCCAGATGAATTAAGAATCTTTCCGTAAAAGATGAGTCAATGGTTGAACAACAGTAGCAAAATTTGAACAGAATTTCCTGTAAAATCCAATCATGCCTAAATATCTCATAAGTTGTTTTTTATTTGTAAGAGGAGGAAATTTGGTAATTGCATCCACTTTAGCCATAATAGGTTTCACTTGACCTTGGCCAACTGCATGCCCTAAATAATCAACAGTGGCCTGGCAAAATTCACTTTTACCAAAATTAACAGTAAAATTTGATTGTGACAATCTATCAAAAGTATCATATAATGTGTTAAATGCTCTTCCCAGCTATCACTACATACAATAAGATCATCAATATAAGCATAACAATCTAAATTTTTTAATAACATTATTGATCATTCATTGAAATGTAGCTGGAGAACTTTTCATACCAAACGGCATGACAGTATACTGAAATAAGCCATCTGGTGTGACAAAAGCTGATATTTCTCGAGCTCTCTGTGTCAATGGGACTTGCCAGTAACCTTTCAATAAATCAAATTTGCTCACAAATTTTGCTTGCCCAATATTATCAATGGAATCGGATAGGAATCAGATTTTGAAACTGAATTTACTTTTCTGAAATCAGTTACGAAACGAAAGGTTTTATCTGGTTTGGGCACAAGGAGACAAGGAGAGCTCCATTCACTGTTATTCGGCTCAATAATATCATTGTCAAGCATATATTTAATTTCTTGTCTCATAAATTCAAGTTTGAGTGGATTGAGCCGGTAAGGATGTTGCTTAATTGGAGAAGCATCACCTACATCGACATCATGACAAACAGCAGTGGTTTTGTTTGGCACATCTGGAAAAAGATTTTTAAAAGAAAATACCAAAGTTTTTAATTTTTCTCTACAATCAAAAGACAGATGTGCAAGTTTTGAATCTAAATTTGACAAAATTTCTGAATTTTTCAATCTAACTGTCTCTTCCATAGTTTTAGAACTAAAAGGTGGTTCAATTATATCTGGTTTGTCATGATTGTTCTCCAATTTAATCATGGCTAAAGTGGCAACTGGTTTACTCTCACTTTCATTAGTACGCTCAAAATATGGTTTTAACATATTAATGTGACACACTCTATTTTGTTTACGCCGACCTGGTGTTTTTACAATATAATTCAAATCATTGATTTTACTCTCTATGGTATAAGGACTACAATATTTAGCTTGTAATGGATTCCAGGGACTGGCAAAAGTACAAGTACCTTATCACGAGGCTCAAAAAATCTGTCCCTGGCATCTTTATCATACCATATTTTCATCTTATTCTGAACAGTTTTTAAATTGTTTTGAGCAATTTGACAAGCAGTATACATTTTTTCTTTAAATCTAGATACATAGTCTAGAAGATTCAAGTCAGTGTGTTCAGTAAGCCATTTTTCCTTAATTAATTTTAAAGGTCCCCTTACAGTGTGACCAAATAACAACTCAAAAGGACTAAAACCAAGGGATTCTTGAACAGCCTCTCGGACCGCAAAAAGTAAAAAGTGAACACCATCATCCAAGTCCCTGTCAAATTGAAGACAAAAAGTTCTAATCATGTTCTTCAATGTTTGATGAAAACGTTCTAAGGCACCTTGGGATTCTGGATGATAAGCACTTGACCTGTACTGAGCTATCCCTAACTGGTACACGACTTGCTGAAATAAAGCCGACATGAAATTTGAACCCTGGTCGGACTGTATAGACTTTGGAAGTCCTACTAGCGTGAAAAATTTGATCAGAGCTTTGACAATAGTAGGTGTCTTGATATTCCTTAACGGAATAGCCTCAGGAAAACGAGTGGAGGTACACATGATCGTCAATAAATACGCATTTCCGGTCTTGGTCTTCGGTAAAGGTCCCACGCAGTCAATGAGTACTCAGCTAAAAGGTTCTTTAAAGGCTAGAATAGGCAGAAGTGGTGCTGGTGGTATTTTCTAGTTAGGCTTACCAACAACCTGGCATATATGGCATGATTTGCAGTATTCTGCTACATCATTTCTAAGTCTGGGCCAGTAGAAATGCTGCAAAATCTTTAGGCAAGTCTTCCTTATACGTAAGTGTCCAGCCAAGGGGGTGCCATGGGCAAGACCAATAATGTCTTGCCTATAAACATTAGGCACCACCACTTGGTATACCACTCTCCATTCCTCCTCTGGGGTAGCATCAGGGGGCTTCCACTTCCTCATTAAAATGCCGTCTTGATGCTAATAGCATTCGGCCACTTTGTTTGCTTCCTCCTTTGGCTGAGCTCTCTTGCGGAGCTGAAGAACCTCAGGGTCTTTACCTTTTTCTTCGGCAAATTTCTTTCGGTCTAATGAATGGCTGTTCACGTCTGGCAATGGCATAGTAACATTCTTGTTAATACTAGGTTTTCTAATTATGGCCTTCTCTGAGCTACCGGGAGCTTCAATGTTGGCTAGGAAAGTGTCAGAAAGGTCCATGTAATCAAACTGCTCTTCTTGCAAATCCTCATTTTGTTGTTTTCTAGCCATCGCCCTAGTCGAACACAAGCTGGATACAGTTCAGCATCATCTTCAGGTGATTTAACATCCACATCCGGTTCACTGGTAACAATTGGTTCAGCAACCACTTTGTTCCTCGCTAGATCATTTCCTAGCAGTAATGAAACACCCTCAACAGGGAGATTAGGACGAACACCCACAACAACTGGTCCAGTTATCAAATCTGACTTCAGATAAATACGACGGAGAGGAACATCTATACAACCTAACTCCACACCTTGTAACAAAACGGAGGCTCCAACAGAAGTGTCCTCGGACAAAGGCAACACACCTTCTTACAATAAAGACTGAGAAGCTCCAGTGTCCCGTAAAATCTTAATAGGCTGAGGAGTAGTATTATTAACAATAGAAACATACCCATCAGACATAAAGGGTTTATAATTCTCCATGTAATCACAAAAACTGAACTTAAATGCCTGACTCGCAGGACATTCTAACGTAATGGAAACACGGGGTGTCGTACAAGCAATGGTCTTGGGCTTATTATCTCTTTCATTCTTCTTCTGGAGTCTAAAACAATCAGCCATCAGCTGACCATTCGTCTTACGATAAGCACAAGTCAGTGACTTCTAAAAAGTATCAAATTTTGGACTAGACATATTATAGCTAGACTGACTCTTATTCTGTGCAACAGGCTTACTATCAGTACGCTCAGTGCTTTGATTCTTGTAATTTCCACTCGAAGTATTAAAATTTTGACCCTTGAAACTTCTTTTATGTGAAAATTATGTATAATTATCGGAAATAACAGCTGCATCATGTAATGTCTCAACAGTTTTGTCGTCTAAATGTGTTTTTAAGTCTAAATGAACACATTGTTTGAACACTTCTTATAACATCAATTGTCTTAGGTTATCAAAATTGTTATCTGTTTTCTTTGACGTAATCCATTTATCAAATAGATCTTCTTTTTCCCTAGCAAATTCAACATAGGTTTGTGAATCAAATTTTTATAAGATCTAAATTTCTGCCTATATGCTTCTGGTACTAGCTCATAAGCTTTCAAAACTTCCTGTTTTACCGTGTCATAATCAGAACTTCTATCGGATGAAAGTGCTGAATAAATTTCAGCGGCCCTGCAGCATTGTAGTCAAATTGCATTTCAAATTTTGAGCATTTTTTCGAACTGTGGAAAATATTTATCAACTGTTTTTTTTTCACAAAATCTGGGCACCAAACGTATATTTTTTGCTGCATCATCTGATTTTGACTCTACATTAGTGTTGCTTTCTACTTTGTTCACCATTTCAATTTTCATTTTCTTCATCTCTAACTTTTCCTCATTTCTAGTTCTGCCTGTTTTAATTTGAATTCATCTTCTTTTTCTTTCATCTTCTCCATCTCTAACCTTTCCTTCATTTCAAGTTCTGCCTGTCTTTCTTCCTTTTCTTTTCAAATTAATTTGTTGGATAACTTCGTTTTCCAACAAATTTTTCCATTTGTTTTAATTTAAATTCATCTTCCTTTTCTAATTGTTTTAATTCAATTTCATGTTCTAATTCAAGCTGTTTTAATTTGATAGCATCAACATTTTCGACTTTAAGTTCAAGAGCCTCTTCACCAAAAATTTCTGCGTCAACTAAATTGTCTATTACCCCAATTTTTTATAAATTGTTTTCTCATAGATGCTCTAAAATCTATTTGTAGATGTTTAGCAAGCAACACTTATTCTTCTTTCTTCAGTTTATCAAACCTCTCTAGGTCTGGCGTTTTCAAAAATTTACCGGCATTAAATGCTATTTTGTAGAATTTTGTTGGCTAGTTCTAATAAAAATCCACAGAATATTATGTCCAATAGGTCACAATTTAGTATGATGTTGTTAGTAAATAAAAGTGTCAATCCAACTGCTGAGAATGTTGATGTCTATATATATATACTTGTAACGGAAACTTCTAGATAATTTTAGATGTTTAAATTGCGCATCTTTTGTTATGATCATTCTGGAAACGTTATGTAAGTGAACTAGAAAGTTCTAATCATTCCATGAGTATCTATGATTGTTCCAGTGATTTCTAAACTGCATAGTTGTAACACAGTGTGTATCATTTTGTACACAATGTAAAAATATATATAAAGTAAACATTCTTAGGCCACACAAAACAAATTAGGTCAACTAAATAAATATGATAGTTACAATATCATACCAATTAAAAGATGGAGTATAAACTGATTTTTACGATGTTCATATCACATAAAGCATTTAGCGTTGTATACAAAAGTATACAGTATTGGTTTTGTATTATTTTGTTGATTTTATGTGATTTTCATGTCTGCAATGCAGGAAATACAGATCTTTGACGGTATTAAGGGGAAGTGGAGACCGTATCCTTGCACTGTTTTCAAACCGTACCAAATGATAGTAAAAAGTAAGCAGGGGTATGACAGTAGAATACGGTGCACTAATCAGTTTTCAGTTTTCCCGAGGAATAATTTTAAATTTGCACAAAATTGTGCCAACTTACCATGAGACGAGCCGTTTTTCGATAAATAATGGAAACATATCCTTCTTGAATAACTTTCAGACCACAAGCAAAATGTGCCTGTAGTACCTGAAAAACCACAAGCCCTGATTTTATTTTACAGACCCAAAAACATATACTGTATCCTGGTCGTGATATTTGCGCAAAAGATACATTTTGAAAATAACAAATGGCACAAAAGGACTGCAGCCGTAATTACCTATACCAATTCAATTCAATTCAATATTTTATTTACGTCTCACCGTAGCGCACAAATATACAATACAATCAGTATAAAAGATACATTTTTTTCTGTACATAATATAAAAAGGAGATGTGTTATGATTGCCAATGAGACAACTATCCACCAAAGTTCAAATGAAGTGGATGTACCAATTATAGGCAACCATACAGCCTTCAACGATGAGAAAAAACACATACCGTATAGTCACCTATAACAGGCCCCGACATGAACAATATGAAACAATTTAATTGAGAAAACTAACGGCCTAATTCATAACACAACAATTTACGAAAAACAAATATGACAGATATGAACCATCAATAACCACTGAACTACAGGCTCCTGACTTGGGACAGACACATAACGAATATGGCGGAGTTAACATGCTTGCTGGCGCCAAACCCTCCCCTAACCTGGGACAGTGGTGTAACAGTACAACATAAGAACAATACATAGGCTTTCAATGATAGAATTTCATTTTTTGCCAAAATGTAGTATATATTGTTATATGTTCAAGAATATAATAAAAATGATAGGTCACCGAACTTGTTTTCAAGCTATAGGTTGTGAAAAAATTACACATTTAGTATGGGTTATACAGAGAAAAAGTATTATTATGTATACAGAAGGTAAACTAAATGAGAGAATTTTGAAAAAAAGTACGAGAAGATAGCTTTTATTAAATTCTTTCAGAATACCAAAAGAAAATATGAGTTATGTCCCCTGAATATGCTAAGTTAAAAAAATTAAATCAAAAGCAAAAATAATTTTCCTTTCTTAAAAATATTTGAAATTATACAGATTGATAAAATCACATAAAATTGTTCATTTAAATGCATCGACTTTTGCTGACTTAATTCAAAATCTGGACCTATTGTGTTTGCTGTTTTACAATCGGAAAAAGCAATTGACACGGGCATTTAACGACCTTGTCTGCCTATGACAGTCTCACACATATTGTGGTATTACAGATAAACCTTAATGTTGTAAACGTGTCAAATGTCAAATTAATTAAATATAACAATATTATTTCTTGGTTGTGTGTTTTTTTTTTTTACAAAACAGGATGTTATGTTAAAATATAGCAGTATAATATATTTTTTATATAACATCATTCAATTTGCAAGGTTTGACCTATAACCTGATAACCAGAAACAGAAGTACATCACATGATTTGTTTTGATGAATCAGATCCATCTACCTATGTACGCGAGTGTAATTTAATTTTTTGAAACTTTTCCTGGTTAGACTGAAACAAGAACAACAAGTAAAAATATGATGTGTGGCGGTCTTGGTAACATTGTTGATGCTGACGATGATGTGAAAACATTAGTTGCACAGGTAATTTTTTCAGTGTTTTTGTCCACAGGTGCCTTATATGGGTGCTTGGGTATAGAATTTAGATATAAATTTTTTTTTCTGCATTATTTAGTAATTTACACTAAATATTTATTTTTATATTCTTATATCCTACAAATTTTTCACTACTATGTTTGTCTTGCCTTGTTTTGGTGAATTTATTAACCGTGATACAGTTACTTATACACCTTATAACAACCCCTCAAGGTAATGACCATCCCTTTTATGTGGGGTAAATTTCAAGTGATATTTTTTTTTTTTCAAAACAACTTTTAAGTATAAAGGGGCACATATTTATATTATTTGCAGAAACTTTTCTCAAAGAACATGTATGTCTATCTGGTATTGTATTGACAAAACATCATGGGCGGATCCAGCCATTTTTAAAAGAGGGGGTTCCCAACCCAGGATAAAGGGGGGGTTCCAACTATATGTGCCCATTCAAATGCATTGATCGTCAAGAATAAAGGGGGGTTCAAACCCCCGGAACCCCCCCTCTGGATCCACCACTGAACATGTCCACGAATTTTGGAATATTCATGGACTTCAATCTTCTTCTTTATTGAAAATAAGAGGACCTTCTTTAAGAAAAGTTGTTCCAAATATAATAAATTTCCCCCTTTTAAGTTAAAAAGGCTATTTTTTTTCTTTTTTCTTTTCTACAACAGCAAAATAACCCCTTGTCTGACGGACAGTCATTCAATTAAGGGATATTCCTCATTTAGGGGGTTGTTCCCACCTGTTTTACAATACATGTTATTTATCCCACAGGCACTTGTTTCTATCCATGGATAGAAACTTAGCTTTTGTTAACCCTTTATTTGTTCCAAAAATATTTTCATACAGTGTTTCTGTAAAACAATATACCTTATAATAACACTGATGATCAAGATTTTACCTACCCACCCTTACAAATTTTTCATTAGTTGCTCCTCCTGATTCAGATCAGGATATCCATTGTGTCATATCTCCATTTGAGAGCACAAACAGGTGAAAATTTAATAAAATCTTCTATCCATGTCAAGCAATTTATTAATGATATATAGACTTAGATATTCAACTTACAAAATGAATTGTATGTGAATAACCATAATTTTGTCAAGAAACCCATTTAATCATGTAAGTTACATATACTTAATCTGTGTAGTATATGAATCTATCTGTTCTAAAAATAGGTTCAACTTCAATTATAGACAAAGAGAGATAACTCCAATTCAAAATATTGCATAAACTCATTGTTAGCTTAATACAATGTAATGCTTAATTTTAAGTTAACATTGTTAAATGAAAGCACTACTTGCCCTTTACATGTAGTTCTCCATTTAGGGGCAGTTCACATTTCAAAACAACCACTTTTTTGTTGTCAAATATTCGTTTTTCTATTACAGTTACCCTATTGGATTCACACAACAGATTGTCAAAATTTAAACATGCATTATTACCATAGATATTTTGAACACTGTTGATAAAATTATTTCAGCATGAAAACTGGACTTAATATCCAACTGGATTTCTGAAAAAAAATCATCTATAATTGCCTCAGAACAAAAATTAGAGATCTTGACCTTAATATATGTACATGGTTTCGTCTGCATTGTTTTCATTATTCAATTTTATTCCAGCTTACTTCTGCAGTAAATGAAAAGACCGGGAAGAATTATGGCAAACTAGCAGCTTTAAAATATGGTACACAAGTTGTAGCAGGGACTAACTACTTTGTTAAGGTAATTTATAGAAATATTGTCTTTTTTGGATGACTAGATTTAGTGAATAATCCAGTAATGATTTTTAAATCATCCATCACTCAACCTTGTCTACACCAGTATTTAATTAATGCTAATATTTTATTAAGTACCTCATGTTGCAAGATTTTAATTTTTAAGTAAAGATTATGACATGATGTTTGCTACAATTCAATGGAATAGTGTTTGGTTAAATTTATTGTTGTTGATATACATTGAGCAGGTTTAGGGGACGACCATTTGATTTTCAGTTAGGGGGTTGGGGTGGTAAGACCTGAAAATAAATAACCTTGCATAAGACAGGATGAAAATGAATATTCTGCAACGCCAAATGCAGGAAACAATTGTGTACAAAAATGAAAATAACCAAAGTCCGTTAAAAAAAATAAGCATGCGTAGCAACAGATGCAAATGAATGGTCAATCTGCAAAAAATCCTCCTTGCCCCTACCCCAGAATATCAAGTGGTTGTCCCCATAATATAACAAAAGTATAGACCAGTTAAATAAAGATTTGAATGATTAATGTTTTATATTAGTTTATCAAATGTTTGTGTATTTATATACTGTCTGTCTGTCCTAACATGTTTCTGTCCATCTGTCCAATGAAATGTTCTTCACATTGTTCTCATAAATTACAAATCGGATCTTCCTGAAATATGGTATCAAGCTTCATGTGAGGATGCTTTGTTGTATGTTCACCATTAATTAGATTCCTGTTTACCGAATACTTATATGATCTTACAAATAATAGTCCTGTATGAAATTTTGTCCCATTTTTCTAGAACTTCATAGTAAGAATCATAGCATCCTCAGACCTGAAATTTGGTATCAATCTTTGTGTGAGCATGGTATGTACTGTGTGATGGGTTTCCTTCCTGTTTACTAAATACTGGTATCATTAGTGAGCAGTAACAGCATCTTGAAGGATGAAACTGGTGTAATTTTTTATGCATGTAAACACAAAACAAAACAAACTTTTAAGCATACATAACATGTTAAGTGTAGATAAAAATAAAATGTATAGGTAAATAGAAATTTGAACAAAAACAGGTTTATTCAAATGTTTTGTCAAGGAGGGTAAACTTTTAAGGATAACATAATCAAAAGTAACCATGCAAAGTTTGACAATTTAAAGGTATTGCAAGATATTTGTTAATTCATAATGTTGGTATGATTAAAAGGAGTTATGCAGTAAACATCAATGAGACAGTATCCCAACAATACATAAAACAAATTTCATTATTAGGTAAAGAGGACTCGTCAAACCTGTTCTAAGTTTCAACATATTTTAGAGGTCTTGTGTATATAAATGTCTCTGTATTGTTAGTTATTTTAATAGCATGAGCAGAATAGATTATATCTGACATTTGTTTTGTATATTTCAGGTAAAATCTGATGATGGTAGTATATTACATCTTAGGATCTATCAACCTCTGCCCCATACCAACCAACCAGCAGAACTCCATAGTGTTCAGGAAAATAAATCAGAAGAAGAAACATTAACTTATTTTTAAGGATTATTATTTTTAGTTACTGGTAAATTATTTCCAATTGTTATTTTTATTTCAAATTCCTTTTTACATGAATTTTTTGTAATGTACTTTTTTGCAATAATTTACACCTGTTGCAGATATTCATAGAACCAATATATAATTATTAAACATTGTGTTTAATTTTATTTTTTTGTCCATTATCTTTATCAGACAGATTTTTGCACCTGTGCTAAATGATTCACTTTTCCAACACTATACCTTTCACTGAAAACAATGAAATTACCCAGGTGGCATCATATTTCAATGAGCATCTTGACCCTACCAATATAAAAATAAGAAGATGTGGTTGCCAATGAGACAACTCTCCACAAGAGGCCAAATGACACAGAAATTAACCACTGTAGGTCACCGTATAGCCTTCAACAATGAGCAAAATCCTTACTGCATAGTCCGCTATAAAAGGCCCCGAAATGACAAATGTAAAACAATTCAAACAAGAAAACTAATGGCCTAATTTATGTACAAAATAATGAACAAAAAACAAATTTGATACACAGCAACAAACGACAACCACTGAACTACAGGCTCCTGACTCGGGACAGGCACATACAGAATGTGGCGGGGTTAAACTAGTTTGAAGGTGCCAACCCTCCCCCAACCTGGGATAGTGGTGTAACAGTACAACATACAAACAAACTATAAAAATCAGTTGAAAAAGGATGAACTCATCAGATGGATACAAATAGAAATACATCTAACAAAAACAGAGTGGACTTGGCAGGGTACTTATACATCTTCATATCAAAAAGACACTAAGCACAGATCTGAGAGTATTCACAGTTTTCTGACAGCTAGTTCAAATCCAATAACAACTAATAAAAAAAAATCATGCATCTCAGACTAAAATATCAATCAGTACACAGACTTTTTGATGATGACTAATTTAAATGTGCTGTTTTTTTGTCATAATGTTTGTCATTATGTTTTTAAAACTGTTAGAAAGACAAATCGTATCATGTCAGTACAACTTGTTAGATCAAATATGGGTGGTCTTTTATATGTTTGCAGTGTCCAATCTGCAAGTTTGATATGTTTATATTTACCTTGGCCTCCCAGACTTTCAACGACCTTAGTCATACAAGTTTATAGCCAACCTCTGCATGAAAAATCTTTAAAATTGAATAATAATTTGCAATTAGAAATCGAACAATCAAGTTGAAAAATGCTTTACAAAAAAAATGTGGGTAAATGATACCATTTTTGCATTACACTGAATGGAAGGATTAGTAACTTTAGAATTTTGTAATATTCGAAAGAGGCTACCATTTTTTCAACATGTACAAAAGAATAAGCACACAGAAAGCATGGCACTCTCCAGTCTCCAATCACAAGTCACTTTGAACATTTGCCAGGCTTTCTATATCAAATGTCAAAATGAGGGCACCCTTTTTTGCTACCCATGAAGGTGCTAAGCAGCGGTTGTTTGTCTTGCCTGTGAAGAATGTATCAGAATGCAAGACATAGGGATCCAGTGGCAGTGGTCTGTATAGATATAGGAAGATGTGGTATGAGTGTAGACTATTTGTATCAAGCTTTATATTTAAGAAGATAGAAGACATGGATGCTTCATACCTTTTATGCAGATGCATTATGTTTCTAAGATTCCGTCAGTAAAGTGTCCATTGTCCATGACCTCATTTTCATGGTTCAGCAACTGCTTGAAAAAATGTCTATATAAAAATAAGGAGATGTGGTATGATTGCCAATGAGACAACTATCCACCAGAGTTCAAATAAAGTGGGTGTAAGCAATTATATGCAAACGTACAGCCTTCAAAGATGAGAAAATCCCATAACATATAGTCTGTTATAAATGACCCTGACATGAAAAATGTAAAATAATTCAAACGAGAAAACCAACGGCCTAATTTATAACAAGTGATCAAGTCTGTATCTCAGATGCAATACGCAATAGATAAACTATGGGGTGTATGAAATAATTGTAAGGTGTATATGTCAGACTGGCAGGTTTCATTTGACATTGACCTCATTTTCATGGTTCATTGATGAATGTTAAGTTTGGGTGGTTTGGCCTGTTTCTTGGATACTATAAGCAATTGATCAGCTGTAATTGATACATAGATATAAGAAGATGTGGTATGAGTGCCAATGAGACAACTCTATCCAAGTCAAAATTTATAAATGTAAACCATTATAGGTCAAAGTACGGTCTTCAACACGGAGCCTAGGCTCACACCGAACAGTAAGCTATAAAGGGCCCCAAAAATTACTAGTGTAAAACCATTCAAACGGGAAAACCAACAGTCTAATCTATATAAAAACGAGAAACGAGAAACACTTATGAACCACATCAACAAACGACAACTACTGAACATCAGATTCCTGACTTAGGACAGGTGCAAACAAATGCAGCGGGTTTAAATGTATGTCTGTTTGTCTGGCAGGTTTCATCTAACCTTGGCCTTCTTTTTCATGGTTCATGTGAAGGTTGTGTGATAAAGTCTATTTCTCAGATTCTGTAAGAAAAAGGGCCACTATATTGATGTAAGGGAAGATTGTTAGGTGTACATGTCTGTCTGGCAGGTTTCATATGACCTCGACCTAATTTTCATGGTTCCTTGGTCAAAATTAAGTTTTCATGGTGTTGTCAGTTTATCAGATACTATAAGCAATGGGTCAACTATATTTGATGTATATGATTGAAAGGTGTATATGTTCGTCTGGCATGGTTCATCTCAACTTGACCTCATTTTCATGGTTCATTGGTCAATGTTAAGTTTTCATGGTTATGTCTGTTTCTTAAATACTATAAGCAATAGCTCAACTTTATTTGATTTTTGGAATGACTGCATGGTGTCTGGCAGGGTTCTTTTTACCTTGACCTCATTTTAATGGTTCATTAGTCAATGTTCAGTTTTCCCAAATAGGTATGTTTCTCAGATGCTATAAGTGATAGGCTAACTATATTCGGTGTATGGTATGATTGTAAGGTGCACATGTCTGTCTGGTAGGGTTCATCTGACCTTAAACTTATTTACATTGATTATTGATAATGTTAAGTTTGTGATACTTGAAGTAAAACCTTCATATTACATACTTTCAATATAAGTTCAATCGTGATAAAATAATATTTTCAGCGTATTTTTTTGGACGATCAATGCATTTGAATGGGGACATATAGGGACATAACCCCCCCTTTATCCTGGGTTGGGAACCCCCCCTTTTGAAAATGGCTGGATCCGCCCCTGGGGTCATATCTTTGTATTGTTCGCATGGATTTGTCATACTTAGCACAATTGTTGCCTATGATCAAGGGGGTTAAGTGAGCTTTATGAATGGTCTTTAATTTTAGTTCCAATCAAGGTCACAATGAATCTATTGCTGGAATAGTGCGATCATAGTATGTCCTGCTTGAATTTCAGTATTGTTTCACACAAAGAAGCCCTTGTTCATTTAAGATCTTTCTGGAAGGCAAAGAGCAGAACATGTAATTATAAAATCATATCTAAGAATCTAAACCAAGTGCAGTAATGCCTCTTTTGACAACCTTTTCATGCTTCAAATTTACGTAAGAGTTAAAACAGGATTAGTATCAAAATTAATGAAGAAATGTTTCACCAGCCTTTGTTGTCCTCCCTTTTGTTAGTACTTTTTAAAGAATTTAAAATTGGCTCTAAGGACAAGCAACCTGCTTATCACTGAAGACTGGTAAACTCTGAAAGTTTGGTTTTTTGTTGTTTGCTTTTGGATTACCGCATCTCTGGTATTCTCTTGCTCACTTTAAGTGAAGCAGCTGATGTAGATCATCTAGACCCTTTATTTCTACACTTATTTTGGTTTCAAGTTAACATCAAAGTTTCAATCTTGTGTACTAAAAATAAGGCTCATCTCTTGCATTAAGGCACATGTAGATCCAACAGTGGGACAATTTGAAATATTCATACTTTTACTGACTTGATTGGAGTAAAAACATGCACAGATATGATACTTCATAACCCTGACCTTAACAATACTACTTCCAATCAGAATCATGATGCATTATGGTTTAAAGGAACACAGATATTATGTATAATGATTATCCTCAAAGAATTCAAAAGATGTGTATTGGAACTATCTGGTCTATTGTAACAAGTTATGTGTGACCTTACAGATGAACAATGGAGTCCTCTTCAGGACACATTGAACAGGTGAGCATTTATTTCAATTGCACATATAAATCTTGTTCATAGAAACTTCCTTGTTTCAATAAACATGATAAAATTCATAAGTATTTTCATGTCCCAAATGACATTTGGATTTTGACTGACATAATCAAATTTTTACCGTAAAACTAGACCTTCAAGTCATATTAAAGACACATTTTTCTTGGTGATCAATCAACGATTCATATCTTTCACTTCCAAAAGCCTGTGTTGATCACCTTGGTTTTATTCATCTTCAACAACAGCCAACAATGTAGACAAGAATGTAAATGTAATTCTATTGTTGATTTAGTGTTGCTGATAAATTTTTTCTGTTTACAATTTCTCTATCTATTATTAGTTTTGCTCCAAACACAAAAAAAGGGCAAGATTCATCCTTCACGGGCAGAAATTCCTGTAGTTCTTGTCTAAACGATCATTTTTGCTGTTTACAGTTTCTCTCTGTCTTCTATAGTTTTTGCCCAAAACATAAAATGGGTACAAAAAAATTCATTTAAGGCCAATAACTTTAAGTAATCACTTGACAATTTTATCTTTGTTGATTTTAAGTAGGTCTTGTCTTGCTCATCTCTTTGGCTGGTTCCAGTTTTTCTCTATATTCTATTGTTTAGAAAATCATCATTAAAGGACAATAACTCCTACAAGAAGATGACTGACAATTATGGCTATATTGACCTATTTGTAGATCTTGACTTGCTATTTTTAAAATAGTTTATGTTACATAATCTGCCTTCTATAGTTTTTGTTCAAAACATAAAAAAGGGTAAAATCATCATCTAAGGGCAATAACTCCTATAAGGAGTCAACTGTTTTATAGGTCTTGTCTTGCTTATCATTTAAGCTATATTTTCTATAGATTAGCACCAAAAAAAACTTCATTTAAGGGCAATAACTCTTATATGGAGTTTACTATTTTGGCTATGATTACCTGTTTGCAGTTTTGTAACTATATAATTTTCCTTTCAGTGGCAGATCCAGAAATTTTCATAAAGGGGGGGCCCACTGACTGCCATAAGAGGGGGCCCACTTAGTCTTGCTTCAGTGATTCCCTATATAATCAACCAAATTTTTCCCACAAAAAAGGGGGGGGGGGCTATATTTTTCAGATTACTTTTTAGCAGCTGTGATCTTGACCTTTGACCTTTCCCTTATCTTCCATCTACATAACTTTCATTTGTAAACCAAAAAGAGAAACTTGTTATCAGTAGGAAACAAAACAGGAAAAATCATAATAAACATCTTTAAGCAATATTTAATCAAAATCACATAAATTCACACTCAAAAGTCTACAATAAATGCTTTGAATACATATCAAGTTACATCCTTAACATAAAATATACTTTACATTCACGCTAATGTAAACTGAATGTGTTAATACAATCCTATATATTTGAAACAAAATACTGAAGCAGCATATATATTACATTCCATCTTGTAAATGAGTAGCTTATCACACTACTTTAAGTGCTTATCAACCTATATACTGGTATTTACATGTCACACTATTTCATTTGTTTTTTGTCTTTTTTCAATTATTAAAGATTACTTGTTGTCCAAGGACAGAAGTAAAAAAAATATATTCTTTCTCTAAAAAGGAAATAGCTGAACAATTAATTCACTGTCCACAAACATTTTCTTTTAGTTTGGATGGGAATAAAACTAAATCAGAAAACATAAAAGTTATACATACATTTTAAGTTTATTGAAAAATAGGCATTAACTGTTGAATGACTAGCACTTTAATTTCTGATTATTCACATGATTAGTTCATTAATATAAAGTAATCTATAATATACTGTCTATAAGTCTTTCCTGTTTTCATCATTATCAAGAAACTTTTTCTGTTAAATACTACAACAAAAAATGCCCACTTATCAAGATTGTTTACGAGGTAAAAGTTCATAGAATACAATTAGTTTTCCATTTTAGCATCCTGAAGTCTCGAAGCAATATTTTCCCAATTAACAATATTCCAAATGGCACTAACATAATCTGGTCTGACATTCTTGTACTGTAAATAGTAAGCATGCTCCCAGACATCTATACCAAATAATGGAATTAAACCTGAAATAGAAAATACATCATCAATACATTGCCTTCTGTGTATCATTTCTTTTTGATTGAAACATAATAGAGGGAGAGGGAATAGCCCATACAATAGTTTCTCAATTTTTTTGAATTTAAAAACATCTCTTTAAACAGCAAGTAAATTCCTCATACTGAACGTTTTTACCATGACCTAAAATATACCTGAAATAATAATAATTAAATAACCAAATCAACTGACGATTTTCTTGATATTTTTTACTACAAGTCATAAGTATCACATACTTATACATGTATTTCACTATTTTTTTCTAAATGCACATTATATTTATGACATTGAGATCTATTCTCTAGTATATTTCATTTACAAATAACATATGCAAAATTGAATAAGATTGGTATGCCATAAAGAAAAGTCTCCCACACTGTGTAATGAGGAATATTGAGGTACGATAATCGAAATATAGTAAAAGTCCCAAAACTACCACTAAAAGGTCAAATCAAATTGACTGTATAATATGGCCAATTACACATGATGGCAAACAATCCTACTAAATATGACAGCTTTCTGTCAAATGGTCTCAGAGGAGTTGCGTTCACAAGGTGACATTGTGACAATACTAATAAAATGCTCTGCTAGGTGCAGCTGGATACGACCACGGAGGTTGAACCCTAAACAGTTGGGGCAAGTATGGACACTATATTCAAGCTTGATACACTAACAGCTCTGAATTTGGATTGTGATTAAATATTTGACGCATCATAGGTTTCTGTCACAGAATGAATGTGGTCAAAGAACTGAAAAATTTGAAATTGGATTTTACCTATTATGGTCCAATATCCAAAATCTAAATACATGGTTTGATTCAGCATATCCAGGTACACCAAGAATTTAATTCATTTATTTATTAATGGACCATAATATCTTAGTACGCCAAGAATTTAATTTATTTATTTGTTAATGGACAATATTAGATAAGTTTTTAAAGGGGTTTGCTTCATAAAAAAAAAAAAAATATATATATAACATTCTGAAAATTAATTTACACAGAATAACAAACAAACCTACCATGAATATCTTCAAGAATTAACAAAAAAATTTGTAAGGGGTTCCATGGAACCCTGTGTCTCACCTACGATTGCTGCTGTCAGTGTGATAGTGTAATGTTGACTTAAAAAGTGAGTCCATTTATCAGTAAAATACCGAATTTGAAAAAAAAAATCTCAAATTTTTTCTATGGATGCTAATTCTTTGTCTTGAAGATTAGCTTCTGTCTAAGTTTCATAACAATCCGCGAAGGTTTACAAATTTATTACTGGTATGAAAAAAAATTTAATCCCAGACTGTCTGTAAATGTTTACTGTAAAAAAACTATGTTCATCTAGCAGAAAAATACTGAAAATGAAATTATATTTTCAAAAGTTTGCTTCAGACATTATCTCTTCATCATAAAAAAGCTTCTGCCAAAGTTTCATAAAATTCTATGGAGGTTTGACAAATGTAATTGTAATTGATGTGTAACAAACTTTAACCCCAGACTGTATCTACTTGTTAACTGTAATAAAAAATTCGTGAAAGGTTCCCCGGAACCCTGTGTCTCGCCTACGATTGCTGCTGTCAGTGTAAAAGTGTAATGTTGAGTCCATTTATCCGTAAAATACAGAATTTAGAAAAATTCACTTTCTCTTTAGATGCTATTTCTTGGTCTTGAAGATTAGCGTCTGTCCAAGATTCATAACAATCCATGAAGGTTAACAAACTTATCATGTCAAACAAATTTAATCTATCAGAAAAATACTGAAAATGAAAATATATTTTCAAAAGTTTGCTTCAGACATTATCTTTTAATCATAAAAAAGTTTCATAAAATTCTATGAAGGTTTGACAAAGTATTTGGTGTGTTAAAAACTTTAACCCCAGACTGTATCTTCTTGTTAATTGTAAAAAAAACTAAGTCCATTTATCAGTAAAATACGGAAAAATGAAAATAAATATTTTCAAAATTTTGCTATGGATACTGTATTTTGGTCACAAACAAGCTTTTGTCCAAATTTCATAAAATTCCATGTAGGTTTGACAAATTTATTGATGTCTTAAAAAACTTTAACCACAGACTGAACCTAAATGTTGACACCGCCAATGCCGACGACGGAATCTAGGATCGCTGTCTCGCTTTCGCGAAAGAAATTTCGCAGGCTCGACAAAAACTAAGTCCATCAATCAGTAAAATACGTAAAATTGAAAATAAATATTTTCAAAATTTTGCTCTGGATACTGTATTTTGGTCATAAATAAGCCTCTGTCCAAATTTCATAAAATTCCATGAAGGTTTCGAAAAATTATTGATGCCTAAAAAGACTTTAACCACAGACTGAACCTAAATGTTGACGCTGCTGAAAGAATCTAAGATCGCTATGTCTTGCTTTCGCGACATAAATGTTGCAGGCCCGACAAAATCAAAGAGCTGAAAGCTCTGAGGAAAAATGACGTCACTGTCTCTAATATTGTGATATTTTTTATGCAAGTCTTGATTTTCACATACCGTAATTAGTTTAACATTCCAACATGTCTCGTAAGCATATAATTGATATTCGTATATGTGTGTGTTATGTGAAGATAATAACTGGCTGTTTTTTTAGTACAAATGTATAGGTCAAGACTACCTGAATGATCTACAGTATCCAATGACTACTGGCTGTTTTTTTCTATAAATAAATAGGTCAAGACTACCAGAATGATCTACAATATCCAATGACTACTGGCTGTTCTTTTGTACTAATAAATAGGTCAAGACTAATTGAATGATCTACAATATCCAATGACTACTGGCTGTTCTTTTGTACATATAAATAAAGACTACCTGAATGATCTAAAGTATTCTAAGTAATGTGATTTTTGTCTTGCAATTACATTTTTCTAAATCAAGAATATAGACTACTAGTATCCTTTTCAAACCAAATGATTATGAAGAGCCTGTTGTTATCAAGCTCTTATACCCCACATACTCATTAAATAAGTTACTAGTGACCTAGTTATTTCTGTTACTTGAAGCAAATTATATTTCTGTAGATTTAGACAATAGTATAATATTGTTTTACTAGTTTTATTTCACCTTGAAGATTAGACAAATAGGGATACTCCTTTGATTTTTTTATTTCATGTCAGTCAGGTCGTTTTATATGAAACTTGAAACCACTTCTCTGCCATATTGTTATTTCATAACAACTCTGCCCTTGACCATGTTGACCCATGTAATTGATATTCATTCTTTAACCATATATCATAGTCAGTTAGTTTTGATTTTGCACTCCACACCACCTTTCAGGTCAAATGTCTGTCTCCATTTAAGTTAATGACATTGAACAATCATGGTATTAAACACAATTTCAATAGTGATAATGCTGTTCTAGTAGGTCACCATATATTCAACTTGGGTAGCATTCCAGTTATTGAAATTTGTGTCAGATTAGAACAATGATCTAGACCTTTAGGAATGGATCTTACAATTTAATATGGAGCCATAGTATGGGACCTCTACACGGTAACAAAAAAAACAAGCTTGAAAGGATACAATGTCAAGCGGCAAAATCTATCACCAGAAATTACAAGTCAAGAGAGGATGGACAGGATACGTCTCTAAAATGCTTGTCTAACTGGAACTACAACAAGATCTCCAGAGAAGACGAACAAGGAATTGAAGCCAGAAGTTAATATTTATGTAAAAAGTAGTTGAGGGGCTGATTCCCGCTATTGAACCATACTGTCATTCTATAATATTATTGTGTAAGTATTTCTGTATTGTCCTTGTTATTGGTCCATGTCTTGGTGTATTGGTCTGAGGCGGTCAAGGCCAATACTGCTGGCCGAGGACCAACAATAAGGCCAATACAGAAATACATGTAATAGTATCTTTATTAATTAACTACAGTGTTACAATATTTTTATTTCATTTCACAAGAGATAAACATTTTTACCTTGAAGTGGAACTATCCAAATCTCAGTTTCTTTTTATAAGATGCAATATCTAATGATTTGGTGCCATTTCCATGTATCTTCAGCCTTTTCTCATCTGATGAATTTTCTACCCTTTCCAGTCACTATAAAGTGTTACAACTTTAATTTAGACACAACACATAAATAGTAATTGAAAGGTACTGCCATTGCATGTGTAATGCAAATATATTTAAAAAAAATAATGTAAGAGTTGAAATTGATACAACTATCCATAAGCCAATTGACCAAAGATAGAAGATTTGCGCAATTACAGAATGCATATGCCTGGTTCGGGTTTAAAAATAAAAGACCGTTTACAAAACATGAGAAGAGGAAGTAAACAGTAAAAATCGATTGTACCATCGACATGATGAAATTATGAGGTCGTCAAGAAATGAACTTTGTGAAATTACTCGTTCCCCAAACCTGAAATAATTCCATCGTCTACTTTCAAAATGCTTTTCAAATGAATGGGACTGTCTTTAACCTAAAATATATGCCATACTGAACGTTTCAGCTTGTTTATGGTGAGTAAATAAAAACTGCGTCGTACAAACAACTGTTTACTTTCAGTTTGAGTTTATCGTGACTTACGATCTAAAAACTAGAGACGTTCTGAAATCCTGTTTTGGCGGATCAGAACTCGTATCGGAAAAAAATCTGTATTGGCCGAGTTGACATCTTATATTGCATATGCAGTTTTCATCATATTAAGTACAACAACAGTGTAGTTAATTAATAATGATACAGTTACAGACTCTGCTGCTTTAACTTTGTAAACAAAGATTCATACGCACCGCGTGGGTATAACCGTATTACTAATTTCCGATTATTAAAATCTTCGTAAATCTGGATAAAGACCAGTTTCTATCCAATGGATATCAAAATGATTCTGATTATTACTTTTTTAATGATTGTAAAGTTGAAATGGAATGAAAGGCTGACATTATTTAGGAGAACTATTTTGTCTAGCGATTGATTGCTGATCATTGGAGGGTAAAAAGTCCAACACCATCACAAAACGGATCTATTTATCATGTATACATACCGATTGTTTACGATTGTAAGACATGTGCATAAAAGTGAGAGCTCGAATAAATATGAAATTTATAACAAAGGGATAGCTCCAAATACCATTTAATAAAAAAAAACATATGGACAGGTCAAGATATCTTTTTGGTAAATAAAATAAAGTATGTAAACTGGTTCCCGTCCGACTACAACACTTTGTTCGAGTGTAGCGTAATAAAGCAGATTCCAGTTAGTATGTAAAATAGTAAATATGAAACCGAGTGTGGTAGGCAGAGGCATAATCAACTTCCGTTAGTTCTGGTCAATGGTATTGAAACATGCCGCTGATAGCGTCATTTTCCAAAAAGGAAAAATAAACAATTTCGAAAATATCAATTTATACATAATTTCTAAAATTAGAATATGATGCTATATCTAATTTTAACTATGACTCAACTTAAAATTTCTAACAATTGTGCAATACAGCTCTAAATTTAGATTCTGATTAAATACTTGATATAGCATAGTTTCTGACACAGAATGAATGTGGTCTAAGTACTTAAATAATTTGAAATTGGACATTTACCAATTATGGTCCAATATCCAAATTCTAAATACATGGTTTGAATCAGCATATCAAAGAACCCCAAGAATTAAATTTTCGAAGAAATCCAACAACTTTAATTTTGGACCCCCATTGGACCTCAACATGAACCAATTTGATAACAGGACCCAAAATCCAAAATCTAAATACACACTTAAATTCAGCATAACAAAGAACCCCATGTATTCCTTTTTTTTGTTAAAATATTTTGGACCCCAATTTGAACCAACTTGAAAACTGTGCCCAAAATAAAAATAAATAATTATATGCTTAGATTCAGCATATCAAAGAACCCTAAGAATTCAAGTTTTGTTAAAATCAAACTAAGTTTAATTTTGGATACTTTGGACCTTATATGGACCAGTTTGAAAAATGGGCCCTAAATCAAAAATCTAAAACACTGTTAGATTGGGTACATCAAAAAACCCCAATAATTCAATTTTTGATGAAATCAAAGAAAGTTAATTTTGAACCCTTTGGACCTTAATATGGATCAATTCTAAAACAGGGCCCAAAATCCAAATTCTAAATACCTGGTTAGATTCAGCATTTTAAAGAACCCCAAGAATTCAAGACTTCGAATTAAACTCCTTTGAAATTGGCCAAGAAATAAGCAATTTATACTAAGTATTACAAAAGTATGGTTTTTGGCCCTTTTTCCTAAACCATTAGGGTCATAACCCCCAAAATCAATCCCAACCTTCCTTTTATGGTATAACACCTTGTGGCACAATTAAATAGCAATCCATAGACTTATACTCGAGTTATTGTCCAGAAACCAGAAAAATCTAGTTTTTTGGCCCCTTATTCCTAAACGGTTTGGGCAATGACCCCAAAATCAATCCCAACCTTGCTTTTGAAGTATGGAACCTTGTGGTAAAATTTCATAGAGATCCATACTCTTATACACAAATTATTTTCCTGAAACATGAAAAATGCTTGTTTTTACCACTTTTTGGCCCTTTATTACTAAACAGCTATGGCAATAACCCCCAAAATAAATCCCAACCTTTCTATTGTGGTAAGGAATCTTGTGCTAAAATTCATTAGAGATCCATGCACTTATTCTCAAGTTATTGTCTGTGAACCAGAAAAATAATTGTTTTTGTTAGCCCCTTTTTTGCCCCTAATTCCTAAACAGCTACTATAATAACCCCCAAAATAAACCCCAACCTTCCTATTGTGGTATGGAACCTTGTGGTAAAATTTAATAGAGATCCATACACTTATACTCAAGCTATTGCCTTCAAACCAGAAAAATGTTGTTTTTGGCCCCTTTTCGACTCCTAATTATTAAACGGTTTGGGCCATGACTCCCAAAAATCAATCCCAACTTTCCTATTGATGTATGAAACCTTGTGGTAAAATTTCAAGGAAATCTATACTCTTATACACAAATTATTGTCCTAAAACATGAAAAATGCTTGTTGTTGGCCCCTTTTTGGTCCCTAATTACTACACAGCTACGATAATAACCCTCAAAATAAATCCCAACCTTTCTATTGTGGTATGGAACCTTGTGCTCAAATTTAATGGAGATCTATACATTTATACTCAAGTTATTGTCTGTGAACCAGACAAATAATTGTTTTTGTTAGGCACTTTTTGGCCCCTAATTCCTAAACAGCTATGACGATAACCCCATAATTAATCCCAACCTTCCTATTGTGGTGTGGAACCTTTGCTTAAATTTAATAGAGATATACTGTGAAAGTACTTTAATTGTGGGTATCAATTTTCGTGGCTATAGCAAAAGTTACATGTTCGTGGGTTTTAATTTCGTGGATTTTAGTTTTCTAAAAAAAAAAAACAAACAGTGTGTAGAATTGAAGCCATTAGAAACGAATATTACAAATTGTCTCGATTGAAGGAAATTGCAAAGTAAACATTTAAATTGTTGCACCGTGTAGTGATAACACTAATTAACCTGAGATCGAGTGATCAACAGATTAAAGACCATCAAAGGTGTTAATTAGGCCATAAACATGTCACTTAAAGAAAACAGTTACATAAACAAATGCTACAAATGTACATTGAATTGTAAAATTAATTCTTATCAAAAGCAAGCCCAGCATGAAATTGTTATTTCCGTACAAAATTTTGAGGATATAAAATGAACACTTTATCATAGCATATCATCACGAAATCTGACTTTCGTCGATCAAAAATATTTTTATTAGAATTAAAAGATCAGAAGTTGTACAGTTTAGGTTTTAAAGATTAAATGGGTATAATCCTGCCTGCAGTTGTAGTTCATAGTGCATTTACCCTGAGGCGACTATTATAGTAGTCTCAGATTTGCCGATATTCAATGTATTCTCTAGATCATATCGGTAGTCCTGGAATCTTTTCATGTCTTGATTTGGACAACAGTTGTTATATTTCGTTGGACACTTAAATTCGTGGATAAAGTCATCCACGAAAACCACGAAAATTGGTTCCCCACGAATAAAAGTACTTTCACAGTATACACTTATACTCAAGTTATTGTCTTAAAACGAGACAAATAATTGTTTTTGTTAGGCCCTTTTTGGCCCCTAATTCCTAAACAGCTAAGACAGTAACCCCAAAATTAATCACAACCCTCCTATTGTGGTATGGAACCTTGTGCTAAAATTTCATACAGATCCATACACTTTTACTAAAGTTATTGTCTGCTAACCAATTTATTTTCTATGAACCAGTAAAACTGACCTTTTTGGGCCCCTAATTACAAAACCGCTTGGACAAACCCTCCCCATAAACAATCCCAACCATCCTTTAGTGGTATGGAACCTTGTGCTAAAATTTCATAGAGATCCATACACTTATACTCAAGTTATTGTCTGCGAACCAAAATGTCTTCGGAAGCAGAAATCGTCATAAAATAATACAGACGCAAAATATTGGCAGCCGTATAAAAACGGTCAAAGTCCCATAACTTCCATAATAATTGTCCTATCAAGATATAGCACAGTCAAGAGAATATGCTGAAAAATAATCCTACAAAGTATGAAAGCATTCTGAAAAATAGTCTCGGAGTATCGATGTGTTTTTGGACAGATGTACAGACAGAGATCATTACCATATCCATATAAATAAATGGATAAAAAAAATAAAAAAATCAATTCACTTAAAATACATACAATAAGTTTCATACATAGTTGTGTTAAAGCATGTCCCCACTTGTATATCAAGATTTTGGAAAACAGGAAGTAGGTGTCCAACAGATTGAAAAATAGCTCACACATTACAAATAATCAAGCTGCTGCCCAAATATACATGTTAAAGCATTCTATTCAGTTGTTCCTCAAAAAAGAATGACAAAAATATTTGTTTTCATTCAACATACCGAAAAATTCAAGATATTGGCAATGAGGAGGTAGGTGTCTTACATATTAGGAACTAAATGACAGACAAGGTGATTGAAATATCGCCCCCACTCCTAATGTGGGTGTATAGTATAATTTTATAACATATGTATATGCATATGTAAATCAGAAATTTAACAAAGGGTGTCAAACATATAATTGATAGGAAATGCATCAAGCACTCACACTGACTTCATGGGGGATAACAAATACAAATCACTACAGATTACAAGGTCTTCAAATCATAGCAACACAATCTGCCCACAATACCATTCAGTTCATCAAATTAGACAAATCACCACAGATTACAAGGTCTTCAAATCATAGCAACACAATCTGCCCACAATACCATTCAGTTCATCAAATCAGACAAATCACCACAGATTACAAGGTCTTCAAATCATAGCAACACAATCTGCCCACAATACCATTCAGTTCATCAAATCAGACAAATCACTACAGATTACAAGGTCTTCAAATCATAGCAACACAATCTGCCCACAATACGAATCAGTTCATCAAATCAGACAAATCACCACAGATTACAAGGTCTTCAAATCATAGCAACACCATCTGTCCACAATACGAATCAGTTCATCAAATCACAGCAACACAATCTGTCCACAATACGAATCAGTTCATCAAATCACAGCAACACAATCTGTCCACAATACCATTCAGTTCATCAAATCAGACAAATCACCACAGATTACAAGGTCTTCAAATCAAAGCAACACAATCTGTCCACAATACGAATCAGTTTATCAAATCACAGCAGCACAATCTGTCAACAATACGAATCAGTTCATCAAATCACAGCAACACAATCTGTCCACAATAACAATCAGCTCATCAAATTAGAAAAGACTTGATTTACAGCAGTAGCTAAAGATCTTACATCCATAATCATTCATGGCCATATAAATTGTCGCAGTTATTCAAAAGTGAGTATAAAAATAAATATATATGGTAATCACAAGTTAACATGCAGATGGTATATATTTGAAAGACATAAATCTTAACTGAAAATTCACTGTTGTTTTATTTGGACCTTAAAGACCAGTGAATTGACAGTAATTGCCTTTATTTTCTGGCTGATGACTCTCCCCACAGACTATAATGATATGGTCCAAGTAATATAATGTTGCTATCAACCACATACTCTGAAGATAGCATAAATCTTTCATTACTAATAGGTGAAAAAAACATGCTGGAGTTTAGACCTTAACATTGATAATTTCCAACTATATGTAAAATGCACAATTTATATTTGTTATTCTATGAATGCATCAACTTATTACCAGGACTGTAACTAAAATATATTACCATTCATAAAAGATCAATGAATTAAGTAAAGGAAAGACGCTCAAGTAATATGAGTAAACACCATCACCTAAAATAATTTCAATTAGATAAAAGAATAACACATGTAAGTATGATTTAAGTTTCATTTCTAAGGAGTGAAACTCCATTTACCAATGTATGATAATTAGAAGAATAAAACATATAGCAAAGATCGGTGTACTAATAATGTTTTTGATTAAAAAGATCCAGACACTACAACATTCACAAAGATTGTATAATAAGTGTATAGGTCTTGAGTGTTACATTTTTCCTGATAGGTGTAGTAACACTTATTCCATTACTATTTGGAGAAAATTGTTTTCATTCTTTTGTTCGTTTTGAACTTTTTTAAATATGGACTCGAAAGATGCTATTTATTCTCCAACTTGATTCATCTTGGTTACTAAATTGATCTATAGTATGTTTATGAATTGTTTTTCAAGTCGTTTCAGTTTCAAAATGACATGATTAAATTTTCTGTCTACCACTGACTGATAAGAAATCTGAACCTTGTTGGTATGTACCTGTAGTGGGTTCTAGAGGGTCTTGATTAGCACAGGCTGCAATTCTCAATCTACCACTGACTGGATTATACCCTAGCCATGACCATCCTGACCCCTGTACTGCTACTGCTGCATCTGAAACTTGTTTCTTCATTTTATCAAATGAGTCAAAATCACGAATTATCATTTCCTTCAAGTCCCCTGTGGGAAGCCCTCCTCCATTTGGACTTAACACTTCCCAGAATATTGAATGATTCAAATGCCCTCCTCCATTAAATCTTAAAGCTGGTTGTAATTGGATCATCTGATTGACATTATCTACAATGAAGTAATTTATGTGTTAAAACTCCAATCAAATAAAAAAAATATGAACAAAATGCTTCAATATAAATACATACTGGTACTCATACATTTGAACAAAAGATATAGAAAACAAAGTGCCATCTGGCATAATTTGCTTGATTTACATGTTGGCTGGAAATTTTGTTGCAGGTGAGACAAAAACCAAATGAACAGAGTCAAAAACAACATGTATTGTGAGCTATTGCTCAATGTTGTTGACTAAATGTTATGAAAAGTTCTTATAGATCTGAAGAAACCACAAAAGTGTCCAATAGTATGACATAACAAGAAGCTATCAACTTGTTGCATGAAATGTGATGACAATTTCCAAAAAGTTCATGACGATTTGAAGACGAACTGTAAACAAATCACACAGTATGGCTGAACAAGACGAAGCTTGTTTTCATATATATGAAAGACTTGTAGTTGCTGATAAAAAACATAAATGTGTTACAGATCTATAGATGAACAGAGATACATGTACATCAGTATAAACATGTATATCCAAAAGGAGGGATGTATGATTAAATAAGCCACAATATTTGACTCAAAAGACTGTCATTGTCTTTGGTTATTAATTTTTTGCAATCTAATAAAGGTCTTAGATATTTTTGCCAATTTGATAAAGGTCCGAGTTGTGGAACTTTGGTATATTTTTTGTTCCTAATTTTGTCACTTTGAGTCATCCAATTAATTTGAATTAAATCTACAAAATTTTACAATTTCTTTTGCAGAGTTTTAAGTTTATTTTCAGATTATAAACTTACTTTAATTTGAGCATTTTCCAAACTTTAAACAATTCAAATGCCAAAATAGTATTAAAGCTTTAAATTTTTACTGTTACATCATTTTTGTTATGGATGTAAGGCTCTAGTAAAATGCACCCATTCTAAGGAAACTAATGGCTAAGAGTTAACATAAACTGAACATTTAATGGTATTTTGATTGTTAGCAGGCCATCCAAAATTGAAGTCATGCATTGGTCCCTTTAAAGTTTTGAAACTTCAAATTTAAAAAAAAAAGTTGAATATGTTTTATATACTTGAATGGCTAAGTTTTACTATAAAACAAGTGTACATGAACATTTCTTGTAAAAGAAAAAAAAATCCTTTATTTTATCAAAATCTTTATAAATGTACAGCTTTCAAATGATTGTCTTCCCATACACTAATTCACCGATGTTTTCTTGTATGCAGTGACCTTAATTACAAGATCTCTTGTTAGAACTTTGACCACCTCACAGTGCAAGTGCAGGGAAAAAACGTGATGAAAGAATGTAAACAAACGTGCATTGGATGGTAAATAGTCATAACTGATTCTTAAAGAACAAATTAAATACACCAAATCATTTAACAACTGTTAAGGAAAAGTTTAATTAACAAATGGGAACGTATGGAAAAATAATAAAAAATGTAATGGCTCTATTAATTCACTTATTTTTCATGTGCTCCACATGCTCTGTGATGATTTTTATCAATGTTATGATCCGGGAAACTTCGGCAACAAACTTGAAAGTTAATTAGTTTGCGATCAACAATCACTGGATGAAATATTATTTGTCGATAAAACGTTTAAGATTCGTAATAAATGTTAAAAAAAAAGTGCATACAGGACTTAGTTTAGAATATATGCATGCAATAATTTCAATAACATTATAATTACAGGAAACTTGTTTTATATGACTTTAACTCTTAGTTTAAAACGCATCTAAATATATGTTTAAGATTCAGTTACATGCAGTAAAATGAGGATGTTTCAAACAGTTTTTTATCAATAGTTTGTCTCATTGTGTCCAAGGAAATATATTTTAGTTGCTATTAATCTACGGCCTTGCTGTGTATAACTTTTAAATTCTTTTTTACATAAAAAGTCATAATTCTATTACTTTTTGCCACAGCTTCAGCTAACTTTTCTTCAGCCACATTTAAGTTGTTGACATAGGTATTGTGGTGTTTTGAATGATGCAACTGCATAATTTCAGCAGAAACATACGGCTCCAAGGCATTGTAATCATATGGCAAGTCAGGCAGTGTGTGTTTGGTTCTGTTACAAGTTAAAGCTGTTCCATATCCAACAGCCTTAGTCAGGACACTGAAAAAACATAAAAATAGTATATATAAATATCACAATCTTTGACTGTAACAGAGCCATTACATATAGTTTATTTTAAACTAGACGCAATACAGCTTATAGGTATATCATAAATATATACATGTATATCATAACAAAACGTTTTAAGTAGAGTCGGAGGCAAGACTACAGAGTATTTCAAAATAAAAATTCAAAGTTTGGTTTCAAACACTAAAAAAACTACAAATCATTAAAATAAATCCTGTCGTCTTTCTTTCTTTCTTAGTTAACCTAGCAAAAAGGGTCATCTATCGTCAGTGTCATCTATTAGCTTTTACAAAAATCCTCTCCTCTGAAATTGCAGGGCCAAAGTTAACCCAACTTTAATAGCCACAATCATCCTAGTTTGTAGTTAAAAATACGAGTCTGATGATCCTGCCGAATGGCTGCCAAGGCTAATAAGCAGCTGCCCAAATAGCGCATGATACAATGGCTCTGTAGAAAAACATGTAGGATTATCATCTGAGGCATATAAATATTGTTTCAAATGTGACTGTTAAAAGTCCCATAACTCTGGATTGACAAACAAGAACATTTTCAAAATCAAAATTGAGTCCACATTCACCAATCCTAACAACAGGGTTAAGTTTGTAGTAATTTGATCCAAGCATACTAGAGTAGGTGCATGATATTTAAAATATGCCTTTAAATTATCAGACAGTCAAAGTCCAATAACTCTGGAATGACATATCGGAATTTTTTTTAATTGAACGGTGTGTTATGTTCACCAATTACAACAACTTTCTTAAGTTTCCAGTAAAAAAATCTTAGCAAACTTGAGTTATGGTACAACATACAACAAATTTACTCAAATCTGCCAATTAAAGCGATGAATTGATAATAGCAATATGCCATATAATTTACGAAACCTGTCCATTATTGCATAAAATGCCAGGTGATGGTAACTGGTCTTTGACCAGTAGGGATAACTCGATGGGTTCGCCGACAGTTAATCATCAAAATCTGATGGATAACTGGATACCATAAGACGATAATAGGCCACTTCACAGTTATTGCATCCATAATGAATCGGGGCAGATTTTATGGATAGAGGTGGAAATAGTATGAAAGTACAGGAAATCCTATGTATGTTTCCAAGCAACTGTTCTGTTTCAATGTTGTTTTCCCATATTTTTCAAACCATTTTTACCTCCAGTATGAAAATCTGCCCCCTATTTAACAAGGCTGCAATAACCGTGAAAGGGCCTATTTTTCCCCACCACTGCACCAGTTGTCTGATCACTGCATCCGATAAATATTAAAATTATGACGATATACTGTAGTCGAAATCATTATTGGGTGCAACAAAAATGGTTATTTTCTTTAATGCATGGTCAATATGCAACTGTCACCTCCTTAAAACTGATGCTGAAGAAGATAGCATTTTTCAAATAATTCTAGCTCGACTTCGCCACACAGCCTTGATTGACCTTGAACTCTCGAAACTATAATATCTGAAACTCACACGGTAAGGTAAGGTTTTTAATTCGGAAACTATAACAAAATTTTCAAAGGGTCTAGATGGGGGTCGTTCATTATTCTTTTTTTTATTCTTTTAGCTTTTTAGACCAATTGTATCTATCATTTATTTATTTAGACCATTATTCTTCATTATATATACTTCAGAACCCAAGTATTCTATATTCTTTACTTTTTTGCCTATCACTTTCTCTGTAAACACTCAAAACATTCGCATTACAGTTTGGGGAAATGGGTCCTCAGGACAAATTTTTTTCTGACTTTATTCAACAACAAAATACTTGTTTTGATAACATACAATCAGGAACAAGAACAAAAATTGAAACTCAATGTCGTATTCATGTTAACATATGATGAAATAAATCATACAATACAATACAATACAATACAATACAATACAATACAATACAATACAATACAATACAATACAATACAACACAATACAATACAATAATACAATACAATACAATACATTACAATTCAATACAATACAATACAATACAATACAATACAATACAATACAATACAATACAATACAATAATACAATACAATACAATACAATACAATACAATACAAATACAATACAATACAATACAATACAATACGAAAAATATTGAAACGTTAAAATTAACGGCATTCCATAGAACAGCTTGTATTGTATTTTACATTCTTACCGATGTGTTGGTGTAAATTAATGAAGCTTTCTTATGGTATTCTTCATGCTAAAAACAATGTATCATGCATGTATATTAACAGTTGTTTATGTTTTGTAAACATGTACTGAGGTTGGTAGTGGCAACGAAAATTAAAACAATTGTGTGATTTTCAAATTTTCATTAGTTATTTACCGACATAACTTCAACCTAAAAGATAAAAACTGGATTTTGTTTACTATCATTGCTGTTGTGTTCTATTTTACAGTTAACCCAACTAAAAAGCGAAACAAAAATAAAATAGTGAACGCATTTATAATATTGAAAATTTCCGTAAAATAAATTGGTTTTGAATAGTCATTTTGCATTTTTATCCAGATTATAACTATTTATAAACACCATTTTGTTAATCCTCTTTGAAAAATTAATTGGAATGCCTACATAGTATACATTTAAAAGATTTTCTTTCCGGAAAAGGAATTTTACTGGTAAAATTGGGGACATGGATATTTTCAATATGATAAATATGTGGACTTTATATTATTGACATCGGATAGAAATGTTAGTAAATTATGCAACCATCGACATTTTGACTAGCAATTTGTGTAAAATTAGGAGATGTCGTATGATTGTCAAAGAGACAACTATCCACCAAAGTTCAAATGAAGTAGATGTAAACAATTATCGGCAACCGTTCGGCTTTCAACAATGAGAAAAACCTATACCGTATAGTCGGGTATAAAAGGCCCTGTGTTCACTAAGACACATTTTACCAGGACTTATTTTTCGCTGACACTTTCAATTTGGTTGACAGTTATGACTTTACTACTTTCTGCACGACACTTCTTCCCAATCTTATCAGCCATAATCAAATTTTCTTATCTAATCAAACAATGATAATTTGAAAATTGTGTTTGCAAATTTATTTGCTGCAATTAAGATTCAGCTTTCATCTGTACAATTAAATATACCAGATTTGCTTACTGGAACTGTGTGGAGATGATTAAAGCTGTTAATTCTCTCCTTGACGACTACTATATTGTATTTACGTTTCGGTAATAAAATTTATCGCCAGGTTGTATGTATTGGTATAGTATTTCTATGGGTACCAATTGTTCCTAATAATCGCAAACCTGTACCTGTTCCTGTATGGTTCTGTTGCGCTGATTTGATGAGTCGGGCCCTTACCAACTGATTTATACAGTTGTTCTTATGTTGTGCTTTTACACCATGCACTGTCCCAAGTTAAAGGTTGGGTTGAGCGCTCGCAAATATTTTAACCCCGTCACATTCTTTGATGATGTGTCTGTTTCAAGTCAGGATCCTTTAATTCGGTGGTTGTCGATGTTGCTGTTCGTCATATTTGTATTTTTGGTTTATTGATTTTCTTTTTTGAACTGTGCTTCATTTTGTCATGCCGCGGACTTTTATAGCCTATCTATATGATCTGACCATATATACGGTATGAGTTTCATTTTGGCTGGCCTTATGGTGACCAATGCTCGTTCTTTGGTCCGTGGTTGATATGTTTCATTGCCGGGCAATCCTATATCATATCTCCAAATTTTTATAATACAAATTACTTGCATCATATAAGTAACAAAGAAATATTCCACATTAACTCAGTGGACCAACCCTTTCATTTAGAATTCTTATAGATTTACTTTGTGTCCTTCTTTTTTTTTTTTTTTTGCTTTTTTCATAAAGTCATAAGATCCCTTTACTTAAGTTCAAGCATTTCAATTATCAAATTATTTCCTGTCAATACAATATGTATAATATACATTCAAGGGTATTGTGATATTAATCCCTAATTTTATTTGTATTGCACAATTGATAAGTTATATTTTCTCTTTGAATAATTGGCTACATTCAATTGGTATACATTGCTTATAATTTCATTATATAGGTATAATTAAAAAAAAGGCAGTTGCTATTTGTCCGGCTAGCCGGACGAATAGTACCAGGACTATTTGTCCGGCCAATACAATGCGCATGTCACTTTAATATGCATGTTTGTGCGTGTTATATTATCTTCATCAGCACCAGGGGCTGCAAGTTATATATAAGTACATTTAAAAGCATTTTTTGCAATGTTAAATTGTGAGACCCAATCTTGTTACTGCTAGTTGAAATTGTTAGATTAAAATGTCAAAAATAATTTTCAGTCTTACATGACCTGTGACCATTTTATACTCATGTGGTAGGCTATGTGTAGCCTTTCTTCCCATTTAAGTACAGTCATTAAATATATATAGAATTATTCATAATTAAAAAAACTTCAAAAAATTTTAATTGAGGACAAAAATTATATATTCATATAAGGCCCTCCTTCACTCGAAAATCTCTACTTTCAAGCACAGGCTCATATAAATTTGACTTTTAAATAATTGTTATAAATCTGATATATAAAATGAGTGTTCAATTGCTTTAAAACATGCTACATTATAAATCAATTTATGAAGCATTTTTTAACGGTATTGAATTATTTAGGCCCCAATCTTTATAGATTAAATTGTGCCATTTAAACATAAAAAAATCATCACCAAAAGTCCATTTATAAAAAATGGCCATATTGTTTATAATAAAAATTATATAGCCATGACACTTGGTCAACTGTTTTAAATTTCCTTAGTTTTATGTCATGCCAAATTTTATTAAAATCGGTCAAGTTTATCTATTCTATTATTTCCGAGGAAACTGTTATCATCCTTTGATTTTGTTGTCTACAAATACAGTCCAATGTTGACAATGTATCATTTGCATTTTTATATCATACACATTCCAAATTTATCTATGGCTTCAAATAGTAAGAAGAGGGAAGAAATTACTTGTAAAACAAATTTAAGTTGTGATTGACTCATGAATTTTAAGGTAAAGTAAAAAGTAATGGGCTCAGTAATTGTTCTAGATAAAAAAGGTACAACATTGTTATGTCTGAAGCTGTCAAACAGAATTATAGACCTCCTTAACATAAAAGTATCCATATTTTCAGTGAGAGGTGGTAGATTTTTCTTTAATTTGTTCCCAAAAAATTAAACAACACTATAAAAATATTATTACGAAATCCAAGGTGGATTTTTTTAATTTGCATTTATTGTTCTAAAGAAATGCACTACGTGAGGGAATCGGGTTGACACTGGGGTGCTCCTTTCCCAAATCCTTCTTTTTCTCCCTAGATCCCATCTTTGTTGTCCCCTATATTCCATATCCCCACTTTTTACAAACTATATCCCACATCCCCTCTTTTTTTAACCCCTATATCAGGCCACTTCCAAAGATTCATTTTCGGAATATAATTAAATTTATTAAGTAAGACATGCTTTTGAAAAGGCCTTCTACCACTTCTCTTGCTTCGATAATCTTTTCCACCATTTATACAGATTTAGCGAGTCGAATTTGGTAAAATTTGAGTTTTCCGCTCAATTACCTTTAAATTCCCCTGTTTCTTGTGATTTTATTTTTTTAGTCTCTTTTATAAAACTAGATCTTTCTTATAAGTTGAAAGTTCATATTATTGTATTCACGTCGCAAATTCTGAAAACTGGCAAATTTATCACAAATATTGATCTCGCTGTTTTCAGCCATGATCTCAACATCAGTGCTCGGATTACACGCGACCCCCTGGTGCTGCTGAAGATAATATTACAATTACTTCCGCCCGCATATAAATGACATTCTCAGTTCAATGGCCGGACAAATAGTCCTAGCACTATTCGTCCGGCTAGCCGGACAAATAGCCACTCCGTAAAAAAAAATCTTAGTCTTTATGCAAACAAGTTAAACACACTCTTAGCACATAAGTTGACACACTTTATAACAGTTTTATCATGACGAATATTTTTTCGGAATATCAATAAGACAAAATCTCCATGTCTTGTGATTGTCTTATTCTTAATACATTCTGTTGTACCAAACTACTGGTCTTCAATTATTCATTCTTAGATAACGGTTGTGTAACAATCTGTGATGAGTGTATATGCATCTTCCAATAGAGAATATTAAATGTTTTGTGAAAGATCATAAAGATGTTGGGTGTATGTATGAGGGTCTGGATGTGGTTTACAGAATAGAGAATAATGACTTGTGCAAAAAACACAACTTGAAATAAAGAATAGAGAATAATAGGGTCTTAAAATCAGAGACATATGTGTATATATATGTCTCTGTTAAAATATAAAGATTATATAATAATGAACAAAAATGAGATAGTAGAGAAAAAACTGCCCACTTAAAAAAAAATTAAAGAATAAAAAAATTTAAGACCGATCCCACTCAGACCCTCACATATATTTTATTTATAACAAGACACATATATTGTATGTATAACAAGGACATCATTCGTAAATATAGCTCAACATGCAGACTTCTTATACGTTCGGGTATTTCACATCCAATCTTTTATGGTAATATTCTTTATAAAGCACTAAAATGTCAGTATTCACCTCAGAAGCTAACAAAACCTTTAAATAGACTTATGAAGAAGGGATATAGTTACGATACTGTTGTCAGGTCATTAAAGATTGCATATTTTGGCTTTAATATTGATTCACTTATAGGGTCTTTGCATCGGAACTAAACACATTTATTTAAAACCAGTTGTTGGCATGACACGGGTTATGCTCTTCTCATATATTTTATGATGGTATGATACTAAACCCCTAACGGGAGGGATTGTGCCTGATATTCATATGATGAAGACATAATCTTTCAATCAGTTTAATTGAGGTCTGGAGCTGGCATGTCAGTTAACTGCTAGTAGTCTGTTGTTATTTATGTATTATTGTCATTTTGTTTATTTTCTTTTGTTACATCTTCTGACATCGGACTCGGACTTCTCTTTAACTGACTTTTAATGTGCGTATTGTTATGCGTTTACTTTTCTACATTGGCTAGAGGTATAGGGGAGGTTGAGATCTCATAAACATGTTTAACCCCGCCGCATTTTGCGCCTGTCCCAAGTCAGGAGCCTCTGGCCTTTGTTAGTCTTGTATTATTTTTACTTTTAGTTTCTTGTGTATAATTTGGAGTTTAGTATGACGTCCATTATCACTGAACTAGTATATATATTTGTTTAGGGGCCAGCTTAAGGACGCCTCCGGGTGCGGGAATTTCTCGCTGTATTGAAGACCTATTGGTGACCTTCTGTTGTTGTCTGTTCTGTGGTCGGGTTGTTGTCTCTTTGACACATTCCCCATTTCCATTCTCAATTTTAAGATCCCGATCTCACCCTAAAATCACTTCAATGTCGTTTCATTTTTTTGTTTATTTTTATTTGTTTATCAAACTCAATTTTATATAAACTTTAAATTTGGCACGGAACCTTTACGAAACAAAAAAAACGATAAAACGAAAAAAAAAAACGTGGTATGGCCTACAAAATCGATTTTACTGGTTCCTGTTTAAATGATGTATTTACTGCGTTAAAAGTACAAATAAATGAATTGGTATCAGTTATCTATGCTATCCCATAATGCTATGCTCACATAATTACAATGGCAGCCTCCTTTCGATGAAAAAAGGGTGAAATTCTCTACTAAATTCATTGCTGACAGTCGATTTCCAAAGTAAAGCAGTTAGCAACCAATACAGAATCTTCTTTTATTTGTGCATTACAACTTTGAACTGAATACTAGGGGTGCAGAAGCACATACATTCGTACATTCGTACAGGTAAAATCTTGAGTTTAAAATGTCGGCCATGCCATTTCGCATAATTTCACGTTACTAAAAGAAGCAAAAATACAAAGTACCGTAACGAAAATGCAAATAAGAAACAGCAATTTTCTGAAATTAGCCGGTAATCACGGTTGGCATAATCCTTTATCAGCTCGTTTAACAGCTAACCAATAGATACCATTTTATATGTCACATGCTCAAAACACTTCCTGGAAAACCAAAAACAAAAGTGAAAGTATTGTAAATACCTTCCTATATAAAATAGGTGTTTCGTTCGTTTTGGGGACAGTTGAAGAGATTTGCTTTACAATGGCAAACAGCATTAATGTTATTCTAACGGGGAAAAGGGTAAAGCCTGATGCCTTGACAAACGACCCAAGTGACAAAATGGAATTGCACAAGGAAAAGGCTAAATTCAGAAAGAAAAGTAAATGATTCATTATGTTGATTTTAATTAATTTGTTTTAGGTTTTATCTTGGTACTGTGTTGATATTGAAATATTTTATCAAAAACACAATGCACTGATAAATACTCCCATTTATACTTTTACTAATACATATATATTCAATAATATATATGTTTCCTGAACATTGACACAAACATTACAAAAGGATAAAAATCAACTTTTAAGCAAATGTTTATTTCACAAGATCCTGACAGACAATTATTTTTACCGAGGTACATTGAATAAAGTTTCAATCAATACCTGCTAAAAATAATATTAAAAAAAAACGTCCAACCATGCCATTTTTGCAGCAGCATTTTGATCATATATTCTTCATACTTAGTTGATGTTGCATCATGTTAAATTCTTTATTTTACAGAAATGTCAGAGAGCTCAGCTTCACCTAAAAGGGCAAGTATATTTTTTTTCTTTATTGAAGACCCGTTTTCATGGTTTTCTCTCCTTTCAGGACTTGTTGCTTATGTTTTAGACATAAGACTAACGTTATTTGAACTAAAAAGTTATGAAGAAAATTTTAAGTTGTAAAACATATGGTTGATAATAGTTGGTTCATATACCAGAATTTGAGAAATACAATAGTGTGAAACCACATCTTTTATGTTTATTGTCTGGTTTTTCTGTTGTCAAGACAGTTGTTGTGAATTTTGTTAAAACTTGCAATGATTTTATACCAGTATGATTGTAAAAAAAACCAGTAGTTTTATGCAAAATTATTTTTGCTGATAGAATAATATAATTACAATACTGATAAAACTTAAACATTTTCACATATATAGATACGTATACACCATGTTCATGATGGACATGCAAATCAATTGATAGAAATACAGCTTACACCATGTTCATGATGGACATGCAAATCAATTGATAGAAATACTGCTTTTTGGCAAAAATTTACAGAAAAAATTTAGTGATCATTTATAATATAAGAATTCTGATTATAAGAATTAAAAGTAAAAGTTGTTTGAATGAAAACTTTTGACCATGGTGTTGACTTGACATATGTTTATTGATTGCCCCCTTTGTATCTTCTCTTAAAGTAGAAGATTTGATCGTTATTACAACACACCTTAATTATGTTAATGATTTGAATTTATTCTCTAGGCTCGTTTAGACATGATGACTCTAGATGATATGCCTAGGGAGGAACTTGTAATAAGGTGAGACTTTTTATACACTATAAAGTGAAATTTCAGAAATAAAAGATGGATTTGAAATTCAACTTCTAAATACCAAAAAGGATATTTTACCAAGTTTAAGAAAGGTCACTCATGCACCCTATATACAAAAAAGCTTATCAAATTTTAGCTCACCTGGCCATCTGGGCAATGTGAACTTTACAACTTTACATCTGCTGCTGCTGATGTCATAGAATTTTTCAAAAACCTCTGAAGCCACAGGATCAATTTCAACCCATTGGTGATTTATCATCCGGGTATCTACTGTAAAAAAAACAATCATACTGTTCAGAGAGGTGATGATGAATTAATTGTTATCAATATTTTCTTTCTAGCAAACTGTCTCTTATTTATTTTTTGATAATGGTGTTTTTGTATTATAAAACTGTATACGGAAAAAGTGTGAAAAGATGATAAGTTTTGTGTTACATGCTTCTGTCCTTATAAAAATGGAAAAGGCCACATAATTTAAAAAAAAACGTATCAATTAGTTATCAAATTTAAAGATGACAAATGTAATACCATAGTCAGTGTTAAGTTAGTTATCTGGTTAAATTAGATTGATTTCCTTATTTTTTTACAGATTGAGAGATCAGGACAAGTATGTGAAGTCCTTGGAAGAAAAAAGCAAAAAAGGTATGCATGGTATAGTTTAATAATTAGTCATCTACTGGTAAAGGTTAAAGGAACTACAGGTCTTTATTCTCTCCATCTGTCAGTCTAAGTCAATCGGTCATGAACAAATTTTTCACCTTCATATAGATAAAAAGATATTTGAATTGAAGATCAAACAGAAAAGCTCAATCACACAACTTGAGCAAAATAGACATTGAGATCCCCACATGTTCCTTAACTAATGCCAACAACATATAATACTTTTAAATCGTCTTGATTTCAGAAAGTTGTAGATAAATTCAACATAGAACGTTGGATATCTGACACAAACCTCAAATTCTTAGACAAAAATCAAGAAGATACAAATGTACCAGACAAGAGTTGAAAATGCTCAATAGAAATTTGCATTATACAGGGTTTGAATAAAGCGCTATCCCGCTTGCCCTAGGCAAGTTAAATCTGCAGCGGGCAAGTGAAACCTATCACATAGTTGTCCTTCGGGCAAGTTGAAATATTGTGTGTGTGTATAACAATGTCAAACGTTGATTTCTCCAAGGTGTGTGTATTATTGTATTACTATTTTCTTCGTCTTTATTTATTTCATATGCCCGGAAAATCATAAACGTCGTGGTTTCCCCCGAATAATTCTATTGGTCAATTCCTATGCATAAGCCAATGAGCGCCAGCATTTTAGAATGTTCAGTCGCACCTGCTCAGGGATTTCTGCTACTAATTGTGAAAGGAAGTTGATACAAAGATCTAATCAGAACGCGTTTGGCAAACCACTTTTGGGTCGATTTAAAAATAAAAGTAGAAAGAAAACAAATTATACCCTTAGTGTGAAACCCTGGGTAAAATGGAACATTTTTAGTAAATTATGTCCCCCCTTCAGCCCTCAATTTAGTCTACTGAAATGGTCGCCTGGGCGACTTTAAAAGCTGATTGGCGACTGTAAATTTTTCGGAAATTTTGCCCTGATCAGAGTCTGGTTCAAAAAATCGTCTGAGCACTTGACAGTAACACAAATTTATACTGTCTTTCAAGCGCCTTTTAGATTTACGCTTGATCTTGCATCAGGTAATTGTAGGTCATTTGTAAGCATTGACTGAAGATGGCACAGATCTATCCATCTTCGTTTTTAGCACTCAGTCACAACTTTTGACTAATACATGCCGGGAATTTTTACACAAGGATTCCTGGTCTTGATTACAGTAATCAAAATATTGACAAATACCACATGGGCAAAAACAACCATGATTGTTCATCTTGTGCATGTTTATGTGACTATTTTTTTCCTAATGGTGTATGCAAATCGACTTTTTAGAAAGTAATTTTGTTCGGTATAATAAAACACTTAATGACTGGTTATGAGTGTAATAGCAAGTTTGTTGTCCCTTTGATACTAACTATTGACCTCTGCTTCGCCTCGAGCAATAGTTGGTATCTCAAGGACAACAAACTTACTATTACCCTCATAACCATTCAATAGGTGTATAATATTTGTCTTCGTAAGTGATAAAGTTTCGTGGAATATGCATTAAAGACTGTTTAATGGATTTGTTTCATTGATGGTCAAAGTGCTTGAAGTTAACGGATAAGTTTAAAATTTGTTCCGATGTATATACATTTTAGATTTTACAAGAGGTTTTTATATTTTTTTTCCACAGAATTATGTCCCTTTCAGATATTTAAGACTTTATCCCAAATTTGAGCTATGTTAAGAGATGAATCTGGATAATATCACATGAGTTGTCAGTCTTGCAGTGCATTGGTAATGAATTTTATAGAAGATAATGCAAAAACTGGCTATTTTAGAATGCATAAGATGGCATTATGGAAATGTTGCAATGTTTATGTACAGCATGTACAACTGAAAAAATTATATCAGTAGGCATAATATTAAAATAAAATCTAAAACAATTTTTAAGGCATACATAGTTTTGACTAAATTGGTAAAAATGTTTTGTTTTATAACCATGAGTATGAAATTTAAAGAAGAATCAGAAATTTGTACTTTGAACATAAGTTCCTGTTTTACTTCTTGTATTTTATAATCCTCCTTTTATAGGAGCACTCAACAAATGCTTTTATTTTTAACAATGATGGAAAAAAGTAACTGTTTATACCTCCTGTAATATATGCAATACATTATTGCATCAATATAATATGATCATCTCCTGTCTCACCTGTTATATTTATAAAACTCCTTACTTAGGAGCACTTTGATGTGCACTTAAAATACTTTTTGTAACAATTGAAATGATAATAAATAACTTTAATAACAATAAACTATATGTTTGATCAAGCAATTTAAATGTAGATACTCTAATTACATGAAACATTATGGATGATGATACTACTTGTACATGTATATGATTTAGGCCTTTCATGCTTTTCTAGGGACTCGAAATATATTCAGTAAAAAGTGTACCATGGATAGTTCTGATTTAATTTATTTATATTTAATATTAAATTAAATGAAATAAGTAGTTGTAAATATATGATGATAATAACAAAATATAAATCAATTGTTGCACAAATCTTAAGGGATTTATATACAATATACATATTTATGGAAAAAAAACAATAGAAAGTGAGTTTGAAAGCTAGATGGATGAAAGCCGCTAGACAACTAACAATGTTTTAACTCACTTTCTATTGTTTTTTTTCATTAATATAATTCTGTGCATGTGAACTTTTTTCTTACCTATATATATATATATATATATATATGTTTATCTGTAATTCTATACAAATATTAATCTAATATGTTTGAATCTTTTTTAGATGACAATACAATCATAAGAGAATTGGAAGAAAAATTGCATAAACAACAGAAAGAAGCAGCACGTAGAGAAAATACACTTGTGCACAGACTGACAACTAAAGAGCAAGAACTACAGGATTATCTTGTAAGTGAACCACAGAAGTTAGATAGATATGCAGGTCAAAGGTCAATGAATTGTTATGACATGTATGATATAACAGTTAAATGCTGAATAGTCACAAAAACTTTTGACTTTGTGTTGATTGTCAAAATGTGGTGAATAGAACAGAGAAAATGTAATTTAAAAATATGCTCAATTTAAGGTGATGTGATGAAATAAAAGAAGCATGTATTGATTTAAAATCAAATACAAATTAATGAAAATCAAAACCAGCAGCAGAACATTTATTAGTACTTTCTGCATTGAAAGTCTTTCAAGCTCTTATGGACAAAGGCTATGTGAGCTTTTTTCATCAATTGGCATCCATCTTTCATCAGCTACCTTTTCACATTTTGATCTTCATCTTGAAAACCACTGAACAGAATGAAACCAAAATTGGGAGAAATGTTCCATACAAAGTATTTTCTGAGTTTTGTCAGTAGGAAAATACAAGAACAGATTTTAGTGAATTGAAAACAAACCATGCAGAAATGTTAGGGTACTTAGAAGGAACTTTGTTATTACCGTCATGAGGAAAAGTGCCTTATGGCATTTTAGGGACCAAAAAGAATGTCAGAAGGGTCTGATTTTCAGAAGTCTTTTTTTCAAAACAACTGACCAATTGAAACAAAAATTATATAAATGACTTGTTGTGCCGAGGCTGAAATGGACATTTTAACATAGTTCAGAAAAAAATGTTGAAGTTTATGTGATCTTTTTGACCTGACCTTTTGCCTTAAACAGCCACACAATTCCAGTCATATAAGTGACATGATGAATAAATTTCTATTAAAACAAACCCTATTTTAATACCCTCTCATTACAATCAAGAATTAGTTCTCTGACAGCTGAAATTTACCTGTTCAGGCGACAGGTAAACTATTTTGTACCGTACATTGATTAGTCTATTAAAAGTTATTTTCTTAAATTTCAGCGGTTTGCAACTAATTAATTTAGTCAACAAGATTAAGATTATCAGAAAACGTATATGAATATAATTTGATGAAAATTTAAAAAGGTAGTAATAAAGGTTTCAAGTGAAAAATCGTCAGAACCATGTTGTTTGAACTAGTACACTTGTGCGCATGTGCGCAAGTGTGAGATTTATTATACATCCTAATTTTCAAAAATGCTAAAAAATATCATTGATACCTTTATCTTACGTTCATTTCGTGTATTTTCTAGAAGAAATAACGTGGAAAGAGCTACTTAAACTCAATCGTGCTTTGTAAACGTACACGGATTTTACATATCCCTCTCTGGTTCGTGTTTTACCATTGTCAAGTCAACATGCGGTATTAGGAAAATGAACTTATAAAATCGAAAGTGAAGTTATTGACAGCATAATTTTGCCTAAATAAAAAGTCTAAGGCAGATATTAGTACACTGATGTTGCACACTTCGAAAAGTGCACTGTCAATTTAACAGTTAACCTAGAACATCAAATTTATATAAAAAATCAAGTTATATATCATTTTTGTGTCAATCATAATTTATATGATGCCCAACTGATTACTATGGTTGCCTTTTGTTACTAAGTCTTAAGGGATTAAAATCAGGATAAGACAAAAAAAAAATGTCTGTCTAGCTCAAATATTTTTTGGAAGCCCTGAGATCAAGTGTTGTTAATTTTGTCCTGATGAAAAGTCCACTTCAGATTCAAGGGGCCAAAAATGGGATCCATTGATCAAATTTTCAAAGATGTTCTCCAAATGAATAAGTTAAAAGAAAACCTTAATAGAGATGTTCCTGAAAAAGGTGGCCTCAGTGGCAGAATGGTTTAAGTATTGGAACTACTGTATCACTAGCCTGTGAACACTGAGGTTATGAGTTTGAATCCAGCAAGTGACTAGTGCGCTCGACTCCAATCTTAAATGACTAGGATTGTCAGTTTTCCTACCAAAGGTCGGTGGTTCTCTCCAGGCACTCCGGCTTCCGACACCAATTAAAACTGACCTCCATGAAATAGCTCAATAGTGCTGAAAGTGGCGTTAAACACCAATCAATCCTGTAAAGGTCTTTTTTAATTGTTACTTTCTAAATTTTTTAATTGAAGCCAGCAATCCAAGTTTACATGGTAATGTATTTAGAACAGATTAAAGGAATGAAAACAAACCATGTAGAAATTTATTTAGTAGGCGATTCAGGCTTCTATAAGTCGTTTTATTGTCACCAGCACAACATAGTGAAGGTGACAAAGAAATAACGGTGTGTTCATGCATCCATTTGTCCAGTCTTGTAAGCATTCTCACACTTACAATTCTTATGAAATTTATATCAGCAACGTCTCAGACAGATTGGAAAATCAGTGCCAAGGAACTGTTTTTATACGACCGCAAAAAATTTTTGCAGTCGTATATTGGTATGACGTTGGCGTCGTCATCGTCGTCCGAAGACACATTGGTTTTTGCACAATAACTTTAGTTTAAGTGAATGGATCTCTGTGAAATTTTACCATAAGGTTCGATACCACAAAAGGAAGGTAGGGATTGATTTTGGGGGTTATGGTACCAACAGTTCAGGAATTGGGGGCCAAAAATAAGTATTTTTGTAACTTCCAGACAATAACTTGTGTGTAAGTGTATGGATCTCTCTGACATAGTACCACAAGGTTCCATATCACAAAGGGAATGCTGGGATTGATTTTGGGGGTAATTGCCTCAAAATTTTAGGAATTAGGGGCCAAAAATGGGGCAAAAAACAAGCATTTTTTTAGTTTCAGGACAATAACTTGTGTGTAAGTGTATGGATCTTTCTGAAATTGTACTGCAAGGTTCCATATCACAAAGGGAAAGCTGGAATTGAGTTTGGGGATAATTGCCCATTGAAAACATTTAGGAATAAGGGGCCAAAAATAAGCATTTTTCTAGTTTCCAGACAATAACTTGTAGTCAAGTGTATGGATCTCTCTGAAATTGAACTGCAAGGTATCATACCACAAAGGGAAGGCTGGGATTGATTGCGGGGGTAATTGCCTCAAAATTTTAGGAATAAGGAGCCAAAAAGTGGCAAAAAACAAGCATTTTTCTAGTTTCAGGACAATAACTTGTGTGTAAGTGTATGGATCTTTATGAAATTGTACTACAAGGTTCCATATCACAAAGGGAAAGCTGGGTTTGAGTTTGGGTGTAATTACCCTAAACGTTTAGGAATTTGGGGCCAAAAAACAAGCATTTTTCTAGATTCCAGACAATAACTTGTGTTCAAGTGTATGGATCTCTCTGAAATTGTACTGCAAGGTACCACACCACAAAGGCAAGGCTGGGATTGAGTTTGGGGGTGATGAATCATAAGGGGGTTCTAAAATTTGGGTGGGGATTTTTTCCCCTTTTTTCCTTTTTTTTTCTTTAAAACTTTCCATTTTAAGTTGGTTATTTCTGATTTATATATAAAAGCAAATAATAATGATATGGTTTGATTTCATCAATATTGGACCATAATAGATAAATTAAAATTTTTTAAGTTCTTAGACCACATTCATTCTGTGTCAGAAACCTATGCTGTGTCAAACATTTAATCACAATCCAAATTCAGAGCTGTATTTAGCTTGAATGTTGTGTCCATACTTGCCCCAACTGTTCAGGGTTCGACCTCTGCGGTGGTATCAAGCTGCACCAGCGAGCATTTTATTAAAGGAGTTATGGCCCTTGGAAATATAAATTATATGAAAAATTCAACTGTAAGCGCTCTCAAGCCTTCATTTCTTTGAGTATAGTTATAAAATTTATATCAAAGGTTTATATCACCAATGTCTTGGACTAGTTTGAAAATCAGTATTTACAGGAGTTATGTCGCTTGTAAATGTATTTATATTAAACATTGCATTCTAAGAACTCTTACGACATTTTCTGTGGGATTTTTATCAAATTTATATACCAGCAAGGTGTTCAAGATTGCTGACCAATTATATTTGGAAAAAAACATTGTTAGCATTTCATGTCTACTTTTCTTATAGGATATTTAAGAAAAGTTTGAAAGAACCCCACAATATTTTTTTAGAAGTAGTGCCTTTTATTTTATATATTATTAGTTAGGGAATGGATTTTGATCAGACAAGCTGAATACAGGGATTTGAGGGAACATGATTTCTTTCCAGGTTTTGGTGTTGAGAAGACAAAAAAAAAGTTTTTCAAAAATCTGACCTACAGACCAGTGTTTTTTTTCTGTCAGAAGGTAGGAAACAGTCCTATCACCCTGAAGAAAAGTTTGTTAATCTAAGAACTTGAGACATGGATAAAAACTATTGAATTTTGAATCATGAACACTATTGAAACTGCCCTACTTTGGCAGAGTTTACATCTATTATAATTGAAACAAATATTTTGCTTTTCAACTATTCTCTAATTTATTTGAATATCTTTCACATTTTAGAATCAAATTCAAGAAATGAAACAAGCACAGACACAGAATACAGCACAGTTGAGATCTTTATTGTTGGACCCTGCTGTTAATCTCGTGTTCCAGCGAATGGCAAAAGAAATGGATGAAAGCCAGGAAAAACTGAAACAAACTCAAAACGAACTCAGTGCTTGGAAATTTACTCCGGACAGGTGCTTATAAATCTCATCTCAGTACCACTATGGTAACATAAACCTGGCTTTATTAGTCCCAGCTATCTAAATCACATGTAACGCTTGTGCCAAAACATTGCACAAAAACGCATCCCTCAGACTCTTAATCCATTGGTTGGAGTCAACATTATTACTAAAATGGGAACTTGCAGAAGCTGACTGTTGAACTTATTCGTTTGGCCAGTTTCGGCAGTCAAATTTGGAGTTAGTGAGTTTAACAGACTCGTTTTGTAGACTGACTCAACTCCTGACCATCCCCAGTGTTATGTGTTGTTCTAAATTTTTACTTTTGACTTGACACAATTTTTTTCAGGGATAGTGATATACTCTGAAAGGTATTCCTTAGATAATTTGTGTTGATTGAACAAACATTTTAGACATTTAAAAAATGGCACATGGTGAGTATACTGAAAATAATGAATACCTTATATTAAGTGTTGCATGCCATTTAAATGAAATGAGCCATAAGTGAGAGTGAAAAATTACAGAAGTTGCAAAGATGCTTAGTAATTTATATGGAGTTGAATACCTGTTTTCTGAATCATGTTTTGACATTCAGAATTTCAATCTTCAGGATGACATTCTTGTACATTTTTGTATGGTAAGAAATAAAGCTCTGCTACCAAGACATTTTTTACTGTAGAATATGATTCAGAATATTGGGAAAACTTTCTTAAACTTAAATAAAAAAGATCATATGACATTATTTAAAAATGTCAGTGACAGATCTTTTTCTTTGAAGAATAAAAATTTAAGTAAAACATTGATTGTTTTACTTGAATGAAAGGAACTATTCAAAAGCAAACATTAAGAAGTGAGTTATCCAAGTGAAGTAATTTGTATGTGTCCATTTTGTTCATTTTCAGTTAGGAAAAAAAATATAGGCTGTTCAGATCTTATTTCTGTATTTTTATAGCTCCCTTAATAAGCCTAAGTATAATATTAAGCACATTATACCCTGCAATGTGATCAATAAAGAAGTAAGCACTGGACCTGTGTCAGTTTTAAAGTGCTCTTCTTGGTGCAATGTGTTCTAGTAAAATAAGGTACATTGATAATAGAATAATCAAATGCTAATCCTTTAAGACTCTGTGAGATTTTGCATTGTTGGTAGGAATTTAGATACATTTTTTTTGTAAGTTGGTTAATTTTTTTTTGCTTTTACCAGAGAATCCATAAGGAAAAAAAAAGATTAAATGTCCATAGAAAGCCAATTTACGTGATAGTTATCAACTAAAGTTTTAAATAAGCATTCACATGGGAGTTGTACTATCTCTACATATTTTTTTTTGAAAAGTCAGAGAGTTTTATGTTTGTTGGTGAAAATGTGTTTTAAACAGTAAATTCATAAGTGAAATCAGATTTATTTTCTGTTCTTGCAATCTTAAAGCTTTAATTCATGTTTAAAAAGAAACCACATTTAAGGAATAACAGTAACTGAAGAGTTGCCACATGCAATTGGGGATTTGAGAGTCACAAAGGCAGGTTTACTGGCGACATTAAAAAAGATATTTCAGACCATCAGATTCCCAATTGACAATTGCAACTGCTCAAATACAATTCTATTATTCCTATTCTAATGAAATACTTGTGAAATATTAAAAATAAAACATTTGTATTATCCTGGAAACATCAGCTGCAATTTCACAATGTTGATGCTAACCATCAGTAGTGTAATTGAAGGCAAATGTCATCCAATCGAAAGTGGTGTCATATTGCATTAGAATTTCAAAATATGTGTTTTTTGTTATCAATGTAGGATGTTTTATGCAGATTAGTTGTATAGTGAAATGAAGAAAATGAGAGTAATTACCTATAGTTATTGATAGTTGACTGCTATTACTGTCAAAAAAAAATTATAGAAAAAAATGCATGAGGATGGAAAGGCAGACTGGAATTATTTATATTCATGTGGATCAATTTTCATGGATTTAAGAAAAAAAAATTATATATATGGATACACAACTGCTTCATTTTGACAAATTCTAAAAACAAACCTTTAGAATATATAATTCTTTAGATCACTAAAATAGAATCATAAGATCCACAAGTATTAATGAATCCACTGTAAATATTTGTGGTTGGAAATAGCAAGAGAAAATCCATTTTAAGCCTTGATTCAATTTTGAATAAGTAAAGTGCTCTAAATAGAATGAGATATAATACTGATTTACACCAGGGCTTCCAAAATTATTTTTAGCCAGCCGGACATTTTATATATTATCCGATTTTAATCCCTTAAGACTAAATAAACAAAAGGCAATTATGGTAATCAGTTGCCGAGTTGGCCATCCCAATGATCGACATTAAAAAACGATATTAAACTTTCTCTGATTCAAATTCGAAGTTCTGACGTAAACTGGTAAATTGGCAGTGCATCATTCAAGTGTGCAACATCAGCGCACTTATATCTGCCTAGACTCTTTATTTGTGCAAAATAACGTTGTCAAAAACTTTACTTTCATTTTAAATCTAATACGGATGTTATTGTGACAATGGTAAAACATGGACCAGAGACGGATACGTAAATTCCGTGTACGTTTGCAAAACACGTATGAGTGTAAGTAGCTCTTTCTACGTTATTTCTTCAAGAAAATATTTGAAATAAACGTGAGCTAAAGGTATCAATGACAATTTAAGCATTTTTTGCAGAAATTAGGATGCATAATTAAATTTCACACCTGCGCACACGTGTACTAGTTCAAACAGAGAGACTGGTTCAAACAACGTGGTTATGATGATTTTTCATTTTCACCTTTTTAATTTTTTCATCAAATCATATTTGTAAACGTATTTCTGATAATTTAAATCTTTTGACTAAATTAATTAGATGCAAACTGCTGAAATGTAAGAAAATAACTTTGAATAGACTGATCAATGTCCGGTTCAAAACAGTTTACCTGTCACCTGAACAGGTAAATTTCAGCTGTTCGACAACTAATTAGCCTTGATTTAAATGAGAAGGTATTAAAGTAGGGGTTGTTTTGATAGTACTTAATGATCATGTCACTTTTATGACCGGAAATGTGTGGCTGATAAAGGCAAAAGGTTGGGTCAAAAGATCGCGAATTATATTAAAATGACCGTCTCTTTAGAAAGCCTTGAAAACTAAAAAGAAGATGACCATTTTATGCTTTTTCAGCGTGACTTTTATACAAATGTCCGGAATATATGACCATTTTGGAAGCCTTGATTTACACCGTATTTGATAGTCTGGGTCCTTGAAACAAATTTGTTCTTAAATTGCTGACCCTTGTTTCAAAATTCAGTAGATTGTCAATAAAGATTTAAAGCCTTACAAAAGTACAAATATTTTCATGTTGCGCTCTGAGAGCTTTCCAATCATGCATACAATTGTTCACAGTGATTTAGGCCAGAAACTTGCATGCTTAACGTTAATAACAGTATATTATATATAGATTTATAAAAATATGTACCAGTATTAAGATGATGACAAATATGTTGAAAATATATATGATCATTGCCATTGAAAAATGTCCTTAAAATACTTTGTGGAAATTCAGTGATTCATAGTAAAGGTATATGTAAATGTTGAATTAGGCTATGAAGATTAATGCTGTGAAATTAAATGAGATATAATTCCCTTTTGTGATAAAAAAAAAGGGCTGTGAAATTCATTTGTGGATGCTGAAAGATTCCATTTGAAAGGAGAGTGACAATTCAAGATTACTGAAAAATGTGATGCCAGGAAAAAAAAATTCCATTGAAAAAAAAGCTGTTTCCAAGTATTTTAATTACACAAATTTATTATCAGGCGTTGACTATTTCCGTTTGATCAGTCGAGTGAATCTGTGTCTGGTGTGTTAAAATAAATATGCCCAAATATTTGTATAATCTCAGAAGAAGTAGGATATATTGCTGCTGGTATTGTTAAAATTTTGACCATCAAAATAAATGGAGAGGAAAATAAGGTTAACTGAATGGTAAGAATAAGATTCATAACATGAATTTAAATCCTTCATCAGATTATCTTATCATGGATCAGGAAGCATATCACCTTCATTTGAAATTTATGATTGATGCTCTGCAAATTTGTATTCATCTTTAATGCCATGATGGAAAACATTGAAGTAGTTTTATTTCAAGTGCAATAACATATCATACTTGTACAGAGTTCTGGAAAAGTGGTGGTCTGAAGGTCCTGACCACAAAAATTGGGCAAAGGATCGACACAATTTTGGTATTTTGCATTAGAAATAAAAGTGAGGACCAGCAGATTTTCTTCAAGGACCACCAGGGAAAGAAGATTTTGTGAACTTTACATGTATATGGAGGAAATTTTGTGGTGTTATTCTTAAATCTAGTGTTAAATATATTTCAAAATCACAACTTCAGATTTCAAAATTTATCAGTTTAGAAAAGTGCTTATTTCAGTGTATGTTGTGTGCAGTTCAGCCATACAAGTGCATTTTATGCCAGATTTAAAGAAAAGTGTAGTATGTTTATTGTTTTTGTGAATATGAAAAACTGAAAGTGAAAAAAAGTGTAAATATGTAGTTATGTGTCCGAAAAAGAAAAGTCTATATACCAAAAACCAGATCTGTTTGTCAATGCTAGGATGAAAATTCTCCAGATGGTGAAATAAAAAAATGTGTTGAAAGAATAATTCTATCTGGAAGAAGACTACAGATATTCTAGGGAGTGAAAGAATGCTGTGGTGTCTAATGAAGATAAAGGAAAAAAATATGTTCATGCAGGCGTTTATGTGGTCTATTTTTGTAATTAAGTGTCTGAAAAGCATAGCTATTTGCACACAACTTTAACACCTTCACAAGTTCATTTAATGCCTGAATTCAGATGTAATACATTGTATAAAAATTTGTAAAACTTGTCTATATCATTCAAGAAAATCACACTAATCTAATCAAACAAAACAAAATTAATATATTTAGTCAAGAAATATATTTATAAATTGTCAAAATAAAGTTTGTATTTTGGTAGACAGACCCAACTTCATTCAGATCGAGAAAAAACAGTAATAATAATGAAATCTAATAACCACAGGCAAAATGAACTTAAAGTACTCTTGACAGGTAATCTCTTTCTAAAGAAAGAAATATTTTTATATGAACAAGTGTTTCAAAATGCTTGTAGTTGCCTCAAATCATAAAGAAGGAGTAAAGACACCAAAGGGGGAAGGGGATAAAAAAGCCATAAGTCAAAAAAAGAGAGGCAACACCAGGGCCAAAAGAAAAAGATGAACTAAGAACAGTAAGTACACAAATCGCTACACAGAAAACAAACAATTAAGCAACATGAAAACCAGCAAAAACCAGGGATGAACTCAGGTGCTCCAGAAGGGTCAAAATTTTCTGCTCCACAAGTGACATCCTTGGTGTTAATCCTGTTTAAATTTGTTGCAGAAACATACATGTATTTTTTTACAAGGCGTCTAACCCCAAAAAATGACAAAATTTAGAAACTGTAATGTAAATTATTACCATATATGATACAAGGCTAAGAATCGGCTGAAAATGTAAGCCTTATGTACATTGTTCTGTAAATATAAAATCTTGCATTGTAATATATTTTAGCTGCACAGATATTTCAGTTGTAATATGAAAATGTATTGTGATGAACTTTTATTCATCAAATGTATTAATAACGTGAAAGGAGAAGGTATGATAAGAGCCATTAATTGGCCACTGAAATTTAAAAAAAATAGTCAACTTATTCAAGCCTTTCAAAGCAATGTTAATTTTATTGATAAATGAACAGGTTACTATAATCTGGACACTTTAGTTCAGAAAGGTTACTTGTGATGTCACAATGGCCATTTGGTGCATATTTTTTGGTCAAAATATATGAGCAACAGCTTTACATAAAAAGATATTTCACACACATTAATATATATGTAAAGTAAATGAGGGTATTTTGGCAATTTTGCTTTTTTTCACTAAATGTATGAAGTTTGAAGTCCTAATGCCAATTAATGAGTCATAATTTAAAATGAAAACACTGATGTCCGACAGACAAATGTCTTATGAAGACCCAAATGATGTTATTTGGTAGGATTATAAGACTTTTTATTTTGAATTCAAATGGCCAAAAAAGTGGCCGTATCATACCATTTTCTTTGAGTGATTGTAGACCAGTGCGATTAAAGTAGTTTTGTCAGTTGTTTCAGATCATGGAAGTATTATATTGACAGGAACTACAACAACCCGACCTCAATGTTTCAACTGCAATGCTGCTTGCATTTAAATGACAAGTCAATTAACTTAAATCTTGCATGTTATCAACACACCAGTGTGAAATTGTCATGTTTCAGTTATGTCTGCAAGTATGGAGATATTTAAAGAAACCTGAAGTCATAATAAATTCTAAGGAAACTGGAACAACATTTACCCCAAAAATTCAGGCCTTTCATGCAATCGATCTCTCTTATTTGTGCGGTTAATGTAGCTATTGTAGAACAGTGGAAAATAATGAATGAAATTAATCGGGATGTTGATTCTTGATATTTGCAGATGACATGCTGACCAGTCTTTCATTTATGGGTTAAAAACCAATTAAATTCAGTAATTGTTTTCTGACAGGTATTAGCACCGTTCTATCTTATATTAAACCACATGACTGTTAGGAAGTATCTCTGGTCTGTTTACTATGGCGTATAGGCATGATAGGGGGGCATAACAGTTATTAAAAAATGCCCTATTAATGAATCATTATAATGCACTAATTTAACATATTAAATATTGTTTCTACAGAGCTAATAATCATTGTAGTTCCTGTCAGTAGAATACTTCCATGGTCAGATGTATATATACTTATTTGTCATATTAAGATCTAAGGAAACACAATTAGATATGTATAATTTATAAAATTATCCAATTTTCACAATACAATTTTTCTTGTCTATTAATGTACAAGTGACTGATTTTTCCAGAAGGAATATTGAATTCTTTTTGAAAGTTTAAATGATACTACTGTACTTGCATAAGCATTTTTGTCTCACCTCGAGAAGGTTGTGAAGGCAAGAATAACTATGCTGTTTCAGACATCAACAATATATTAGTTTGTGATTAGGTCAGTTTCAGAGGAACGACTAAATGTAAGTCAATGATATATTGTATGCAGTTGTATAAGCATTTGCACGTCTCATTTCCATGGAGATTATATGGCCGCCCCTCACCTCACCATGGTTCAATGACTGAACCTTTTGTATTTTTCACATGTTGAAGTTTGTGTTTAGGTCAGTTTAATGGGAACACTTGTGATAAGTCAATGGCCTTAGGTATGCAGTTGTATTAGCATTTCTATTTCTCCTTTCCATGGAGATTATTTGTGTTGGCCCTGCTCCCTCAGTCATGGTCTATTGACTTTGAACTCTTGCTTGGATTACACATTATAGTTTGTGAATAGCTCTGTTTAAGATGGTTCACTTATGGTAAGTCAATTATAAAACCTTTATTTTAAATACTTTTATCAACATAAATTCAATCATAATCATGAAAGCAGTCAAGATATTTCAGCTTCTGCACTCTTGTTTAATTTTAATGCAAAGGTGGTGAAACAAATCTTCAGTGTATGTTTAATAACAACCTGGCCGTGTTAGGCGCAACTTTTTGGAAGTTTTGCTCCTAGGTGCTCTTTAGCTTTGTACTTGTTTTGGCTTTCAAACTTTTTCAACTGAGCGTCACTGGTTAGTCTTGTGTGGACAAGTTGCACGTCTGGCGTATTAAATTTTAACCTAGTACCTTTTGTTAGCTATTATTCGTGTGTTTCTTTGTCCTATATGTTCTCCCATTTGTTAGTGTTGTAGTCCTGTCATGTGGTTTTGTTGCTTTGATGTTATATTTAACATTGCCATAAAAGCGGGAGGTTTGGCAAGTCAGGAAAATGGCCATTGTTATATTATAGGTCGTTTGTGTGTGTGTTACATTTTAATGTTGTGTTTTTGTTGTGTCGTTGTTCTCCTCTTATATTTGATGCGTTTCCCTCAGTTTTAGTTTGTAACCCGGATTTGTTTTTATCTCTATCCATTTATGAGTTTCGAACAGCTGTATACTACTGTTGCCTTTATTTATAAAGCAGAATATTTCCTCTGTTTTTCCTCAGATCTTAATATGACCATGATGACTACATTGAAATGTACAAATGTAATCACACCCTATTGCAGGCTATCAGAAGGCAGATGTTATAGGTAACACATATATAAATCTGCTGTACACAATTGCAAAACCCACTGTATTGCAATCAAAAATCTGCACAAAAGTCAAACATTTGTTTTGAATAGCAATCAGGAACACTGATCCTATTGTATCTGCTGTTCTGATAGCTGGTTATAGGGTTTGGTAATGGCAGGTTGTAAACAGACAGTTTAGCCTATTATTTGATCAATTTTGTATGTAAAGAAAAGGTTTGAATGTACTGGATTGTATTTTTAACTAATGTATACATGTTAGACCAGTCCGATAAGTTATGTATTTAAAACTATTTATCTTATTTTTTAATATTGATCATTGAAAACTTACAAGTTGAATGAAATTTCACTGATTTGCCTTCGTAATGAACTCAATATTTTTTTGTCCCACAGAATTTCACAAAATACTCAAAATAGTCATGAAGATAGATACAAATAAACTGTTGAAGACTGTTTTATGGACTGGTTTCATTTGATGGTCGTGATAGATGTTTTTGTAACATTTTTTTAAGGTTTCAAAATTTAAGATAAATAAACAGACAATCTGTAATTTAGGACAATGTTCATTACCGAGGCTAATTTTAGATGACTTCTGTACTATTAAAGTAAACATTCTACTTTCTTTATCCTCATCAAAGACATAACCTCTATTTTTTTTTAGCTTGTACCATAGGTTATGAACAGTGTGCGTTATTTTAAATCGCTTTATTATTCATTTTTTTAATCTTTGGCAGATTACAAGAACCATGATTTCAAAATGTTTTAATATTTGGATATACATTACCATGCTCTGCTGAAACACTGCTAAAAGTTTATTATGGCAACAGAGAACTGATCTAAATAAAATGAAATGGCAAAATATGTGGTTCATTTTGTGCTAGTGTAAATAGAAAATCAGATCTAAAAGAAGAAATAAGTACATGTTCAAAATTTAAGTATGTTCTGCAATTATTGCTTTTCAAGTATTATACCCCTATGCTGCAAAATACATTGTTGTAACCTTATATGCAAGTATTTGTTAATCCTTGATTTCTACTGCATATTACTATAAAGACCCTATTTGTAAGCATTGAGAGCCAAGCTACTTCAATAATATTGAACCCCCTGATATTATGTAAAACATGTATTTTTTATTGTTTATCAAATTCGAAAAATACCAATATGTTCATTGATTGAGGAAGACATAATTTTGTGATTTGGATAATCTCCCCTTAGTACACTCTAAAAATTTACAATTTGTTATTCTGAAATAATTTTTTTTTTTCTCAGATATTTTGAATAGTATCATGATCAGAATTTTTCAACTTTTATTGCTTTAAAAATTAAACACACTGCCATGATAAGGATAAACAACCTATACAGATTTACATTTAAAAGAAGGTAAATTTTTGATAGCGAAAATCATCTTAGATCCTGATGCTATAGGAACCTTGCAAATGTGTACAGGGATTATGTTTTATGATAATGAATGTATGTGATAACATGATGTATATTTTTTTACACTCGCCAAAACATTGATTTGTAAAGAAATAAGAACCCAAAATGTACCTGGGTAAAGATTAAGGCATGTCCATTTAAACATACAGGGTTCCAAGGGAATGCACTTAAAAATGGGGCAACCACCACCAAGGCAAATTTAGAATTTCACTTACTTTTACTATATTCCTGACATCCACCTTAGGTAAGATTTTAAAGTGGGTCCCATGTATATTTTTTATGGAACATTCTTAAATAAAAGATACAGATGATGTCATATCTCCTTAATTGATTTGTATTTAGAAGGTGTCTGTTTTTGTGTAATCATTTTATAGAAACCATTTCAAAAGTTATTTAATGCATATGATACACTTTATTTATTAGACAAACTTTATAGTAAAGGGCTTCCAACAACAGTTTGTATTAGCACATTGCACTTTGATATGTGGTTTATGTCAACATATGAAAAAAGATTTGAAATGCCCATTACAAAATTATGTTAGATGCAAAGATTGCTTCCTCAATACCATATCAATGTACATGTATGTATGTAAACAGGTTATCCCAGAATAATTGAATTGAATTGTGATATTTGTGATCATGTGTAATTTTGCAACAAAACACGATAGCTGTCCTTGTACATAATTTTATGAAGCCTATGGTAAGGGTAACACGTTACCACTCTGTGTCTGTTACATTGAAATTCAAGTCAAACAATTTCAGTATGTTACACCCATAAATTGAACCACTGAGTGATCCAATTTTGTTATCTGTCAGATTGATCATAAGAACATCCTAAATTTTTAAATTGCTTGAGCAACATTTCAGGTATAGTTGTTTAAAACTGGCACTGAAAGGTGGAATGCTACAGTCATTGCAATAGCTTTCTTAACTTTTTACAAAGGGAATAATGACCGCCTTGATTTTTTCATTGACCAGTAAGATGACTCTGTATTAAGTGTCACGGCTGTGAATTCAACCGCTGAGTGATCATTGAGTGGTCAGTGTATTACTGACACTGTATTAGTTGTCAACAAAAGACAAGGCAGGATATTGTCAATTATTGCCCTCAATGATTCAACATAGCTTAACCTGATGTGTATAATGGTAAATGGATGTGCTTTATGCAACATCTCATTTATGTTAAGCTGAGGTTATGTCCGAATGCTAAGACAAAAGTGGCAAAATATATAGACCTTGAAAAAATATGTAAATAGTGGAAAGTATTATTAGAAATGTGACCCATCAAAATATTTTGTGTGCATATTACTATGTCACTGATAAAACTTTGTCAAAATTGGTTTGCTTAACACCCATTCACTGTTTACCTGACATCCAAGCTGTACAAAGCAAAATATCTTTATTTCAAGCATTTACCCAAACAAAAAGACCATTCAATACTACTTCTTAAACTTGATTGTAGTATTTCAAAACGTTTATTAAAAGATTGAAGCAGTAACACTTAAAGAAGGTTGAAAAATATTCTGAAAAGGGAGACAAAACTATACATGATGGCCAGTCAAGTTACCATAGTTTTATGTATCCACAAAATTTTGATTCCCTCCCACATTTCAGTCCATTAAATTCTGGTTCATTACATTCATCATGGATGTGCAGGTATGTTCTTTGAATAGAATTTGTGTTAATAAAAATTTTGGTGGTTTCTTGGTTCCAAACTGTCCATTATATAGCATCACTAAAACATTCTGTGTAGGATAACAACACATGCTTGCAATTTTATCCCTCCCCAAATTATTTGAATTGATTTTTTTTTGATAAAATCCCCTAGCTAACTTAATTTCAAGTAAAGATTAACATCATGTATTTCCTTTCCATATATATACATGCCAAAAAAACGTATCAACAAAAATACTGAACTCCACTCGGTAAATTCAAAAAGAGGGAAGTCCATGAAAATTGACAAAATCAAATGTTAGACTATGTCAACCAACAGAATGAATGGAAAACAACTGTCATATCCCTGACTTGGTACAGGTATTTTCGAAAGAAAAAGATGGGTTAATCCTGGTTTTATAGCTAGCTAAACCTCTCACTTGTATGACAGTTGTTTATAACTCCGTAATATTGACAAAGTTGATTGAGCAACCCAAACAGATATAAATGGTTAATGTGACAATAGTTAGATCTAGCAGCCAAAACTGTGTAAACATACATCACAGACATACAACACAACTGACTAAAAAATTCAAAAACAAACATACAAATAAATCTGACAAAGATGCCAACAAAAAATGTTTTTGTAGTTAATAAATCATCCCTTCGTAAATTTTACGGACGCCATCACGAGTTGGTTGACCGTTATGGAATAGCCGTTTCACAGATGATATCGGATATGTTCCTTATGTCGTAACTACAATACCCTTCCCTTTTCACGAATGTGACTTACCGAATTAGACTATTTACCGGATTTGTAATAACATAAGCAACACGACGCGTGCCACATGTGGAGCAGGATCTGCTTACCCTTCCGGAGCACCTGAGATCACCCCCCATTTTCGGTGGGGTTCGTGTTGCTTAGTCTTTAGTTTTCTATGTTGTGTCATCTGTACTATTATTTGTCTGTTTGTCTTTTTATTTTTGGCCATGGCGTTGTCAGTTTGTTTTCAATCTATGAGTTTGACTGTCCCTCTGGTATCTTTCGTCCCTCTTTAATAGTACTTCTCTGCTGCAGGATTATTAATGTGAAAATTAAGTAGAAGTCAATATAATAAAACCCATTGCACACATTTCAGCCTAACTTAAATGACAACTTCACTAGTGTTAGGTGATATTGATTCTTCATTTAGGGATGCAATAAAATTTCTGAGTGTAACAAACTGAAATCAGGCAACTTGACATATAGATGTGAAGGTATAAGATGTTGTTTCAAGCAATAGTTGTATCATGTTGTTAGATGAGATCTGTGACTATTTTCATGCAAAAAAATTATGATAAAAATTGATCCTAAGCAATACTCAAATGTTCATACACGTGAAATTTTTTTTTTTAAGAGTTGTTTCTTAATTAAAATTTTTATACTATGACTAATGCTGTAATAAACTTTAAACTTATCTTAGGGTAAAATTATAAATAATATGATTTGCATGCTTTGTCACTGCATTCATTGGTAGTTGCAAATTATCATAGGCCATATTACCTGGTCTGTCTTTGCATGGTGTTCATATTTATCATTATCATACATTGATATATTCTTTTAAAAAAACACACACAATCTAGATGAGGTGAATGGATGAAAGTTTTCTGATGCATTCTTTAAAGGTCTCTACCGTCTCATGGTAATGGAAAAGAAACAATAGTGTGTATTAATTCATGACACAAAAATCCATACAGACACTTGAGAAAACCTAAAGCAAACAAGCAGCACTTTTATTTCTGTCTAGTCAATCAAGATTAAAGTTGAAAGCAACTTGCCACAAGTGGAGTTCGAACTCACAACCTCAGTATTGACAAGCTTGTGATCACTGTAGAGGAAATACCTTGGCCACTGAGACCTGCCATATTATAGCTAAGTGACAGAGAAAAAAATTACCTTTAAATACATTGAAACAAATTTAAAAAATCTTAATTTCATCCATATTGGTGGCTATTCCTACTCCAAATTAATTTTGTAGGGTTTCACCATGAACTCCATGAAAGTCTTAAGTATGTAAATTTAAAGTCCTTAAACAGGTAGTTAATATATAATCCAGAGATTTCAGTTCATAATTACAAATAATTGATAGGGAAAGCAGGTAGAACAATAGGATTCTTTTCATTTTCAGTCAAACTGGTAAGAGACTTATGGCAAAATGTAGAATGTTATTACAAGAAAATGAAGAATTAGGAAAAACTATTAATTCTGGGAGAACAGCTAAATTGGAAGGGGAGATTTCATTACAGAAGACAATGGTACAGGAAATGAAGAAAAATCAAGAGGGTAAGTCTCGAGAGTAAAAAACTTGCTGTTTATTCAATTAACATAAAACAAAAATCAGGAGGGTAAGTCTCAAGAGTTAAATGTTGCTGTTCAATCAATATACATAGGGTATATTGGTGTTGTTTTATTAGTCCCTACCGATGAAAATCGAAGGGGACTTTAGGTTTGCACTCCGTCCGTCTGTCTGTCATGCTTTAAGATATTGATTTGATATTTGGTGTATTATTTTATCATGACAAGTTACAGGTCAAGTTCGATTTTCATGATTTTAGCTTTTCTCCTTGTTCAGTTAAAGCCCTTTCCCTAGAATTAAAATTTTGATGAAATACTTATTAATTACTAGATATTTGTTCAAAGGGAAATAAATCATTTTTGTCGAGCCTGCTACTTTTGTTGCAGAAAGCTCGACATAGGGATAGTGATCCGGCGGCGGCGGCATCAGCGTAAGCTAACTTCTTAAAAGCTTTATATTTTAGAAGCTAGAAGAGACCTGGATGCTCCATACATTGTCCTTGACCTCATTTTCATGGTTCAGTGACAACTTGAAAAAAAAGTCAACATTTTTTGTAATGTTAATTTCTTTCTTATTATGAGTAATAGGATAACTATATTTAGTATGTGCATACTTTGCAAGGTCCTCATGCCCGTCAGACAATTTTCATTTGACCTCGACCTCATTTCATGGATCAGTGAACAAGGTTAAGTTTTCATGGTCAAGTCGATATATCAGATACTATAAGCAGTAGGTCTATAATTTGGTATATGGAATGATTGTAAGGTGTACATGTCCAACTGGTAGGTGTCATCTGACCTTGACCTCATTTTCATGGTTCAGTGGTCAAAGTTAAGTTTTTGAGTTTTGGTCTTTTTTTCTAATACTATATGCAATATGTCAACTATATTTGGTGTATGGAAATATTTTATGATGTACATGTCAGTCTCCCAGGTTTTATTTGACCTTGACCTCATTTTCACGGTTCATTTCTCCGTGTTAAGTTTTTGTGTTTTGGTCTGTTTTTCTTCAACTATAAGCAATAGATCAACTATATTTGTTTTATGGAAGGATTGTAAGGTGTATATGTCTGTCTGGCAGGTATCATCTGACCTTGGCTTCATTTTCATGGTTCATTGGTCAATGTTAAGTTTTCATGGTTAAGTTTGTTTCTTAGATACTATAAGCAATAGGTCAACTATATTTAATTCATAAATTCATTGTAAGGTGTACATGTCTGTCTGGCATGGTTCATCTGACCTTGACCTCATTTTCATGGTTCATTGGTCAATGTTAAGTTTTCTTGGTTAAGACTGTTTCTTAGAAACTATAAGCAATAGGTCAACAATGTTTGGTTTATTGAATGATTGTAAGGTGTACATGTATTTCTGGTTTGGTTTATCTGACCTTGACCTCATTTTCTTGGATCATGTTCAAGTTAATGTGTTACTTGTAGTTAAGTTTTATATTTAGGACTATCAACATAAAATCAATGGTTAGTAAAGAAGGCGAGACATTTCAGCATGTGCACTCTTGTTTAACTTTCCCTAGAATTAAATTTTTGATGAAATACTTATTAATTACTAGATTTCTGTTCAAATGGGAAATAACTCATTTTTTAAAAGATTTGTAAAAGACATTGTATTAAGATAAATGACATTTTGGATTTTTTTCCTTTTTTTTTAGTAAATTGTTTGAAGAATTTAGTTGTAGGTTTGTTTGTTATTTTTTGTATTTTACACCATGGCAAGTTATCGATCAAGTTTGAATTTCATTCCATTACAATGAATTTTTAACCGGTAGGGGACTATGTATTGCCATGCAATACTCGCAGAATGCTTGTTTAATAGGGAATTTAATAAGATTTATTAAGAAAAACATATCTCAAAAACTACCATTTCAGCTGGAAACCTGTTAAAAGTTCAAATCCTTTTGCTTTAGAATTAGTCTGCAGTTTCTTGGTTGGTCTTTGATACAAAAGTAAAGAGATGTGGTATAATTGCGAATGAGACCAATATCTACCACAGTTCAAATGACATGGATATAAGCAATTATAGATACTGTATGACCTTTAACAGTAGAAAATCCTATACCGTATAGTCCCCTATAATAAGCCTGGACATGAAAAATGTGAAACAAACTGCCAAACGTAAAACAATAGTTTACGAAAAAAAACAAATATAAAGGACATAAACCAACAACAACCATTGAATTACAGGCTTCTGACTTGGGACAGGCAACTAAAACATTTGACAAGATTAAACATTTGTGAGCTCTCAACCCTCCTCCCCCTTGATGCTGAAAATAGAATATAAAATTTCAAACTTAAAACAATGCTTAACGAATATTTCTATGCTAAACAGTTCATGTAAAAAAATCTCATACCAGCTGGTTCACATATTTGTCCCACATAATTAAGTTGTTTGCACAAAAGTAATGGAAATATAATTAATTACATCGACAATGTAATTTTAATGTAATTAATATATAAAAATCAATGTAATTCATATGTAATTAATTTCTTTCTTATGAAATTGAACCAAGGTGTGACTTGTGAGACATATTTGGTATGCAGTTGTATTATCATTGGTACATCTCATTCTATGGAGATTATTTGGCCACACCCCCATGGTATAACAAATATTTCACCATGTAGCCTGAATTCCTACAAGTATCCTGTGGTATAATACATCTCCTTATTTTTTTGTCCCCTACCCAAGAAGTCGAAGGGGACTTTAGGTTTGCACTCCGTCCGTCTGTCTGTCTATCCGTCAGTCCGGCAAATCAGGTTTTCACACTTTTTTTCTTCATGCTTGAAGATATTGATTTGATATTTGGTGTATTGTTCTGACAAGTTACAGTTCAAGTTCGAATTTTGTTCCTGTCTGATGATTTTGTGCAGAGTTATGGTCCCTATACTTAGAAAATTCACTTAAATAATCAGTTTTCATCACTTTTTTTCATCATGCTTGAAGATATTGACTTGATATTTGTTATATAGTTAACACCATGACAAGTCATAGATCAAGTTAGAATTTTGTTCCAATACAATGAATTTTTAACTGGTAGGGGACTATGTATCACCATGCAATACTCACAGAATGCTTGTTATCAAGTGAGATGTCCGATATACAAGTATCAGACAGCAACCCAACTGTGGAAAAACTAAAATCAAGACACTTTATGTTTTGGTTTTGCATAGTTGAATACTTTAAAATGGCTTATTTTTGCAGATATTAAATTTCAAGATTTCGGTATGATTTCATCCTTCAAATATTGAATGTTTTTCAGAGCTTGATGAGTTTCTTGGTGAAGTCGAAGAAGATGTAGAAGGCATGCAAAGTATGATTTACGTCTTACAACAGCAGCTTAAAGACAGTAAAGATCAGATAACACAGCTACAGGAAGATAATTCAAGACTTAAACAAAGTCCATCTAAACATAGCCCATATAAACATCAATCACAAGAATACACATCTCACAGTTCAGAACAAATCAGCATAAAAAAGGAACCTAAAGACGATCATGAAAGTATGGAAACGGACCAGTCAGAGATGAATAATGATCATGATATGCAAATTAATCATAACCCATCATCCAATCAGACTAGTAGCTCAAACCCAAATTCACCAAGATCACATGGTTTGGTTAGGGACTATGATAGCTCTGAAGAGTTGTCAAGAGACTGGTCTAGGAGCCCTGATCAACGGACTCATGAGTCCATTGACTCTTTATACAATAAAACAAAAAGTAAGAGGGACGTGAAAATAAGACTCAGAATTAGATAGATACAGTGACAAAGATTGTTCAAATGAAATTTTGAGAAGCGGTGTTGCCGGACTCAATTAAAAAGAGACATTGGGGCAAGTGTAATTCATTAAATCATGTGGTCATTCAAACCATTTATAACATTTTAAATAGAATTTTTCATATTTTCTTTCCATTTTTCATCATAGACATGAAATTTTTTGTTGAAATAATTGAAAATCGTCCAAAGACAATGTTTTGATATGTATATCGTGGTAGCTGCCTTTATCATAAAATTGAGTTATTTGTTACTGAAAAAGAGGTAGATTTTTGTCTGTTCTAAACTCTTTTTATTGCATTCAATTTATACTTGATCATCTTCAAAAAATGAAATTGATTGCATGCAATTAATGTGCATACTTTGCAAGGTCCTCATGCCCGTCAGACAATTTTCATTTGACCTCGACCTCATTTCATGGATCAGTGAACAAGGTTAAGTTTTCATGGTCAAGTCGATATATCAGATACTATAAGCAGTAGGTCTATAATTTGGTATATGGAATGATTGTAAGGTGTACATGTCCAACTGATATGTGTCATCTGACCTTGACCTCATTTTCATGGTTCAGTGGTCAAAGTTAAGTTTTTGAGTTTTGGTCTTTTTCTAATACTATATGCAATATGTCAACTATATTTGGTGTATGGAAATATTTTATGATGTACATGTCAGTCTCACAGGTTTTATTTGACCTTGACCTCATTTTCACGGTTCATTTCTCCGTGTTAAGTTTTTATCGACCGCAAAAATTTTGTTCGTATATTGTATGACATTAGCGTCGTATCGTCCGAAGCGCATTGGTTTCGCACTCTAACTTTAGTTTAAGTGAATGGATCTCTATGAAATTTTACCATAAGGTTCAATATCACAAAAGGAAGGTTGGGATTGATTTTGGGGTTATGGTACCAACAGTTCAGGAATTAGGGGCCAAAAGGGGCCAAAAATAAGCATTTTGTAACTTCCAGACATAACTAGTGTGTTAGTGTATGGATCTCTCTGACTTTGTACCACAAGGTTCCATATCACAAAGGGAATGCTGGGATTGATTTTTGGGGCAATTGCCTCAAAATTTTAGGAATTAGGGCCAAAAAGGGTCAAAAACAAGCATTTTTCTAGTTTCATGACAATAACTTGTGTGTAAGTGTATGGATCTTTCTGAAATTGTACTACAAGGTTCCATATCACAAAGGAAAGCTGGAATTGAGTTTGGGGTAATTGCCTGAAACGTTTAGGAATTAGGGGCCAAAATAAGCATTTTCTAGTTTCCAGACAATAACTTGTGTTCAAGTGTATGGATCTCTGAAATTGTACTGCAAGGTACCATACCTCAAAGGAAGGCTGGGATTGAGTTTGGGGTGATGAATCATAAGGGGTTCAAAAATTTGGAGGGATTTTTTTCCTTTTTCCTTTTTTTCTTTAAAATTTTCCATTTTAAGTTAATTATTTCTGATTTATATTTAAAAGCAAATAATACTGATATGGCAGGAGATACACACCTAACAGGATGTAAATTATTATATAATAAGTATTGTGCAATAGCAAGAAATTTTCAATTGCACAGTATTGCGTAAATGCAAGAAATCTTCAATTGCACAGTATTGCGAATAGCAAGAAATATCCAATAGCACAATATTGCGAATAGCAAGAAATTGATTAATTGTACAGTATTGTCAGAATAGAAGAAATATTCAATTGCACGTATTGCGAGATTGCAAGAGATATTCAATTGCACAGTATTGTGCAAAAGAAGATACTATTGATAAATTGCTTATTTCTTGACCAATTTCAATGGGGTTTTATTCTTGAACTCTTGGGGTTCTTTAATATGCTGAATCTAACCGTGTATTAAGTTTTTTGGATTTTGTGCCCGTTTTAAATTGGTCCACATTGAGGTCCAAAGGGTCCAAAATTAAACTTTCTTTGATTTCATCAAAATTGAATTATTGGGTTCTTTGATATGCCGAATGTAACCGTGTATTTAGATTCTTAATTTTGGTCCCATTTTCAAATTGGTCTACATTAAGGTCCAAAGGGTCCAAAATTAAACTTAGTTTGATTTTAACAAAATTGAATTCTTAGGGTTCTTTGATATGCTGAATCTAAACATGTATTTAGATTTTGATTATGGGTCCAGTTTTCAAGTTGGTCCAAATCGGGTCCAAAATTAAACTTTGTTTGATTTCAACAAAATTGAATATATGGGGTTCTTTGATATGCTGAATCTAACCATGTATTTAGATTTTTGATTTTTGGGCCCGTTATCAACTTTGTCCACATTGAGGTCAAAAGGTCCAAAATTAAACTTTGTTTGATTTCATCAAAATTGAACTCTTGGGGTTCTTTGATATGCTGAATCTAACCATGTATTTAGATTTTGGATATTGGACCATAATAGGTGAATGTCCAATTTAAAATTTTAAGTTCTTAGACCACATTCATTCTGTGTCAAAACCTATGCTGTGTCAAATATTTAATCACAATCCAAATTCAGAGCTGTATCAAGCTTGAATGTTGTGTCCATACTTGCCCCAACTATTCAGGGTTCGACCTCTGCGGTCGTATCAAGCTTCCTCTCGAGCATTTTATTGTGTTTTGGTCTGTTTTCTTCAACTATAAGCAATAGATCAACTATGTTTGTTTTATGGAAGGATTGTAAGGTGTATATGTCTGTCTGGCAGGTATCATCTGACCTTGACCTCATTTTCATGGTTCATTGGTCAATGTTAAGTTTTCATGGTTAAGTTTGTTTCTTAGATACTATAAGCAATAGGTCAACTATATTTAATTCATAAATTGATTGTAAGGTGTACATGTCTGTCTGGCATGGTTCATCTGACCTTGACCTCATTTTCATGGTTCATTGGTCAATGTTAAGTTTTCTTGGTTAAGACTGTTTCTTAGAAACTATAAGCAATAGGTCAACTATGTTTGGTTTATTGAATGATTGTAAGGTGTACATGTATTTCTCGTTTGGTTTATCTGACCTTGACCTCATTTTCTTGGATCATGTTCAAGTTAATGTGTTACTTGTAGTAAAGCTTTATATTTAGGACTATCAACATAAAATCAATGGTTAGTAAAGAAGGCAAAACATTTCAGCATGTGCACTCTTGTTTAACTTTCCCTAGAATTAAATTTTTGATGAAAGACTTATTAATTACTAGATTTCTGTTCAAATGGGAAATAACTCATTTTTTAAAAGATTTGTAAAAGACATTGTATTAAGATAAATGACATTTTGGATTTTTTTCCTTTTCTTTAGTAAATTGTTTGAAGAATTTAGTTGTAGGTTTGTTTGTTATTTTTTGTATTTTACACCATGACAAGTTATCGATCAAGTTTGAATTTCGTTCCATTACAATGAATTTTTAACCGGTAGGGGACTATGTATTGCCATGCAATACTCACAGAATGCTTGTTTAATAGGGAATTTAATAAGATTTATTAAGAAAAACATATCTCAAAAACTACCATTTCAGCTGGAAACCTGTTAAAAGTTCAAATCCTTTTGCTTTAGAATTAGTCTGCAGTTTCCATTGGTCTTTGATACAAAAGTAAAGAGATGTGGTATAATTGCGAATGAGACCAATATCTACCACAGTTCAAATGACATGGATATAAGCAATTATAGATACTGTACGACCTTTAACAGTAGAAAATCCTATACCGTATAGTCCCCTATATTAAGCCTGGACATGAAAAATGTGAAACAAACTGCCAAACATAAAACAATACAGTTTACGAAAAAAAAAACAAATATAAAGGACATAAACCAACAACAACCATTGAATTACAGGTTTCTGACTTGGGACAGGCAACTAAAACATTTGACAAAATTAAACATTTGTGAGCTCTCAACCCTCCTCCCCCTGGATGCTGAAAATAAAATATAAAATTTCAAACTTAAAACAATGCTTAACGAATATTTCTATGCTAAACAGTTCATGTAAAAAAATCTCATACCAGCTGGTTCACATTTTTGTCCCACATAATTAAGTTGTTTGCACAAAAGTAATGGAAATATAATTAATTACATCGACAATGTAGTTTTAATGTAATTAATATATAAAAATCAATGTAATTCAAATGTAATTAATTTCTTTCGTATGAAATTGAACCAAGGTCTGACTTGTGAGACATATTTGGTATGCAGTTGTATTATCATTGGTACATCTCGTTCTATGGAGATTATTTGGCCACACCCCCATGGTATAACACATATTTCACCATGTAGCCTGAAATCCTACAAGTATCCTGTGGTATAATACATCTCCTTATTTTTTTGTCCCCTACCCAAGAAGTCGAAGGGGACTTTAGGTTTGCACTCAGTCCGTCTGTCTGTCTATCCATCAGTCCGGCAAATCAGGTTTTCACACTTTTTTTCTTCATGCTTGAAGATATTGATTTGATATTTGGTGTATTGTTTTGACAAGTTAAAGTTCAAGTTCGAATTTTGTTCCTGTCTGATGATTTTGTGCAGAGTTATGGTCCCTATACTTAGAAAATTCACTTAAATAATCAGTTTTCATCACTTTTTTTCATCATGCTTGAAGATATTGACTTGATATTTGTTATGTAGTTAACACCATGACAAGTTATAGATCAAGTTAAATTTTGTTCCAATACAAAGTTTTTAACGGTAGGGGACTATGTATCGCCATGCAATACTCACAGAATGCTTGTTATCAAGTGAGATGTCCGATATACAAGTATCAGACAGCAACCCAACTGTGGAAAAAATAAAATCAAGACACTTTATGTTTTGGTTTTGCATAGTTGAATACTTTAAACTGACTTATTTTTGCAGATATTAAATTTCAAGATTTCGGTATGATTTCATCCTTCAAATATTGAATGTTTTTCAGAGCTTGATGAGTTTCTTGGTGAAGTCGAAGAAGATGTAGAAGGCATGCAAAGTATGATTTACGTCTTACAACAGCAGCTTAAAGACAGTAAAGATCAGATAACACAGCTACAGGAAGATAATTCAAGACTTAAACAAAGTCCATCAAAACATAGCCCACATAAACATCAATCACAAGAATACACATCTCACAGTTCAGAACAAATCAGCATAAAAAAGGAACCTAAAGACGATCATGAAAGTATGGAAACGGACCAATCAGAGATGAATAATGATCATGATATGCAAATTAATCATAACCCATCATCCAATCAGACTAGTAGCTCAAACCCAAATTCACCAAGATCACATGGTTTGGTTAGGGACTATGATAGCTCTGAAGAGTTGTCAAGAGACTGGTCTAGGAGCCCTGATCAACGGACTCATGAGTCCATTGACTCTTTATACAATAAAACAAAAAGTAAGAGGGACGTAGAAAATAAGACTCCAGAATTAGATAGATACAGTGACAAAGATTGTTCAAATGAAATTTTGAGAAACGGTGTTGCCCGGACTCAAATTAAAAAAGAGACATTGGGGCAAGTGTAATTCATTAAATCATGTGGTCGTTCAAACCATTTATAACATTTTTAAATAGAATTTTTCATATTTTCTTTTCCATTTTTTCATCATAGACATGAAATTTTTTGTTGAAATAATTGAAAATCGTCCAAAGACAATGTTTTGATATGTATATCGTGGTAGCTGCCTTTATCATAAAATTGAGTTATTTGTTACTGAAAAAGAGGTAGATTTTTGTCTGTTCTAAACTCTTTTTTATTGCATTCAATTTATACTTGATCATCTTCAAAAAATGAAATTGATTGCATGCAATTAACTGTCAGATAGGATTATCACATCACACCACATAAAATATTCAAGTTGTAGACATGTACAGAAGAAACATGACTATTTTGTATATACTCATTATCATGGTTTGATTGTAGTAAATCAATTTATGCAAATAAGCTAGCTACACAAATGAAGTTATTTGGATTTTTTTTTTAACTTGGGGGAAATCTATTTTATTGTTACACCTACAACTATAATTTATTGATATTCATCACTGAAGTCATGTGGAAGTGAAAATATTATATTTAATCTTTGAAAGGCTTATTTGTCTGCCATTACAGGTAAATATCTTGTAGTAAATGTCAACTGTTTAATGAACTTTAAATGTAAAGCAGAATATAAATAAAAAAGCACCTAGGGTCCACTAATATTTGAAGAATACCAAGATTTTTCTGTGGTCACTATAAGAATTTGTTGATTATAATGTTATTACTTATATTAATCTTGAAAAAATATGAATTAGCTGAAGTTAAGCTCTGTAAGCTCTAAATTATGTACAACATATTCAGCACACATTTATAGTATGTGCAATCATCTTAACACAGGCTTGATAGTCATGTGCAAGATTTACTTTGAGAGTGAACAATTTTTGTAGTTTAAATTTAAGGCCACACTTTATTTGTTATTCTAATGAGATTAATTGTTGAAAGTAAGGGCAAGTGGGCAATATTTTTATGTTTCTTAGCTTGCAACATAAATTAATGAAAAACATAAAATATGCTGAAGAATTTATTTAATTTTGTCCTTGAATTTTTGAAAAAGATAAAGAAGGTGTGAGAGTCAAATGAGTGTGGCCATATCAATTCTTATTATTTTCCTATCACTTTTACCTCCATCACAAGATTTCAAAAAGTATTGAACAGACAAGCTGAATACCTCTTTACAATGTTGTTTTATAATAGTCCTATTATCATGTGTTAGTTGTTTTGTTACAACTTATTTGTTTTCATTAGAAAGACAGGTTAGTTATCTCCTTGCATCCAAAAAAAAAATTTTGTTATGCATTAAGGTATATAAAAAAGGCTCAATAGAAAACACAAAAATCTTGTGAAGAAAAAAGCCTTTTTTCTTGTTCAAGCACTTTTAATTTGTAACTGAGAGTGGCCCTGTATTTCAAATTGCTTCAGACCACATTCTCACTTTCCCTGTTAACATGTATTACATGAATAGAAATGATCTACCATGAGTTTTGGTTAAATGTAAAGCATAATACTTGTACGAAATAATGACAAATGTCACCATCTTTCCCTAACGTCATTTGCAATAATAGCTGGGTTGCCTCAGTTGAAAAAAGAGGATATCAAATTTAAGCCAGTTGTTCAACATAGTTTTGGCTATTGTGATTAACTTAAATTTTAAAAGTATTTATTTGGTAAAAATGTTTGATCCAATGTCTTGACATGGTTGAACTACACGATATGAATATATGGTCTGATTATCAGATATTGATCAGAGACAACAGTTCAACAAAGATCAAATAACATGAAGGTGAATACTTGAATTTACACATTTATAGGTCACATAACAACAGTTCTAAAATTTCCCAACTTCAGTGTATTAAGATTTCATAAAAAAATATTTTAGAAATACAAGAGACAACTGTTTAAGCAAATAGTGAATATAATAGAAAGACAATCAAAAACCAGTGGACTAAAAGCTAACGTCTTTGAACAGTCACATGAGGCAAGGATTAATATGTTAGATAAACTATTAACAGTGCAGATCACCATGTTATAAAAAATTTGATCTTTAGGTTCTTGTAAAAGGCTAATTTTTCTTTTGAAAGAATGTACAATGTATTGATATTGCAAGTTTATCACCCTGTCGAGTTTTCTATCCATCAAAGATGGAATGCAGGAAGTTTTATCATGCTTTCTTATAGCTTTTGGGAAAAAAACAAAAAATTGGATAAATGTTTAAAACTTAGAGGAAACTAAATGTGAACTCTAAATACTAAAATAGCACTTTTTCTGCCTATTTCTTGTAAATTTTACAGTGACAGTACTGCCAACTTGGCAAGGTATGATTGTCTATAGGAAAGATATGTTTTACTTGGTCCCAAATCTTACAAGAGGACAGGTAATAACATAATGTTTGTTATTAAAGTAAATTTTATTTATGTTGTTGGCCATATGTATGAACAATTATTGATGTGTTTAATTGAAATATAGAATTACTTCTAGTTTCACAATTATGTACGTCAAATTGATTAATTCCTCGGAGTTTGATTGACTGAATAATGTTGTTTTGTGTAATCAAAGATACTGTACAATTTGCATTAGTAAAATAACTTATTGTGGGTATTTTATGAAGGGTATTATTAATTTTTGCAACTTGTGAAAGAAGTGCAGGTCCTCTTAGAAGGCAACTGAAAATAAAGTTGATTATGGTGGCATTGTCTGTCTTCTCAGAAATTATTTAAAATTTTGACAAGATAAAAACTAGAACATCAAGGAAAAATTAACTTCTTGGATACTAGTCAATTGCTTTCAACTATATGGACATGATCCCATTTCAGAATAATTGAGGATGATTCCAGCCACCATCAAACATGTGTCCTTGTTATTAGACATAGAATATTTTACAAATTGATAAAAAAAAATGTAAATGGACAATCACTATAATTTTTTTGTAGAAAGAGAACATTTAAAAAGGTAATAAATTTTCAATTTCCAGTTGACTTATTGTCTTCATGTTTGAATATAAAACATCAAGTATATATATTATGTTCTTACTGGTATGTTTACTTTAGGATTTACTGTTTGAACATAAAAGATTTTTTCAGGTTGGGGGAGGAACAGATTTTAAGGAGGTGAAACCAATCCGTGATCATTCGAAATGACTTATTTACTATTACTGTTTTCCATATGCTATACATTTTGTACCTACTTTGTTTAAAGGTAGGATTATTATGCAGCTCATGTCATTTTTGTCATGCCAATCACTACTGAAAATTATTCTTAACAAAATTTAAGTCAAAAGGAAAAATAAATGGTTGAGTTCAGGACCTGAAGACATGTATTGGATGAAACGTAAAGTCTTTTACAAATGTATCTCATTTTAACCCAGTGCTAATGTTGCTATGTGAACAAAAGAGCTGTTGGAAAGATAATATTAATAAGACAACAACATAACAAGGTGTATATATGATGTGTGTTGTAATGATATGATAACTAGGAAATTGATCCAATACAGAAAACATGACCTTTGTCATTAAAGATACAAATATTAGCTGGAACTTGAAGGTAAAATGACTGATAATATTAAAGGGTTTTATGTACTGCTTTGTACTTGGACCAAAGTAATTACAATCTATATGCATATAAGAAGGGTTTGTTATGTCATGTTTTGTAAAGAATTGGATTGAGGATGTCAGTTACATTTAGGGGGAGGGGAATTTTAACACTTAAAATTTGTTTTGTACTGAAGATGTCATTAAACAATAAAGAGGCAGCTTACCATTCATCTTTGTATGTTTTATTTCAATTTAAAGGCTTGCTAATAGAGCTAATATGAGCTACTGTTGTCACTTGCTTTCAATCATTCATCGTTAATTCTTTATCTTCTATATAAATAGTGCCTTAGTTGGAACCAAACTTCACTATACTCTTCCTTCAAATGTGTCCATTCAAATTGATAACTATAATACATTACAAAAATTATACACAGTACAAGATCTACAATTAATGCTTAATAAATAATACTTTGTATTCAATAATTTTAACCAATTATCAAGAAAACATTTTGAATAAAAAGAAATTGAAAACAGCAAATATGGTCAGGAAAACAAGTTCTACAAAAATCCTTTTAGACTGAAAGCATTTTATAGACCCAAAAATTTTTGGGGTTCGTATAATGGTATGATGTCGTCTGAAGACATATTTGGTTTCTGGATAATAATTATATTTTGAAATTGTAACATGCTAAGTAAGATCTGTCAATTAAAATGTACACACATTGATGTTTGTCAATGCATAAAGTGCAGTCTCTGATAGCTCTTGCAATCACAGTGTAAATCACATTTAATGACAGTAAAGGGAAAGTTGCCAAGAGTGTTGAAGCTGTGAACAATTACATGTGTGCTGTAAAATTACTTCTACTGAAACAGAAGTTTTTATTTTTATCATACCATGGTAATTTTCATAGCTTTCATAATTCACAGTGTAATTTTCATACCAATGTCGGAAGAAAATTCAAAATCCAGGTCTTAAATTTTTATTCATCTAATATTTTCTGAATGCCACAGCAATATAATGCACAAATTATTTGTTTCACAGTTGTTTCAGAGTTTAGAGAGGGATACAGATGCCTTTTGGTCAATGTTTCCATAATGAATATGGCCTTCGCCTGGAATTTTTTCATGGTTCAATAACAGCATAAAACAATGATAGTTTTCTTACCACACAATCTTTTCAGTTGAATCTAGTTATATTTCAAATTTACTATACTTATATATAGAATATTTCCATGTTATATATAGTTCTTTTAAAGTTCATCATGACCTTGACTTTATTTGATACTTAAGTAATCGATGTTAAGTTTTTTATAAAGTAGTTTTACTTATTTTGTGTTAGGAATGAAAGTTTACAAGCTGCATATGTCCTGAATGGTTCATTTGACCTTAACCTCTTTTCCTTATTCATTATGTTAATGTGGAATTTTCATGATTTTAAGTTTCTAGTCCACAATAAATAAAAGTTGGTAGTTTCATTTGTTTTTAAGAATGATTTTAAGATATTTATGTCTTTTATGACACAACTATAGGTCACCATAAAGCCTTCAACAATGATCAACGTCCATACCGTAAGTTTAGTTGTCACTTGACAAGGACATAATACACTTGTGGGCATATAATACAAAAACAGTTACATGTCCATAATGACAATATTTTGACTACTAAATTATTGGGTGTTTTATTTCTTTTAAGAAAACAGCACATAGTTGTTGATGCAATACAAAAGCCAGTTGAAACCAAACTTTGCCATTGGTATTTAGTTTCAATATGAAGTCTTTACCAAGGAACAAAATAAAATAAAGTAAATGTTTTCCGACCGTTACTTAAAGACCTAAAGAACGTTCATACATGATTGCAATTTTTGGTCACTCTGTTCCTAAATTTCCCACTCGGTTTAAAGTTTTTTAAATATTGAAATTAAGAAGGCAACTGAAAATAAAGTTGATTATGGTGGCATTGTCTGTCTTCTCAGAAATTATTTAAAATTTTGACAAGATAAAACTAGAACATCAAGGAAAAATTAACTTCTTGGATACTAGTCAATTGCTTTCAACTATATGGACATGATCCCATTTCAGAATAATTGAGGATGATTCCAGCCACCATCAAACATGTGTCCTTGTTATTAGACATAGAATATTTTACAAAATTGATAAAAAAAAATGTAAATGGACAATCACTATAATTTTTTTGTAGAAAGAGAACATTTAAAAAGGTAATAAATTTTCAATTTCCAGTTGACTTATTGTCTTCATGTTTGAATATAAAACATCAAGTATATATATTATGTTCTTACTGGTATGTTTACTTTAGGATTTACTGTTTGAACATAAAAGATTTTTTCAGGTTGGGGGAGGAACAGATTTTAAGGAGGTGAAACCAATCAGTGATCATTGCGAAATGACTTATTTACTATTACTGTTTTCCATATGCTATACATTTTGTACCTACTTTGTTTAAAGGTAGGATTATTATGCAGCTCATGTCATTTTTGTCATGCCAATCACTACTGAAAATTATTCTTAACAAAAATTTAAGTCAAAAGGAAAAATAAATGGTTGAGTTCAGGACCTGAAGACATGTATTGGATGAAACGTAAAGTCTTTTACAAATGTATCTCATTTTTAACCCAGTGCTAATGTTGCTATGTGAACCAAAAGAGATGTTGGAAAGATAATATTAATAAGACAACAACATAACAAGGTGTATATATGATGTGTGAAATTGATCCAATACAGAAAACATGACCTTTGTCATTAAAGATACAAATATTAGCTGGAACTTGAAGGTAAAAATGACTGATAATATTAAAGGGTTTTATGTACTGCTTTGTACTTGGACCAAAGTAATTACAATCTATATGCATATAAGAAGGGGTTTGTTATGTCATGTTTTGTAAAGATTTGGATTGAGGATGTCAGTTACATTTAGGGGGAGGGGAATTTTAACACTTAAAATTTGTTTTGTACTGAAGATGTCATTAAACAATAAAGAGGCAGCTTACCATTCATCTTTGTATGTTTTATTTCAATTTAAAGGCTTGCTAATAGAGCTAATATGAGCTACTGTTGTCACTTGCTTTCAATCATTCATCTTTAATTCTTTATCTTCTCTATAAATAGTGCCTTAGTTGGAACCAAACTTCACTATACTCTTCCTTCAAATGTGTCCATTCAAATTGATAACTATAATACATTACAAAAATTATACACAGTACAAGATCTACATTAATGCTTAATAAATAATACTTTGTATTCAATAATTTTAACCAATTATCAAGAAAACATTTTGAATAAAAAAGAAATTGAAAACAGCAAATATGGTCAGGAAAACAAGTTCTACAAAAAATCCTTTTAGACTGAAAGCATTTTTATAGACCGCAAAAATTTTTGGGGTTCGTATAATGGTATGATGTCGTCTGAAGACATATTTGGTTTCTGGATAATAACTTAAGTTTTAGTGAATGGATCTCTATGAAATTTTACAAGAAGGTTCAATACCACAAAGGAAGGTTGGGATTGATATTGGGGGTTATGGTACCAACAGTTTAGGAATAAGGGGCCAAAAACAAGCATTTTTGTAGTTTCCGGACAATAACTTGTGTGTAAGTGTATGGATCTCTGTGACATTGTACCACAAGGTTCCATATCACAAAGGGAAGGCTGGGATTGAGTTTGGGGGTAATCGCCCCAAACATGCAGGAATTAGGGCCAAAAACAAACATTTTTCTAGTTTCCAAACAATAACTTGTGTTTAAGTGTATGGATCTTTTTAAAATTGTACTACAAGGTTCCAACTTTGATCACAATCCAAATTCAGACAGTATCAAGCTTGAATATTGTGTCCAAAAATGCCCCCAACTGTTCATGGTTCGATCTCTGCGGTCGTATCAGGCTGCGCTCAAGTGAAGCATTTTATTGGATTTGCTATAGTTTTTATTTAACAAATTTTAATATTTTGCCTATAAATTGAAAATTATTATAGATATACTAGTAGTGGGAATTCTAGAGTCAAAATATTACCTCTGTAAACATTAAAAACGTTTATCTTCAATGTTTGTCTCATTTTACCAAGGAAGCTATTAATTATAAATTTACAAGAACATGTTCAATTGATAATAAAAGTAAGTTGAAATATATACAAATTTTCAATATAAAGTTATCATGTCCCTCCTAATAAAGCAAACGACGAGTACAGCAAGTTGTAGGAGCTTTGTGTAAAATTCGGTTAAAAAGTTGCTGTGTGAAAAAATTCCGGGAGTAACAACTTCAATTAATTTTTTTACTGGCTGTTTACTTCTCTGGACCATGCCAATTATCAGAACCGAATATGTATGTAGCTAGATAGAGAAGTTCAGGAAAAAATATCCAAAGAATCGTTTGATGTGTAGCAAAGATTAACATTTTTGAAATAAATTTCTAAGCAAATTCAAAAGGACCTTATCCAGATGTAAACATTGAATGCAAATACAATGTACATTGAGAAAACCGCACATAAATGTACAAAAATCAAGATGACCTATTCTTAAAATCGTAAAAAAAATAAAAGAAAAAGTCTTATAATGGATACCATTCTTTGTTAAAATACTTATCTTTAATTTTTAACCTGCTTAGAAACAACTTTTAAAATCGTTAGATTCATGAAAAGACAATATTTCGTATTGAAAATTCATGTGACAAGAGCAGACCAGAGTACTCATTAACTTAGATGTTGAAAATAATTATATTTTGAAATTGTAACATGCTAAGTAAGATCTGTCAATTAAAAATGTACACACATTGATGTTTGTCAATGCATAAAGTGCAGTCTCTGATAGCTCTTGCAATCACAGTGTGTAAATCACATTTAATGACAGTAAAGGGGAAAGTTGCCAAAGAGTGTTGAAGCTGTGAACAATTACATGTGTGCTGTAAAATTACTGCTACTGAAACAGAAGTTTTTATTTTTTATCATACCATGGTAATTTTCATAGCTTTCATAATTCAGCAGTGTAATTTTCATACCAATGTCGGAAGAAAATTCAAAATCCAGGTCTTAAATTTTTATTCATCTGCGAATATTTTTCTGAATGCCACAGCAATATAATGCACAAATTATTTGTTTCACAGTTGTTTCAGAGTTTAGAGAGGCGGGATACAGATGCCTTTTGGTCTAATGTTTCCATAATGAATATGGCCTTCGTCCTGGAATTCTTTTTCATGGTTCAATAACAGCATAAAACAATGATAGTTTTCTTACCACACCATCTTTTCAGTTGAATCTAGTTATATTTCAAATTTACTATACTTATATATATAGAATATTTCCATGTTATATATAGTTCTTTTAAAGTTCATCATGACCTTGACTTTATTTGATACTTAAGTAATCGATGTTAAGTTTTTTTATAAAGTAGTTTTACTTATTTTGTGTTAGGAATGAAAGTTTACAAGCTGCATATGTCCTGAATGGTTCATTTGACCTTAACCTCTTTTTCCTTATTCATTATGTTAATGTGGAATTTTTCATGATTTTTAAGTTTCTAGTCCACAATAAATAACAAGTTGGTAGTTTCATTTGTTTTTAAGAATGATTTTAAGATATTTATGTCTTTTATGACGAGCAACTATAGGTCACCATAAAGCCTTCAACAATGATCAACGTCCATACCGTAAGTTTAGTTGTCACTTGCACAAGGACATACATACACTTGTGGGGTCAGTATGAATACACAAAAACAGTTACATGTCCATAATGACAATATTTTGACTACTAAATTATTGGGTGTTTTATTTCTTTTAAGAAAACAGCACATAGTTGTTGATGCAATACAAAAGCCAGTTGAAACCAAACTTTGCCATTTGGTATTTAGTTTCAATATGAAGTCTTTACCAAGGAACAAAAAATAAAATAAAGTAAATGTTTTCCGACCCGGTTAGCTTTAGAAGTACCTTAAAGGGAACATCCGCTTCCATACACATGATGTGGCAATGTTTTCTGGTCTGTACGTCTGTTGTTCCTTAAGTTAGTCTGCCCCATCTCGGGTTAAAGTTTTTTTTTAAGATAGTTGAGACAGTTAACGGTGAAGTTGTCACATCAACCTGAAACTTGGAACACATGTTCAATGTGAAGTGAACTTTACGCATTATATGCCACATTATGGTTTTGACCTAAATTTCATGGTTTATTGATCATAGAAATGTGATGGTGTGACTCAAGTTCATTCTTCGATTAAAGTTTTTGGTTAAGGTAGTTTACAACCTATTTGTAGTCACATCAACTTGAAACTTGTCGACTTTGGTCTGCACTTTTAAAATAAATTATATGCAAAATAACTGTTTTGACCCCAGTTTAACATTAACAGTTCCCAAAACATTAAAGTATGACAGGTGGAGATTAGCCAGCTGTTCTCTAGACACAGATTTTTGTAATTGTTTTATACGCCCGTTTACGGGACGTATTATGGTAAACCGTTGTCTGTCCGGCTCTCCGTCCATCGTCAACATGTCGGACAATAACTCAAAAATGCCTTGAGCAGTTTTCATAAAACTTTGCTGACTGGTTTATATCTATTGACATAAGCTCCCTTTCAAGTTTTATGAATTTTAGATTTTACATTTCCGAGATATGGGATTTTATTCATAAAAAAGGGGGGATTTTCCTGTTTTCAGACAATAACTCAAAAGTGCTTTGAGCAGTTTTCATGAAACTTTGGTAACTGGTTTATATATATTAAAATAACCTCCCTTTAGTTTACTATAAATTTCTGTGTGACATTGAGAAGTTATGGAACTTTATGTTTATGCCCCTGCCGTAGCGGTGGGGGGGGGCATTAAGCTTTACCCTTGTCCGTCTGTACGTACGTCCGTACGTCCCAAAATTGGTTTCCGCTCTCTAACTTGAGTTTGCCTCAACCAAATGTTATGAAACTTATACACAATGCTTATTACCACAAAACACAGATCAAGTTTGAATTTTGGTGGCGTCACTTTAACCGTTCTAGAGTTAAGCCCCTTTATAAAATTTATGGAAAAATGCAAAATTTTTAGTTTCTGTTCTCTAACTTAAGTTTGCCTCAACTAAATGTTATGAAACTTATACACAATGCTTATTACCACAAAACACAGATCAAGTTTGAATTTTGGTGGCGTCACTTTAACCGTTCTAGAGTTATGCCCCTTTATAAATGGAAAAATTGCAAAATTTTTAGTTTCTGTTCTCTAACTTAAGTTTGCCTCAACCAAATGTTATGAAACTTAAACACAATGCTTATTACCACAAAACACAGATCAAGTTTGAATTTTGGTGGCGTCACTTTAATCATTCTAGAGTTATGCCCCTTTATAAATGAAAAAATTGCAATATTTTTATTTTCTTCTAAAATATCAAGTAATTTTAAAATTGGAGTTATCTTCCTTTGTCCATGATTATAGTTGAATCAACTACAATCAATGCTTTATACAATGAAATGTTTAATTTTGACTTCCACTGATAAAACACAGATCAAGTTGAATTTGGGTAGTGTCACTTTAACCATTATTGAGTTATGCCCCTTTATAAATCGAAAGATTGCAAAATTTTTAGTTTCCATTCTGTAACTTAAGTTTGCCCCAACCAAATATTATAAAACCTATACACAATATTCATTACCACAAAACTAAATGTTGCCTCAACCAAATGTTATGAAACTTATACACAATGCTTATTACTACATAATACAGATTAAGTACGAAATTAGGTGGCGACACTTTTACCATTCTTGAGTTATGTCCCGTTTTAAACATAAAAATTGCTGAATTTTTCGTTTCCGTTCTCTAACTTTAGTTTGTCTCAACCAAATGTTATAAAACTTATACACAACTGTTCTAGAGTTATGCATGTTTACAAATAGAAAAATGCTGAATTTTTAGTTTCTGTTCTCTACTTAAGCTAGCCTCAACCAAATGCTATGAGACTTATACACTATGCTTATTACCACAAAACTCAGATCAAGTTCAAATTTGGGTAGCGTCACTTTTACCGTTCTTCAGTTATATCCCTTTATAACTATATGATATGAGAGCGGGTGCATCATCTGTGTCCACATGTGGACACTATCTACATTTATTTGAAAAAGCGACGGGCGTATCATGCGCTCATGACGCGGGTCTTTATTGATTTTGTAAGGCAGGCAAAACATCAATTTTGTTAATATCAAATATTAGTACATGTTTTTTAAGATTTATAGTTACTGGTAATAATAATGTTGTTGTTCAATCACTGCATCCTATTTGTGTGGGATAAATACCTATTTGGGCCACCCTTCTATGTTTGATGTTGCCTACCCATGCCTTGTATGATTGGGTAGGTAGGTAGTGATTTTATTTATTGTTTTGCCAACATCATAAGTTGCATGTTTAAGACAAGAAAACAATGTAAGAGCAGGAAAATTTTTTTTTTTTTTTATTTGGACCGATTTGTGTCATAAAATTGTTCCGGTAGTCTGCTTTTTAGGTGGGTAGGGAGGCAACAATTAAACAATCTGAAAAAAGAATTGGCCTTGGTTATTACTTAACTATTTCTTTTGTTTTTCTGTATAGTTTGTTTTGGGCATTTTTTGACATTGTTATATGAAATCAATGAACTATAGCAAACAATATTAAGTGAAGGAGGGCATGAAATCATATCGACAGGTTAAGTACTTAGAGCTTGCTTTAAATAGATGTGAGCATTCTTAAATATGGTATTTAAATTGGGGAGGGGGGTCAGTTTCTTAGATAGTATGAAAAAAGTCAACTATATTTGGTGTATTGAACGTTTGTAAGGTGGACATGCCATACTAGGCAGGTTCATCTGACCTTGTCCTACTTTTTATACGACCGCAAAAAAATTTTGCAGTCGTATATTGGTATGACGTTGGCGTCGTCGTCGTCCAGCGTCTTCGTCGTCCGAAGACACATTGGTTTTCGTACTCTAACTTTAGTTTAAGTGAATGGATCTCTATGAAATTTTACCATAAGGTTCAATACCCCAAAAGGAAGGTTGGGATTGATTTTGGTGGTTATGGTACCAACAGTTAAGGAATTAGGGGCCAAAAATAAGCATTTTTGTAACTTCCAGACATAACTTGTGTGTTAGTGTATGGATTTCTCTGACATTGTACTACAAGGTTCCATATCACAAAGGGAATGCTGGGATTGATTTTTGGGGTAATTACTTCCAAATTTTAGGAATTAGGGGCCAAAAAAGGGCCAAAAAACAAGCATTTTTCTAGTTTCATGACAATAACTTGTGTTTAAGTGTATGGATCTTTCTGAAATTGTACTACAAGGTTCCATATCACAAAGGAAAGCTGGAATTGAGTTTGGGGTAATTGCCCAAAACGTTTAGAAATAAGGGGCCAAAAGGGGCCAAAAATAAGCATTTTATAGTTTCCAGGCAATAACTTGTGTTCAAGTGTATGGATCTCTGAAATTGTACTGCAAAGTACCATACCACAAAGGAAGGCTGGGATTGATTTTGGAGGTAATTGCCTCAAAATTTTAGGAATTAGGGCAAAAACAAGCATTTTTCTTGTTTCAGGACAATAACTTGTGTGTAAGTGTATGGATCTTTATGAAATTGTACTACAAGGTTCCATATCACAAAGGGAAAGCTGGGTTAGAGTTTGGGGTAATGCCTAAACGTTTAGGAATTTGGGGCCAAAAACAAGCATTTTCTAGTTTCAGACAATACCTTGTGTTCAAGTGTACAGATCTCTGAAATTGTACTGCAAGGAACCATACCACAAAGGGAAGGCTGGGATTGAGTTTGGGATGATTAATCATAAGGGGTTCAAAAATATGAGGGGAATTTTTTTCATTTTTTTCTTTAAAATTTTCCATTTTAAATTGATTATTTCTGATTTATATATAAAAGCAAATAATAATGATATGGTTTGAATAGGTAAATTAAAAAATTTTAAGTTCTTAGACCACATTCATTCTGTGTCAGAAACCTATGCTGTGTCAAATATTTAATCACAATCCAAATTCAGTGCTGTATCAAGCTTGAATGTTGTGTCCATACTTGCCCCAACTGTTCAGGGTTCGACCTCTGCGGTCGTATCAAGCTGCGCCCAGCGGAGCATTTTATTTATTTGGTTTTAAAGTTGTACATATCTGCCTGGCAGGGTACATCTGCTTTAACCTCTTTTTTGTGGTGCATTGGTCAATATTAAGTTTTCGTGATAAGTTCTGTTTCACAGATACTATAAGCAATAGGTTAGCTATATTTGGGCTATGTAATGATTATATGGTATACATTTCTGTGTGGCAGGATACAACTGACCTTGACCTCACTTTCATGGACCATTGGTCAATGTTGGGTGCATTTCTCAGATTCTATAAGCAATAGATTAACTATATTTGGTGTATGAAATGATTGAAAGGTGTTCATATCTGCAATCTTATTAAAATATAGTTCTCTGATATCATACGAGATCAGAGAACTATATTTTAATTAGATTGTCATATCCGTATGGTATACTTCATCTGACCATAACATCATTAACATGGAACAATCATTGATTACTTTTAATTGTGTGTGATACTAAAAGTACTAAGTAAAACCTTTATCGCAAAAACTTTCAACGTAAATTCAATCATGATCAGTAAAGCAGGCGAAACGGTTCAGTGTGTGCACTCTTGATATTGATTGTTTTTTATGTACGTTTTTGTCTCGCCTTTCGTTGCAGTATGCGAGACATATGTATTACTATCCGGCGGTGGCGGCCTGAATTATTTGTATAAAGCTTTATATTTCAGAAAGTAGAAGACCTGGATGCTTCATACCTTGTATGCAGATACCTTATGTTATGAAGTTTCCGTCTGTCATATGCCCATTGTCCTTGACCTCATTTTCATGGTTCAGCGACTGCTTGAAAAAAATCAGTTTTTGTCATGTGAATTTCTCACTCATTATGAGTAATAGGATAACTATATTTGGTATATGGGTTCCTTGCAACGTCTACATATCTGTCAGACCAGGTTAACCTGACCTAGACCTCAATTCATGGATGAGTGATCAAGGTTAAAGTTACGTGATTAGGTCCGTTTCTCAGATACAACAGGCAGCAGGTCAAATATATGTGGTGAATGGAATGATTGTAAGGGGTACATGTCTGTCTAGCTGGTGTCATCTGACCTTGACCTTATTTTCATGGTTCATTGGTCAATGTTAAGTTTTTGTGTTTTGGTCTGTTTTTCAAGTACTATAAGCAATAGGTCATCTATATTTGGTTTATGGAATGATTGTAAGATGAACATGTCTGTATAGCCAGTGTCATTTGACCGTGACCTCATTTTCATGGTTCATTGGTCAATGTTTAGTTTTTGTGTTTTGGTCTGTTTTTCAAATACTAATAGCGGTAGGTCAACTATAGTTTGTGTATGGAATGATAGTAAGGTGTACATGTCTGTCTAGCCAGTATCATCTGACCTTGACCTCATTTTCATGGTTCATTGGGTAACGTTAAGTTTTTGTGTTTTGGTCTGTTTTTCGATTACCATAAGCAATGGGTCGACTATATTTGGTGTATGGAATAATTGTAAGGTGTACATGTCTGTGTGACCGTTTTAATCTGACCATGATCTCATGGTCAAGGATCTTTAAAAATTTTCAGTTATGTGATACTTGTAGTAAAACCTACGGTAAAAGACTTTCAGCCTAAAATCAATGGTCAGTAAAACTGGTGAGACATTTCAGCGTTATTTGTATAATTTGTATTTATCTTTGGTTATTTCTGTTAAATTTATTTACAACTTTTATAAACTAGTAGAGTTATCATATTTTATAAACACATATGAATTATATCTATTGATGAAGATTGTATAGTACTCTCTTCGTGTCCTTTTGGTTATTTTTGTCGTTGGATTGCTGTCTCATTAAATTATACCACACGTCTCCTTTTATTTACACAGAAACGGTGATGAAATAGTCCTGTGGAATCAAGACTTTTTCCCAGACGTAGTCATACAGGTTATACTTGTCTCGACTTTATTCCTCTCCATCCCTCTGTCATACCTACCATAATTATTCTTTTTGAATTAGTGTAAATAAATGTATGAATTACGTTGGTAATGAAATGGATTTTGATGCAAAATGTTGTTTGTATGACTCATTATTAACTACGTTATGTTGGCCCATCTGTCCTAAAAATTAAAATGTTCACCTTGTCGCTATGAATCATTTGGTCATTTCAAACTTAAGACGTGGCAGTAATTACCAAAATACTGGACAGTACATTAGGACACAAAAACAGACGTACAACAAGAGGCTGTCAGATTGACAGCAAACCGGATTTACCTGCATGAAAATGATATTTGCAAATCTGGACCCCCAAACAGGATCAAGTAAAAAAAATAAATGCATTTTTGTAGGGTTCAGAAATGGAAATGTCAAAATCAATCTTAGTATCCCTTTTCGCTACTTAAAGGTCTACAACTCAACAACGATAAAAGCTAAAATCGTGAAAATCGAACTTGACCTTCACTTTGTCACAGGAAACAACATATCTAAATTTGAAAAGATTTCGCCACCGCGTTTTCAAGTTATTGCACAGAACACCCATTTAAGTATCACTTTTCGCTACTTAAAGGTCTACAACTCAACAGCGATAAAGCTAAAATCGTGAAAATCAAAATTGACCTTCATTTAGTTACATATAACAACATATATAAATTTGAAAAGATTTCGTCAAAGCGTTTTCAAGTAATTACACTGTTTTGCAGCCGCCCGCCGTACATCACCAAATTAATAACCGATATTTTCCTTCGGAAATCCGTTTAAAAATGGACAGTACAACAGAACACAAAAACAGACGTACAAAAAATGGACAGTTCAACAGAACACAAAAACAGACTTGTTATGCAGGGTTACGCATTCAACATTAGAACGCATTCTAGAAAATAACCGTACAATTAAGTTGTGAAATGTACACTCCATGTGATGTGACAAGAGCCACATGACCATCTAAGCCTGAAGGGGAAGCTTGTTATGGCTGAGACTAATGTCTCCTTTGTCGTAAATTTTAGTTTCCGTGGAACTTGGAAATACAATAATAGTTTTCTTAAAATTCTCAACTTGGAAAGAACAGTATGTTAATACCAAATTATGACTCTTCCTTTGCAATAACACAACGTCTTTTTTTTATGGAATTGTACCGTTATGAATGATCTCTGCTCTTCCAGGTACAATACAACCGCTATAATATATTAACATTTTATCTACCACTTTAGACTGTAAATTTAATACATTTCATACTGTAAGGCATTAATCTTCACTTAGAGCATTAAATCGTGAAATTGATCTACACCATTATATTGCCACTTTCATGACTTAAATCCGTAACAAGCAGACATTTAGAATGTCGATAAACAACAAATTAAATGTGAATTTACAAACGACACACTCTGTTAAAACGTATTGTCAATTAGTGATTACTTTTCGTCAAGTATAAGATACTAGTAATCCAATTTCAACTGAAACGCAGACCGATCACAAATTGTACATCTTTCTTCCTTTCCTTATTACGATAACTGCTACTGAAATCGACCTTTCGCAATGAGTTGTGTCGTTTAGAGAATTTATAAATACCTCAAAATTCGTATTCGCCTATCATCCAAAAAGGATTGGGTATTCAAAATAGTTTTTTTGTTTTTTGGTTGAGTTTTTTTTGGGGGGAGAGGACTAAATTATAAACGATAACAGTTTTTTGTAATTTTTTTTAATCTCTACAGGTTGTGTACAAGTGTCTGATTTTTTAAGAAATATGCTTGAAAGGGCCCTTTTGTGTGAACAAAAAGAACTCTACAGAATGGAGTTTAAAGATACAACACGAGAATATAATGTGTTTTCGGAGAAAAAAAAAATTATGGTCACCATAGGAAAATTTACTGTACATTTCTTTATGAAACTAAATTATCTGGGTTTTCTCTCCTGATATAACAAAGTTTTGAAATTTTGAATCATTTTTTTTTTTTGTATAAAAACATGTTACCATAAGTTGATAAGATAACATTATAAATTGTTGTTTTCGTTCAAATGAAAAGTCACAAATCAATAGTTGGTAAGTAAATAAATTAACTTTATTTTGATTCTGCATATTGACAAACATCTAAACATAAGCTCTGGTTAGCTTTTCACCGAATTTGCTTTTTCTTGTCTACATCAAATTGGCCAATTTCACACAGGAAGTTATCTCTGAAAAAAAATTACCTATATATGTTTAAAAATGCTTGTGTAACATAGCCAGACTGCAGGAACTGATTGACAGACACGAAAAGGAGACATGTTCATTCAATAAGTCTTGACAAATCAAAAATAGAGATGGAACTTGTGCGCTTCCATCTTTTTCAGCCATCTTCAAGTTTCAGCTTATTCAAACTCACGTATTTTGATTTTGAAGTATAATTGTTCTTTTGGTCATTCTACATTCCAATTAAGTTGTTGACACACATGAACACAATTTTGAATTTCTGTTTCAATTTCAGCTACAGTTTTAAAGGATCTTGCATATCTCTTTTGTTATTGATGTCCTTTTTTATTGTCTTTGAAATGATCACTCATCAAACTTACCAAACCTTGATGTTGGATACCAATAAAACTGTGATACGCTTGTCTAGACCTATATGATATACAAGTATGAATACATTATACGGTACATAGTTATTTTTTACTCATATATATGTATGTACATGATCTATGATCATACATGGATACTGAATTATTTATTGACAGGTTTACTGTTATACGATCAAATGGAATTCAATATGAATAAAATTTGACCTACAAATATATTTGTGTACAAGAAATCAAAGTCTTGATTAAAATTCCAGTGTATGTAGTGCATATTTGAAAAAGAACAGTAAATTTGATTTTTCTTCCTAAAGTATTTATACATCGAATAAATCCGAAATTTCATGATTGTTAAGACAGTTTCTTTAAATCGGACATATAATATCGTCAGCTATGTAGTAGAGGAGAACTTCTTTTCAAATGGTATTCAATGATAAAAAGTATTCCAGAGAAAATGTCAAGTAATATGATTTTCAACTCTAATATATCATTTCCATTTTAGAAGTAAACGTGGGTGTTCATTTATTATGTAATAAAGGGCGTTTGTACTACCATTTGATTACGCTTTTAATGTATCAGAAATCGAAAGTACAATATCCTTTGACCGATAGTTGTAGATTAATGTCGTATCTCCCTTTCACATGAATCATACAAAAGGTGTGCTTTTATATTGTAACCATGTGTTTGATAAAAACCGTTAGGTATGCAACAGGTTGTCCTATACTATCAGAAGTATCAATCATATTTTACTCATAATTCATGAATAAAAATAAAATCCGACAATTTTTAAATGTTTATTTCTATTGTTATGCTTTCATTGGAATTCAATAGTGTTTATCTGGTTACAAATTGATCGGACAGTATGTACGACTTGTGATTCAAAGGTGTAGTATTTGTAAAAAGGAAGAAAGATTAAAAACAAAAGAAAAGTCGAAGATAAATCAGACAACACTATATGTATTGCCAGAAGAGAGAAGACGAACAGACAAAGCAACAATCTATAAAAATCAATAAAACTAAAGGTTGAGCAACAAGAACCATAAAAGTAGGTGAAGTCAGGTGCTCTTGAAGGGAAGCCTTTAATCGTTCTTTTTCAATAAGTGTTGAAGATTGCAAAATTCATTCTCGCCAACAGATTTATCATATGGGTTGAAATGTGAAATTAATGGATATGGTCTACAAATACAGTTATAACGTCATGCAATGAAAGTTGTGATTTTGCGTCTTTTGTCTAATTTGAACAAGCATATATAGTTTCCATTAGTATATAATTGACACAGTTTTATAGAAAAGATTGATATTAAATAAGATATATGAATCAAAGTTAGCCTTCGTCTGTGATATGATAGAAGATCATAGAACCATTTGTTCCAATTTGAACGTTACATCATATTTATTCTAACGGGAAAAGCTATTCTAATATTTATGCCCGACAGATTAACATGGAATAGTTTTTCCTCGTGATAAATCATTCAAAGGAAGGAATGTGCTATATAAATCGAAAAACAGAAATCTTAAAAATATAAGACGGACCACACAAACTACCCTCCCACACCTGACTCCTCCGAAAAACAGACGTACATGCAAACACATGGGTTTTGCTCACTGTTGAAGGCCGTACGGTTATATATAGTTGTTCACGTTCATGTCATTCGGTCTCTGGTGAAGAGCTGTCTCATTTTAAACAATCATATCACATCTTACTTTTAAAAAGACAACTATAGTAACGCACAACACATGGCCCAGATAGCCTGACTTGGTACATGTATAACATGTGGTGGAGTGGCTTAAGGTTACTCCAGGTCGGCAACTGTCCTGGTGTACTACCATAGAACTCATAAGTGCAAAAACAAAAAACAAAAACAAAAAACAACAGACCCCGAAAACATACACAACTGTATTGCATACATTGAAAATATTAGGAGTTGGCTTTGTCCCTTCTGTTGTTCCAAATGTATACTATGTATGCAGGAACATCCGTTGATCGACTCCTTCTTAAGTCTTATCTCTACAATCGTAAACGTAAAAACCAAATAAATTACATGATGAATGCAAATATGCTGACATACAACGACACCGTGGTAATAATGTTGGGAAAAGAATATCAAATATACTTATCTATCCCGGTTGTTTATATATATTGAATAACGCAACAACAAAAAAAAAAACACTGTTTCAACACAATACTAAGAAAAAAAAACCACAAATGTTGCATCTGAGAAAACTATTCTTGATAATAATGTTGAAAGTGAAAATGAACTGACTTAGATTTAATGTAAATGAGGTTAACAACACTTCTTCTATGTATAGTATTTATCCAATTGAAAACAAAACAAAACTGTGTAACACACCACAAGTATGCAAACCTACATGCCCTAATACGTGGGACCAATTTTGACATAATGTGTACACATTCTTATTTTACCTGTGACCACGCCTCCGTTTTGCCTGGTAACTTCGATATGAATAACATATTTATCTTTTATTTATAAAATCATGACTAGGTCGTCTTCTGTGGTAATAATATCAACTTGTAAAATTAGATTAAAATTGACCATACAGTAGTAATTTCACTGACCTTTAACGCTATTAAGGCCAAGGTATCAAACAGTTATGTACGTACTGCATGTTAGCAGTACCAAGATAACACGTACATTAGTTTGTTTTGTTTATCCTGTTGCAGAACCTTTTTGCTTGATCAGATCATTTATGTGAAATGATTATTAAGAATGTGAAGTTATCCGCGATAAAGAGATAATTAAGAAAACCATTTAACGAAGAACTGCACGAACATGTCCGCACTTGGTCCATGAAAATGCGGGTAAGATGGAAATCAACACAAAATGTGTTCGTACATATGATGTGTGTTGTTATATATATACCATTTTTGAATTAAGAAAAATTACATCTTAATTTCACATATTGGTTTAGTGTTGTGACGTTTGCATGGTGCCCCTCCCATGACACACTAGTCAAAAAATGAATTGTATGCTCTCTTTATTTTCTTATTGTCTTGATGACTAATTTCAATTTTGGATAACCAAACATATTCCCGATAGCCATCAAGAAAGCCAGATGATCAAGTTAACTTAGCGATTCGTGGTGACCGATTTGTACCAGTACAACGGTTTGTTTCTTAAAAATCCAGTCATTTATTTGAAATGTACAAATTCTGTCCTGTCGAAATTATTTGGCATTTTATTCCTAAGCTTCATAATTGTTAATTCTACTCCAATTTGACCTTAGCTTGTCTTAGCGATTTTTTTATATATATTTGCTTTGTTGCGTGACATTTTTCATTTTTTTTTTCAAATTTCATACTTAAAGTTTTTTTCTCATCAAATCAAATATATATTGTATGTGATTTTTATAGAATGAAGATAATAACATCTGTCTGAACTTTGTAATGTTTCATTTTAATATATAAAAATGTTTTTCTGTTACAAATCATGATGTATTGTTTTATGTGTACATGTTATGCTGCCCATCAAGGGCCCTTGATTGGAATAAAAAATATTCTTATTCTTATTCTTATTATTGATTGTCACTCTTTTACAAATTTTGAGTAAATAAGTCATGCATGACTGATTTAACTGTAACTGCTATAGGACATACATGTGAAGTTGAAAGTTAAAAAAGTGTATTACAATCTCATTATATGTCGCAGAAATCGAATGTTTTTATGTGAAACACTACTTTTAATACATTTGGCCTTGTAGCACAAACATAAAGGGAAAAGTCCGATAATTGTATAGTTATGAAAAACCAAGAGTTATCCGAAGGAATTGTTCTTAGAGGGCGGTATGAGTAATTTAGCAATATCTCGTGTCACACCCTGGCGGCCATTTTGATAAACCGGTCGAATAGCCAGTGAATGAGTTCAATATTGGTTAAGTGGATAGTATTGTTGTAGGTTTTCTAAGGGTAAGTTTATGAGACGAAATGTCAATGTATAATGTTGCTTTATCTATATTTGTAAGAAATAAGAGAAATTGCATTACTGTCGACAAGTTCTTAGCTTAATGACAGTTGACAAAAACAACTTTATAGTTTTCCTGGGCGGTGTCCACATACAAATTAAAACGACACCGGAATGTTTAATGTAAGAACTAACACAGATTATCATCATATTAAAATACAAACGTTTTACTTTAATTGTGAGTTAAATGCACACAAATCACTCCAATAATTCTATAAAATAGATTATATGATGGTCAGTTCTACATGTACATTGTACACCTGTCAAACAAACAGGTGAATTCCAAAGGCAACAGGAAGGTATATAGCTGTAATCATGAAACTTTGCATATATGACTATATAGACAATACTATCAACACTTGCAAAATGGGTATCTGTAATTTAAATACTTTCAAATACTACTAAATGTAGAATTGACATTTTTTCGACTGAATTTGTTCATGTTTCATGTCCTTATTATATTACATTCTTGTTATCATGAGTTTAGGTGTATCTGATTGGAAAAAAGTAAGCAAGTCTAGTGCAGAACCAGAGAAAAGAAATACCTCAGTTGCAGGTTTATTTATACCTTGCAGTATTAAGGATTTCAGAGGGATCAAACTGGCAACTTAAAATAGTCATGACAATTTAATACTGGGAAAGTCAATAACCAAGTCTGCCACTATTGATCATAACAAATGCACTTCTGGATATTTTTCTTGAAAATAAAAATAAGTTTTTTTTGCATTGTACTTCAGAGTTCACCAAATTAAGGACTGACATTATGCAAACTTATGCTGGTTCTTTACAAGATTTGGTGGTCCTTCCAATACACCTTATCGCTATTTAGTCCATTCCATTAAAAAACAGTCATTAAGACAGCTTCCTGTTTGGGTCAAGTATCCCAACAACAAAGGCCACAGATTGCTTCAACTGGTTTGGAAAAGTTGTGTAATTTTAGAACTTATCTGGATTGGCATAAATAGCAATAAGGTGTATTTAATTGTAATGTTTGCTCTTTCCCTCTTTTTGCAAAATAACTTACTTGTCTTTATCTCTTTTTTTGTCTCTATTTCTGTCAATCAATAGTCGTGAATGGAAAGTAATATTTTCTGAAATTCCATGCCCAGAGATGCAGATAATTTTTTCTTGTCAGACATTGGGTCCTACACTGGTAAGACAGATGTATTTGACCTACTTTAAAAAAAAAGAAATTAATAGTTCCCATTTGGATTAAGATACGTCTTAAAGCCTTGACACAGACAGTGACTAGAACAACCTGATTAAAGATATAACCATGGGATAGTGTAATGACTGAGGCCACATTCAATTTAAACTATCCTGCAACACCTAATAACTCTCTGGTCCCCTTTCCTTCTCACATAATGTTAACCTCTTGGTTTTTTGGTTCTCAGGGTATTCTGAATTGATTTTTGATGGAGGTAGTTTCTTTTTGCCAGGTTTTGATACCTCCAAGAACTTTATTGTCCGCGATGCAGCCATAACCGAAACTGCAAAACAGTCAACTAATTACATGAATTACAACAACTAACGATAAAACAAGAAATAAATTGAGATGAAAACCAGTTGCTGTAATTTAGCTTAAATGGGTCATGTTGAAGTCATGTTTACCGGACTATCTATTTGTATGACTTTTGACTTAATAAATGGTAATCATGGATTCATCATGTACATGTAACTAAGAGGTAACTAGGACCAACAGAAACTTCATTTTTGACAGCTCAAACGTAAAATTATTTGCGGTCATTGGGTCTGACATGAAGACATCACTTGCAGGATCCTAATAAATTCTGCTCCCTAGGTTTGACTTTTTATGTTGGTAATAGAACAGTTGGAAAATCAGACCTGCACAAAATATTAATGTTGGGCAGACCTGATGTAATTTTGGTGGTCATGTATATCAGGATAGACAGGTCTGACAGTTTTTTCACAAAATACATTTTAAAATGATATAAATCCCATTTCGGTTTGTACAAATGTATATCCAAAATAGATTTATAATACCCATTTGAGTGACTGGTGCCACCCTGTCAACTAGAAAAACATTACCCAGTTTCTGCTGAACTTAATTATCAACAAATATGAATTAATGAAAAAAAGCTCTCCATCCGAAAGGGGACTCTGAATCAACAATTCATACCTTTCATAGAATTTTTCTCACATGTCTTATTGGTCTGGTAATTTTTACTCTCAAATTTTGATTTTCGGACAGAAAAATAGGTTATTAATGTAGGAAGTGACCATAAGTGCAGACAGTTGCAGCTGTTTCCATGCAGAAAATTGAAGTCTGTTTGACAAGTCCTTTTCAAATTTTATGTTAGAACTGATAATATTAAAATGGAGGTCCATTTCATACATTTTAATGTTGCTGTTCAATTTTTTTCGTTCTAGGGTTATGGTTCTTAATTGGGAAATGGTATTTTATGTTGTTTCCATGCAGTAATTTGTGAACTGTTGACCAATGCTTACAAATTTTGTTATGTTGTTAGTGATAAAAGAAAATGCTACAGAGGTCAAGGTCCATATTGATGTTTTCACATTTGTCTTTCAGCATTACGTCTAAATGGCAAAAGTGAATATTACATTGTGAAACTTTACAGCAATTTTTGGTTGAATATTTCCATGCAATTACTTGTATACCATCCAACTTATGCTTTTGAATTTGTTGTTTCTCAAGGCAAAATGAGGTCAATATTGGTTTTGATGATTTCCATTTTTGTCATTCAAGAGTTGTGGTCCTTGATTGCTTTAACAATGACACAAACAATTTAAGAACAATCAGTTTTGCCAGTAAAGCGCTTTGGACGCTTAAATTTTATTACATGTTGTTTTTGATTTGATATTAAATGAAATTTATTATATAAAAAAAAAATCATTGTAATGTTATCTAAAAGTTATTGTTAGTATTTTTTTTATGAATTTAGCTAATTATGATATTTATTGTTCAATATTTTCAGTTATTGAGTTAACCCCAGTATACTGTATATTTAATTTTGTTTATTTACTTTTTTAGGAGTAGCAGGAGTTTTCCCTCCCAGATTGGGATTTACAGATTTTATTTGTGTGTAGTTACAACTTACATTGCATAAAACAAAACAGACAAAATGCCAAAAGCAGTAAGTAACAGATTGTTTATTGATGTACATGTAAATTATGTTCATCCAGATAGAAGTCCTGTCAGAGTATGTGTAACTGATTTTGTGTGGAAAACTAACCTGCATTTAAGAATACGAATTGCAAAATATTACATGTTGTTGTGCACCTGCTATTTTAATTTTTGAGCTGTGATTATTTAGGTTTCCCGTACTACGAGGACCTACAAAATTGAGAATGTAGCTATTTCTGTTTATTTCCGCTTGTTAATCTACAACTCATTGAAAAAGTTCTTTTGAACTTGCGCAGGTTCTTCTATAAGACATAAGCAGGGTTGGCAAAAAACCAGGGTTTTATGAGTATTGCCCAGCCCAGTGGGAAATACTGGGAAAATCTGGGTTTTACTGGGTAATACTGGGCAATACTGGGTAATATGAAATACTGGCCTGATTTTTAAAAGGGATTCAGTGATTAATCACAAATGTAATACATGTACATTAAAGTCAAAGAATTCAATTTTTTTTTAATCAATATAACTAAAATTAAGAATTAACAATTCTATGTAAGGAAAGTTACTTTTAAACATTTTTTGTTCATTACTAAAAATGTTTACTAAGTTTTAGCATATGTTTATGTACATTACTAATTAATAAGTAATTATTAAGATTATAATACAGATTTGTTTATAAAACACTAATCACCTTTTGATTTCTATAAGTGTCCAAAGCCTCTCCCCTTAGGCTGTTTATGTAACAATATGATTGTATAACAATTAAAATTTACAATTCACTTAATCACTGCAATAAAATGCATTTTCAACTTGGATTTAAAATTGAAACAAAGCCTGGAAATTAACAAGGTATCCTGAAATGTCCAAATCTTGTATTCTGCCTACATAGAATTAGTAGAGGAAAGGAAGAAATTGAATTTTCAATCTTCAGGAATGACTGACTCTCAATGGTTATCGAATAAAATGTATTTATTTAATTATAATAAAATTGAGAATGGAAATGGGAATGTGTCAAAGAGACAACAACCCGACCACAGAACAGACAACAACAGAAGGTCACCAATAGGTCTTCAATACAGCGAAATTCCCGCACCGGAGGCATCCTTAAGCTGGCCCCTAAACAAATATATATACTAGTTCAGTGATAATGGACGTCATACTAAACTCCAAATTATACACAAGAAACTAAAAGTAAAAATAATACAAGACTAACAAAGGCCAGAGGCTCCTGACTTGGGACAGGCGCAAAAATGCGGCGGGTTAAACATGTTTATGAGATCTCAACCCTCCCCCTATACCTCTAGCCAATGTAGAAAAGTAAACGCATAACAATACGCACATTAAAAGTCAGTTAAAGAGAAGTCCGAGTCCGATGTCAGAAGATGTAACAAAAGAAAATAAACAAAATGACAATAATACATAAATAACAACAGACTACTAGCAGTTAACTGACATGCCAGCTCCAGACCTCAATTAAACTGATTGAAAGATTATGTCTTCATCATATGAATATCAGGCACAATCCCTCCGTTAGGGTTTAGTATCATACCATCATAAAATATATGAGAAGAGCATAACCCGTGTCATGCCAACAACTGGTTTTAAATAAATGTGTTTAGTTCCGATGCAAAGACCCTATAAGTGAATCAATATTAAAGCCAAAATATGCAATCTTTAATGACCTGACAACAGTATCGTAACTATATCCCTTCTTAATAATACTATTAAACTACAACAATTCTTACTACTTTGTGTAAAAATAAGCTTGAAAGATCATATTACCCAGTATTGCCCATTATTACCCGTTTCTAGGAGTATTGCCCAGCCCGGGAAAACCCGGACCTGTGTTTTCCGCCGGGTACTACTTTGCCAACCCTGGACATAAGTTGTCTGCCTGCTATTTGAATTTTTTATCTACATGTATAAGAATTTTGGTGTTTCCAATCATAAAATATAGCCTTCACCATTTGTGCTTATAATATTTGGTGACGGTAGGCAACACACTTCTCCCCATTGAAAGAGACACATTTTTTCAGCCTGATATTTGTCTGGAAGGAATGATTTACTGGTTTGTATGTATCACATTATAACCCATATTTTGCTTTTAGCATCTATCTGGTGGCCTTTCTAGCTCCCATTGTATTCAGTCAGTTTTGTACTTCACTTACATGTAAATTTCTACATCTTTCGAATTATCAGTTATACAAAATATCAGCACATTACTAGTTTATGTCAATTTTAAAGGGTTTTGCTGCAATACAACATGTAAAAGGCTGTGTTTATGTCGTCAGATAATTGTTTTTGACGTGTAGGTGTGATACAGCTCTTTGAATTTGACAACACTCTAGGCAGCATATTTTGGTTAAAGGAACATTAAATGTATCAAACCACAAAAGCTGAACTGGCCCATGTATCAAACACTTGACAGCATTACATACATCAGGGATGGAAATTTAAATTTTTTTTAAGTGGTAGCCCAGCCAAATTATAGTGACCCAGTTTTATATGATCAAGCAAAAATGTGGGGGAAAAAGAAATCCAGTTCAAATTCAATGGGACCATGGGCTACTGGACCCCTGCATAGGAGTAGGACCGGTAAAACCACCTTTTGGCCCCAAAATAAAGCATCTTTACAAATTTGTTAAAATGTAAACTTTTAGCTATTTATTGGAAAGTAGAATACTTTTGCTACATAAATACTGGCTGTTTTTGACAATACAATGCACATGCATCAGGTACTAGCATCATTAATTCATGCAAAATTACTGAAATCTTCACAATTTTTACATTTGTGCTATTTTTAGACCGTTTTTGTCTTAAGATGGAAGTGGCCGCACTTGTGTTCAGTCTTAATATTTAAATATATGTTGGACTTGATGCAGGGCTTTCCAAAGTAGCTGGTAGTCGGCGGGAATCCGCTGTTTACGATGACTTCAAGTTCCGGCTTCACTGACAAAAATATAAATTCAAAAAGAAAAAATATCTTTTTAAAATGTATTAAGACAAGTGTCGAGAGTCGTATTTGTCGCAAAGTCGAGGTCGCGATAAACAAGGATGTTAAATTAGTGTTTACCTTTGGCTCAATATAGTTCACGTGAAATCAGGTCACTGATTGGTCGTCTGTTTAAAGTCCGAAAGCATCATATTTTTGCAAGGATAACAAGAGAGATGTTCCGAAGGTCATAAACAATATGAAACGATCAAATGCCCTGTTCGGTTTTGGCTTCAAGAAAGCGAAGAAAGTCAGAGAAGATGACAATAGTATGTTATGAAATAATATCAGTCAAATAAAAGAAAGTGAAATATGTAATGTTGTTCAGAGTCTGGAAAACAGTTCCTTTTTGTAGTTCCTTTTTTCAAAGCCCACGTGGTGTTCACAGAATGAAGGTCAAAAACGAAAGAAGAATATTGTCGACCACAAATAAATAACATTAGTTAATATCATACTTACTGAACAGTTTACAAAAAAAGAGAAAATCAGAGGAGATATAAATTTTGTGACGATGCTTTAGAAATAATTGTTTGATTGAAATCTGTATACTTAAGGTAAAAGAAAATAATGAAGAACTGTTAACCATTTCAGTAGTCCTAGTGTTAGTTGAAAATCTTTAAGTGGGCTGCTTATTATGAATTTCTTTCTAAGCATGTAAAGTTTTAGTATACACAAAATAATTGGTTTAGAATGAATCAAAATAGGTAACTTGTTATTATTTTTCCACTAAAATCTTGAAATGGTAGTAAACATGGTAAATTGATGTTCATAATCTTATAAGACATGGGGTCTTACACCAAATGGGAAATTGAAATAAAACAGGACAATAATTTCCCCTGATATTTCATACCCTTCACATGTACATGTACAAAATGTAGGACTGATGTTCCTGTTTACCCCTCTTAATCTTTCAAAGTGCCTTTCTATGCACTAATGGTTTTCCCTTATTTTTATACGACCGCAAAAATTAAAAAAATTTTGGTCGTATATTGGTATCACGTTGTTGTCATTGTCAGCGTTGTCCGAAGACAGATGGTTTCCGGGTAATAACTTTAGTATAAGTAAATAGAAATCAATAAAAATTTTAACACAAGGTTAATAACCACAAAAGGAAGGTTGGAATTGATTTTTGGGGGTTATTGTCCCAAAGGTTTAGGAATTAGGGGCCAAAAAAGGGGCCCAAATAAGCATTTTTGCAGTTTCCAGACAATAACTTGTGTGTAAGTGTATTTAATCTCTCTGAAATTATACCACAAGTTTCCATACAACAATAGGATGGTTATGGGGGGTTATGGCTCAAACCATTTAGCAATTAGGGGTAAAAGGGTTTTTATGGTTAAAGGACAAAACAATCCATTTAAAGAATATTGTATGTTTGATTACCTCCTTACACTGCTTGTACATGTAAATTATGTATTAAGAAATGATCATTGTCTTGAGATGATTAGCTGTAAATTTATTTTAGAAGTTACTATTAATTAATCTTAATTTTAACCATGACTGTATGTCATTTTATATTTTAATATTTTATGATGTATTTAAATGAGTAGTTATGGTTGCAAACTCCATTAGAAATTTGAATTGAGATTATTTTTGGAATAAGGAAAGGGGAATTGAAAAAATTGGGGGGTAAATAAGAATTTGTGGGGGGCTACAATTTTTCTCATTTCAGATTTCAGAAATAAAAAATTTCTTCAAATCTTCAAATATTTTTTTTTTCGGGGCGGGTTAATATTCAACAGCATAGTGTATTGCACAAAAGCAAAAAAAACGGATATAAATTCAAATCATATAACCAATTTAAAGTTATTTTGACTACACTTATTCTTTGTCAGAAACCTATTATGTGTCAAATATTTAATTACAATCCAAATTCAGACCTGTATCAATCGTGAATAATGTGTCCATTTTGGCTGCAACTTTTCATGGTTGGACATCTGCAGTCGTATCCAGCTGCGCTCAGCGAAGCATTTTATTCTGTAATGTCTAAATCAATTGATTGGATATATTGTACAATGTTGTATACAATCTTACCATAAAAAACTACAGATAAAATTATCCGGAAAAGAGGCTTCACAAGCCATATAAATTTATGGACATTTTATGACAGGTTGAATTTCAGGCTTGTTAACCAAAAAGTTTTCTAAGAAGTGTGAAAATTTGGTGCCAACTTTATAAATGTGTTCTAAATCAATGGGTCAATTTGTAAAGATAAAAAAAGATGACATTTTTTTAATAACTGCATAAGATGAAGTTTACACAATTTGAGTATAGTCTAATGTTATGATTTTGTATATATATTATAATTAATGCATGGAGTTACAGTTGATTAAAATATCCTCTGAAAAAAATTTCCCATCTTACTGTCATACACATGTGCTACTCATACACTGTGTATATATACATTTGCTTAATAAGGAGCTATCATGTTATACAAAAATGAAATGTTGTCAGGAATATGCTTTGTAGCCCTATTGTTTTCAAAATGGCTTAGTTGACATGATAGACAACAGAGTTTGTACATGTATAGTCAGGTTAAGTACAATTTTGTCAGCCATCGAGGTAGTGTGGGAAATCTTGTCTGATTGATAAAGTCCAACTTTTCCATGCATGTTGAAGTGGGAAAGACTCAACTTTTTTATAATCGGAAGTTTTGTACAATAGCAAATTATAAAAAACAGATGATGTCATGCTACTCATTAACTGAAGGAGGATGTTAATATGATCTCATTTCACAGTAGAAACCTCGTTGCTGAATGAAACTGACAGTAAATGAAGGAAATAAAACAGCTTGTTAAATCAAGTATTTTCCCATTGTTCTTTGTTCTGTGTCAGTTAATAAAACATCATTTCCTCTAACATTCTGCCAAAAATACGTACTAAGTCACATTTATACAGTATACCTGTAGTTGCTGGAGGAGATATTCTTTTAACATGTTTAAGAACTGAATTCTCAAACAAAATGTGTTGTAATCTGCCAAAATATGCTTGTGATTACTTGATCTGATTTGCAAAAACAAGCGATCATCAAAATATAATTATATTGTATATTACAATACAGATTGGTAATACATACTGCCAAACAGTTCATTTAAAAAAAATCATACTCCATAAAAATAAAAAGGTAATAGTTATGAGAAAAGCATTAAGTCAGTCTATCCATCCATATGGAATATGTGTGTCACTGTGATTACACAATAACAACTTTTATCTTGCATTCAATTATTTACAATGTAATGTATGTAATGGATGATTGAATATTGGCCTTATTATCGTTACTTTTTTTGTATCTGTCATGCATATTAAACCTTTACAATGTGTGTAAAGTATGATTGGATCTCAGCCATATGTACTTTCCACATCTTTCTTACTTGTCTCAGATGATGCATCTAAACTTAAGGCCTGAGTCAAAATCTTTGTCAAGATGTGTGATTGGTGCCATCTTCAGCTTTTCAACAGTTTTATACACTACAATTTAAGGAACCAAACTAAATCAGTTATTAGTCTCTTCTCATCCCATCTGTATATGTTTTGATCATGTCTAGTCAAACAATACAAAAATAAAAATAAAATAGCTGCTAGCTGTTTCCAACACTTTCAAGGTGATTTCAAATGGAAAATTCTGATTTCAAATAGAAAGTTCCTTTTAATGCAAGTGTGTCAGTGCATTAATTAATTGAAAACTGGTATAAATGTCAATATTCATGTGTTGTAGCCATATAGTAAGGACATGAATTGACAGACATCACTTGGTAATAAATATATATTTTAGTAGTGACCATAAAAAGTAAACTGTCAAGGCTGTAATGACCAAATTAATAAATGTGTTAGCAGGAGTACATCAATTTACATGTTACAATTACTGTTTTTACCCTGTAAGGTCAAATCTGAAGGACAAAACCTTAGGCTTAGCTGTTGGTTGACAGTTTTCTTCAGTTTTCTTGCCTTGTTTTCAGTTTGATCTCTAGCAATATAAGTTAACAACTTTCAGCACAGGCTGTGTTTCAAGTCCAAGGAACTTGAAGGCTGAATCCAATTGCACAAAATCTTTTACTCCTGCACAGAATTTTTAGAACCTGAACTTTTATTTTACGTAACAGATACCTTTGGTTAGAAATTCCCAATGGTCCTAGTACATACACGCCCGAAAAAATTTGAACCCCTTTGATTCAGTTCATACACTATACCATTTTTGGTGGGGTTCGTGTTGCTCAGTCTTTAGTTTTCTATGTTGTGTTTTTGTGTACTGTTGTTTGTCTTTTCTTTGTTTTTCGTTTGTTGCCATGGCAATGCCAGTTTGTTTTTCAATTAATGAGTTTGAATATCCCTTTGGTATCTTTCGCCTCTCTTCTACTTCTTTTTGGAAGTGCATTACAATACAAAATTTTTATTTGACTAACCAAAAACCAACGGTTGCCTATAATTGCTTACATCCACTTCATTTGAACTTTGGTGGATAGTTGTCTCATTGGCAATTATACCATATCTCCTTATTTTTTTTAAGGACAATGCAAATTTAACATAATGTTTGGAGACATACAAAGACATGTTTTTATGCCCCCGCCGTAGCGGTGGGGGCATTAAGTTTTACCCTTGTCCGTCTGTACGTACATATGAAAAAGTCCCAAAATTGGTTTCCGTTCTCTAACTTGAGTTTGCCTCAACCAAATGTTAAGAAACTTATACACAATGCTTATTACCACAAAACACAGACCATGTTTGAATTTTGGTGGCGTCACTTTAACCGTTCTAGAGTTATGCCCCTTTATAAATGGAAAAATTGCAAAATTTTTAGTTTCTGTTCTCTAACTTAAGTTTGCCTCAACCAAATGTTATGAAACTTATATACAATGCTTAATACCACAAAACACAGATCAAGTTTGAATTTTGGTGGCGTCACTTTAACCGTTCTAGAGTTATGCCCCTTTATAAATGGAAAAATTGCAAAATTTTTAGTTTCCGTTCTCTAACTTAAGTTTGCCTGAACCAAATGTTATGAAACTTATACACAATGCTTATTACTACAAAACACAGATCAAGTTTGAATTTTAGTGCCGTCACTTTAACCGTTCTAGAGTTATGCCCCTTTATAAATGGAAAAATTGCAAAATTTTTATTTTCTTCTAAATATCAAGTAATTTTTAAAATTGGAGTTATCTTCCTTTGTCTATGATTATAGTTGAATCAACTACAATCAATGCTTTATACAATGCAATGTTTAATTTTGACTTCCACTGATAAAACACAGATCAAGTTGAATTTGGGTAGTGTCACTTTAACCATTATTGTGTTATGCCCCTTTATAAATCAAAAGATTGCAAAATTTTTAGTTTCCATTCTGTAACTTAAGTTTGCGCCAACCAAACATTATGAAACCTATACACAATATTCATTACCACAAAACTAAGATCAAGTACAAATTTTTTGTTTCCATTTTCTAACTTTAGTTTGCCTCAACCAAATGTTATGAAACTTATACACAATGCTTATTACTACATAATACAGATTAAGTACGAAATTTGGTGGCGACACTTTTACCATTCTTGAGTTATGTCCCTTTATAAACATAAAAATTGCTGAATATTTCGTTTCCGTTCTCTAACTTTAGTTTGTCTCAACCAAATGTTATAAAACTTGTACACAACCGTTCTAGAGTTATGCATGTTTACAAATTGAAAATTGCTGAATTTTAGCTCACCTGGCCCAAAGGGCCAAGTGAGCTTTCTCATCACTTGGCGTCCGTCGTCCGTCGTCGTCCGTCGTCGTCGTTAACTTTACAAAATCTTCTCCTCTGAAACTACTGGGCCAAATTTAACCAAACTTGGCCACAATCATCATTGGGGTATCTAGTTTAAAAATTGTGTCCGGTGACCTGTCGAACCAACCAAGATGGCCGCCATGGCTAAAAATAGAACATAGGGTAAAATGTATATTTTGGCTTATAACTCTGAAACCAAAGCATTTAGAGCAAATCTGACATGGGGTAAAATTGTTTATTAGGTCAAGATCTATCTGCCCTGAAATTTTCAGATGAATCGGAGAACCTGTTGTTGGGTTGCTGCCACTAAATTGGTAATTTTAAGAAAATTTTGAAGCTTTTGGTTATTATCTTGAATATTATTATAGATAGAGATAAACTGTAAACAGCAATAATGTTCAGCAAAGTAAGATCTACAAATAAGTCAACTTGACCAAAATGGTCAGTTGACCCTTAAGGAGTTATTGCCCTTTATAGTCAATTTTAACCATTTTTGTAAATTTTGTAATCTTTACAAAATCTTCTCCTCTGAAACTACTGGGCCAAATTTAACCAAACTTGGCCACAATCATCATTGGGGTATCTAGTTTAAAAATTGTGTTGGTGACCTGCCAAACCAACCAAGATGGCTGCCATGGCTAAAAATAGAACATAGGGTAAAATGTATATTTTGGCTTATAACTCTGAAACCAAAGCATTTAGAGCAAATCTGACATGGGGTAAAATTGTTTATTAGGTCAAGATCTATCTGCCCTGAAATTTTCAGATGAATCGGAGAACCTGTTGTTGGGTTGCTGCCACTAAATTGGTAATTTTAAGAAAATTTTGAAGCTTTTGGTTATTATCTTGAATATTATTATAGATAGAGATAAACTGTAAACAGCAATAATGTTCAGCAAAGTAAGATCTACAAATAAGTTTATCTGACCAAAATGGTCAGTTGACCCTTAAGGAGTTATTGCCCTTTATAGTCAATTTTAACCATTTTTGTAAATTTTGTAATCTTTTACAAAATCTTCTCCTCTGAAACTACTGGGCCAAATTTAACCAAACTTGGCCACAATCATCATTGGGGTATCTAGTTTAAAAATTGTGTCCGTGACCTGCCAAACCAACCAAGATGGCCGCCATGGCTAAAAATAGAACATAGGGTAAAATGTATATTTTGGCTTATAACTCTGAAACCAAAGCATTTAGAGCAAATCTGACACGAGTAAAATTGTTAATCAGGTCAAGATCTATCTGCCCTGAAATTTTCAGATGAATCGGAGAACCTGTTGTTAGGTTGCTGCCACTAAATTGGTAATTTTAAGAAAATTTTGAAGCTTTTGGTTATTATCTTGAATATTATTATAGATAGAGATAAACTGTAAACAGCAATAATGTTCAGCAAAGTAAGATCTACAAATAAGTCAACTTGACCAAAATGGTCAGTTGACCCTTAAGGAGTTATTGCCCTTTATAGTCAATTTTAACCATTTTTGTAAATTTTGTAATCTTTACAAAAATCTTCTCCTCTGAAACTACTAAGACAAAATTAACCAAACTTGTCCACAATCATCATTAGGGTATCTAGTTTAAAAATGTGTCCGATGACCCCACCCATGAACCAAGATGGCCGACATGGTTAAAAAATAGTACATAGGGTAAAATGCAGTTTTGGCTCATATCTCTGAAACCAAAGCATTTAGAGCAAATCTGATGAGGATAAAATTGTTCATTAGGTCAAGATCTATCTGCCCTTAAATTTTCAGACCAATCAGGCAACACGTTGTTGGGTTGCTGCCCCTGAATTAGTAATTTTAAGAAAATTTTGCAGCTTTTGGTTATTATCTTGAATATTATTATAGATAGAGATAAACTGTAAACAGCAATAATGTACAGCAAAGTAAGATCTACAAATAAGTCAACATGACCAAAATTGTCAATTGACCCCTGAAGGAGTTATTGCCCTTTATAGTCATTTTTTTACAATTTTCATAAATTTTGTAAATTTTTGTAAATTTTACAAAATATTTTCCACTGTAACTACTGGGCCAAGTTCATTATAGATAGAGATAATTGGAAGCATCAAGAATGTTCAGTAAAGTAAGATCTACAAACACATCACCATCACCAAAACACAATTTTGTCATGAATCCATCTGTGTCCTTTGTTTAATATGCACATAGACCAAGGTGAGCGACACAGGCTCTTTAGAGCCTCTAGTTATTTACAACATAGCTTCAAAAGTGGTGTATAAAAAAGATGAAGGTGAAGAGAAAGAAAATGCATAATGGTTGCATTACGGCAACAGACAGGGAAAGATCAAACCTGAAATTTTTTGAATTGAAAAAACTGATGAATAGTTCTATGAACAGTTCACAAAATAAACATCTCCTTAATTTAATTTTTCCTAAATTGCAATACAATGAATATATACTATATATATATATGATAAAACTATAAGTATAATGCAGTATATTTTTAAAAGGAAAGAGCTTGCTTTGAACTTGAAATAAAAATCATTGATAACAGTGTGACTTTTAACAGTTCACCTGTACATAGACACTTATAGAGTTTAAGGTATGGCCCTGTATCTTGATGTATATTTGTTTAACTGGTTGAAGAAAATATGAATGAAATTTTATACTGCATGTTTGAACAGGCTTTCTCACAAAATGTTATGGTTATAACCACCAGTTCATCTATTCAGTCCGGTATCTCATAAAGTACCAATCTTCATTGTAGGTATATATACTTATATTTATTTATTAACCACTGGAATTCAAGGATTTTTTATTTACATTTAAATAAACCACTTATAGGCTCTACAAAAGAGGTTTAACAAATTTGAAAGTGTAATTTGTAAAAAGTCTGGTCAAAGGGAGTGGACTGCTATTAATGGACCTTTTAATCACTGTAAAGACAATTTTCCTGGGGCATTTTGTTTATACACAGTATGTGCCATTGTGTATTTATTTGTGGTAAACTTTAATTGCGACAAGTTAGAGGATAATAAATTTGGTGAAAGTATTCATTTAAGCAGAAAAGAGGAAGTCAACTTTCCTGTTAGTGAATAAAAAATAATCCAAGTGTGCAATATTTATACCTGATTTAATCAAATGTTAGTCTGTACTTAGCATAAATTACACATAAATTTCCTCTACCATGATGGGAAAAAGGTAAAAGACAAGAAATACATTATCATGTTGTTAACAGCTGTTGTTATATCCTTGTAATTGTTCCTGTCAGACAAGTGATAATTAGTGTAATAAAGAAAGAAAATTGACCCCTTTAGTGTTAGGTTCACTCTGTTTTCCTAATGATTATAAGTAAATTACAATTCCATGTAAGAACATCATCAGGGAACAAAATTCTGTGGAATACATTAGGTATAATGACCCTCACAAAATAACATACATGTACCTATATATTTATGAATTCATTGTTCATTTTCGGGAAGTATAAAGCTCTCAGAATTTACAAAACTTTGATAAAGTTTTATCAACGTTTACACACCCTGAATAATTACATGGGTAGATTATAACATATACAACAAATAGATCTGGGTATTTAGTTGCTGATATTAATAATTTTGTCTATTAGCAAAAATACCTTGTATAAGATAACATAATTATCAGGTAATAGTTTATGTAGGTAATGGATTGGTCTATATAATTAATATATATAGTATTCATTATTTATTAAGGGTTACCATGGGGGAGATTTTCACCCTCAATCTTTGATTTCTTGGTGTCTCATTGGCAATTCTACCTCATCTCCTTAGGTTGTAAATAATACTTGTATGACTTATTGACTACAGTTTTTATTGGGTTTTTTCTTTCACCTCTTTTTTGTTGCATTGCAATCGACTCTTTTTCAAGGGAAAATGTTTGTCAGCATTAAATGGTAAATGTTAATGTTTCTTATGTAAAATGTTGCACATGTATGTTCTGGCTGAACTATATATGTCCTAATTAATTAATTAATTAATGAGATTTATTTTTTAACACCTTTAAGTTGTTAATTTCAACTTAACTTTGAATCTTCAGATCCATAGTTGACATATAGGGGGATCACAATGAAAGTGCTCAAACATTTGATCATGTGAAACATTTATTAGTAGAAAAAGAGTTGGAAATATAAATTATAAACCTGTATACACTGTTGTATATCATTTAGGGTGAATTAAATGTGGTATAATTGCTAAGCTAAATAGAAATATATGTGTGGTTCCAGTTACCCTACCGACCTTAGTTTAAACTCCAGACCCTAGAACGTTTTCTTCCATTTCTGAAAAATAAACTTTGAACGATACCATTTTGTGGAATGTGAATTTCAATAATTCAATTCACAGACTTCTGTCATCTGAATTTCCATTAGAAGTATCCACTATGGCTAAAAATGCAACAAATTCTTAACCGAATGTTACAAAATTAATTAAAAACATAACATGTCTCTTTATTTTACAACCAAACATATAGAAAATGGCAAAAATCCGGTAGTGGTGTGTAAAATACTGGAATCAAACTCGGTGAGCACACGATTTTTTCCAGATTTTGACAATCCAAAAAAAAAATGCTAATCTACCGTCCCTATTTTTTTTAAGGATGTAACTGGAACCACACATTTTTATTTGGCCTAATGAAATGACTATTTGTATCCATCACCAGGATGTTTGTTTTTCACTTATTTTAGTTATTGAAAACAGATTATTCTCTTCAATGTGACTTTTTCCTTCTTCCCTGTGAACAAGTCAGTTTTCCTTTAAAGGCAGCAGCAAATTAAATTCCCTTTGAACAACCAGTTTCTGATATGTATAAATAAATAACAAATCTTGTATTTCCTTTTTTTTTGTAGTTTAACCTGTATGCTTGAAAATTAAGGAAAACATAAATGCATGTTCTTTGTAAAGCCTTACCCCTGGAGAACCTAAACATTACTAATGATTTTATCAAAGATGTGATACACATGTTTGGGCTATAATATGATGTCATCTGTAGCCTAAAGGTAGACAAACCAGTCTATATGACATTAGGAATTATTTGACCTTTTCTTAATGGCAGCTTTAATTTAAACAAGATTTAAGTTTCAGTGTTGTCCTCATCTTCTAATTTACATGTATTCCTTTAGGTTGGAAGGATGTTATATATCTGTATATAAAGCTGCAATTAATGTACAGGTGCTTTACCTGTACATCAGCCAGACATTTGAGGTCATGGTCTTGTACTTCAGGAATATATGTAACTAACAACCAGACTTTGAAGGTCACAATCTTGTACAAAAAAGTATAATAGTCTTTCCAGAACTTCCTTTCTTTAATATGAAAAAAAAAATATTTAGATGTCAACAGATTTTTTTTGTCCTTCAGTATAAACATGCTATCATACACAAACAAAAAAAAAAAGACTTTACTGTCAGTGTCAGACAATATCTTATTGTTTTGAGAGGAATATGTAATACACTTAAATGCTAAGATGAAAAAGGCAGCATTCACATGGTTCATTATTAGTCTAAAAGAGAAATGCAATTCAATTTATATATACTTATATGAGTAGTATGTCCCTACAGAATTAAAACACATCTTTTCATCTATCAATTTTGAAATTTAAGAGTTGTGGTAGATAGAGTTTGACATGCAGGTATTGATTGAGATCAAACACTAAAGACAGGCCCTCATTACCAGATCCTGTTGAAAGAAGATTTGGTAATTAAATCACTAAGACATGACATTAGATGCTTTTAAAATACTATATGGCAGTTCCTATTAACATGATTAAGTTATTTGTTATAGTTATATTGTTGTTTTCTACCTTGTATTTATACCTGTTTTCTTTCTTTTTCAGGTCAATGTGCGGGTTACGACCATGGATGCTGAGCTGGAGTTTGCCATCCAGCCCAGTACCACAGGCAAACAGCTCTTTGATCAGGTACATAGAAAGAACACCTCTTTTTCAGGGACAAAATACATTTAAATGTAATGGCTACAAAGTTGAGAGGACATTGCAATGTTGTCAGTTTAAGTGTTTAACTGCTTTTGTTTCCTGCATACAAGTGATTTGATGTAAAAAGTCCTACTATTTCAAAGTATTGGTTTTAAGTGGACTCCGCTTGGCAACTATATCCAGCCATTTTGTTGTTTATATTATAAAAGAAATAACAATGATTTTGAAAGACTGCATAATTATAAATAAGTACCAGAAAAAAAAATACCACAGGTTATGCAGAAATGATATACTATAAATAGTCTCTCATATATACTGGAATTTAGCCTGGCGAATAGTCTTAAAGTTAAAAAAATATTAAAACATTATTCTTACTTTTTTGGGGGAAAAAGGGGGGAGGGGTGGAATGGCTCTGAACACAATACAGAACTTTTGGTTAGGATAGACTTAACTAAAATCCTTCAGATGTCTTAATGAAGTTGATATATTAATGATTCTTAGATTTACAAATTTGCAAGATGACCTTTTAATATATAATGTAATATGAATTTGTAATTCATCAGAACTACACCTATAAAACCATATCTCTTATTTCTATGTTTTATTTATTCAGATCAAAGACAGGCTGTTGTAATTCTGTTTACAAAATCAAATTTATGTCAAATATGTCAATAATTTGATTTATAATTTATGAAACATATCATTATTATGATCATTATTTTATTACCAAACAGGAAGAATTGATATAATTATTACATTTGTGGTTGTACACGCCTTTCTACAGATTTAAATTTATACAGATGAGTTTGCTTGCCATTGAATTAATCAGGCATGTGTTATCTTTTTCTTTTGATAATTTCATTGAATTTTCTGTATAAGAAGTGCTCAGAATCAAGATATTGAAAGTTATCCAAGCAACGTTGTATGTTTGTCTCAGGAATGTGACTTTTTATTAAAATTATCAACTTGACAGCAATTAAAGCTTCCTGTTTACAAATCTATTTATATATGTATTGTATGATTGTACTGCATACCATATATGGAATTGTTTCAACTGTTGATTGAGTTCATGATGTTATGTTTACATTATGAAAATGATTTTATCTGTATACTTGTTTGATAAATGGAGAGAAAATCCAGGTTACCTGATATATTGAAAAAGTTTAGGTCTATGGGTTTATTTGGGTATTTGGGAATGTCTGATTTCTAGTGATATATTAAATAAGTTGAGGTCTAGGGGTTTATTTGGGTATTTGGGAATGTCTGATTTCTAGTGATATATTAAATAAGTTGAGGTCTAGGGGTTTATTTGGGTATTTGGGAATGCCTGATTTCTAGTGATATATTAAATAAGTTGAGGTCTAGGGGTTTATTTGGGTATTTGGGAATGCCTGATTTCTAGTGATATATTAAATAAGTTGAGGTCTAGGGGTTTATTTGGGTATTTGAGAATGCCTGATTTCTAGTGATATATTAAATAAGTTGAGGTCTAGGGGTTTATTTGGGTATTTGGGAATGCCTGATTTCTAGTGATATATTAAATAAGTTTAGGTCTATGGGTTTATTTGGGTATTTGGGAATGTCTGATTTCTAGTGATATATTGAATAAGTTTAGGTCTAGGGGTTTATTTGGGTATTTGGGAAGGTCTGATTTCTAGTGATATATTGAATAAGTTTAGGTCTATGGGTTTATTTGGGTATTTGGGAATGTCTGATTTCTAGTGATATATTGAATAAGTTTAGGTCTAGGGGTTTATTTGGCAATGGTCCTGAATTGGGTTGTGAATCATGCATTTAGATTTTTGCAGTTGATATTTAGATACATTTTTTGAACCATTATTTATCTTGTTTTTTTCTCAGTCAACACTTAGGTTAAAAAAAAATTGTAAAAATAGATCAGAAGTGGCAATTGTTAGAAGCAGCTTTTAATTAACTAAATCAAATGTAATATAAATATATATATCTTATTATATCATTATGACTTGATCAATCTTACAAGTGTTACTTAATTTTTATAATTTGTTTCATCATGAAAAATAAAAAAATTACAAAAATAATCATTTAGGTTAAAATTTGAAAAACTTTGTCAAACCTAAATGGAATTTTACAAAACTTGGACAGAAGCTTCTTCCTATACATGTTAATCAAAAGCACCATGAGCAAAATTTTTTATCTTTATCTTTTTCTTTTCTATTTTTCTGTATTTTATTATTTTGAAGTAATTCCTGTTATACATGTAGCAAAACAAGTATCCTTCTGGGACCTACAGGATGCTAGAAAAGTCCTTTGATTTTTATGACACAGACATTGAGCTTTAAAACTAGCACCTAGTAAAGAATAAACTTGCACCTAGTGAAGAATAAACTATATTGTGAAGTGAAACATATTGGCCTACATATTTCATTATGTAAGATGTCCTTGAAGGCCTTCCTATTTATAACTTGAATGAATTCTGCTCTGTTGTGGTATAGCTTACAAACAATAAATGTTAAAGCCTTCTGCTTATTGATATGACTATGAAACTTCTCTGAAAGCTATTGTTAGGCATAGAAGGTTTATCAAAATAATGAATTATAATTTATATCATAGTATTGTTTAGTTTTTGTGTACCATTCCTTATCTTTCATTGATGACATGAAACTTTTTTCAGAAAATTACAAAATAGTCATTGTTGAAGTTAAGCATGTTTATATAAATGTTTATTTAAAATGGTGACCCATTGATCCTAATTTATTTGTTTTCTGTTTAACAAAACACATATTGACAATACATATATATATTTTTTATCTACATCATACTTTATCATTTTCATCCTACACTTGTTTAAGAGACCTGAAATTCAACTGTCCTCTAAGTTATGACCTATATGTAGCTCTGATACCACTTATTCAGCAGTTAATATATTGTTAGTATTAAATAAAAACAAGTTACTTCTTTGGGGACATTTAAATGCCCACAATTGAAGTGTAAAGTTATATACATTTCCTCAAATGAAATTCAAAACTTCTTGCTTCAATGAGATTCTCATAAAAAGACCTGGTTTTATTCAGTGCAATTCAGGCAAAGTAAAGTATATTTGTTAAAGTTTGATGTAATAAAAGAATACAAGTGAATGTACTTGACCTGCAGAATTTTATTTTAAGAATTTTTATAACAATGAAAAGGACCAAGGACAAAACCATTGAATCATATTACAGATATAAACTAATAAACCACAAGTGTAGAAAACCTACATTAAAAACTTTCACAGACAATTAACTTCTGATACTTTATTTAAGTTTATAAGTTGTACAAAAATGGTTTAAATAATTGGTTTTCTATTAATAGATGTTAGAACTTGACGATATTGATGAAAAAGTTTATCATAGACTTAAGACTGTTATCGAAAACAAAAATATTTCAAGATATGTAAAGACATCTATACTTGTATTAAATATGTGATTTTGAAATTTTAGGTTGTTAAAACAATCGGTCTGAGAGAGATTTGGTTCTTTGGTTTACAGTATGTTGACAGTAAAGGTTATACCACATGGCTAAAGCTCAACAAAAAGGTAGGTGTCAACAGCATGTTGTAAGTCATGTAAGGCTATTCCAAAATTTATAGGTTAGGGGATTGGAGGGACTCAAATTGATTAAGTTTGAGTGATTGCATTTTCCTTAAATTTAGGTGTGGTCGTATCTTAAAAAAAAAGTGCCTACCATGCCCCATGCATTTAATTCTTGAACAGCCCTTATCATAGAATGAAATGTAAAAAAATAAGGGAAAATGACATACAACCTAGTGAATACACTGAAAGAGGGAAGAGGAAATTAAATCAGCCAACTTAAACCCAGGGATAAGTAAAGTATTTTATTGATCAAAAGTTTCTGTTGCACCTGTAACATACATGTAGGAAGTGTTATTTCTGCCAAAATCTCAAAGTACACAGTAATGGTAGAAAAAAGAACACAACGATTACAAAACAATTGTAACAGGTCTTCACTTTAAACAACATCTGTAGTCAACCAAATCTTCACAGCTGATCTAAAAAATGATCAAAGTGGCCTCTCATTTTAATATATCATTCTAATGACATGTAAAAGTCATTCCATTTATCTATCGGTAAATAGAAATGCTTAAAATCCCTTTCTTAGCTCACATTAGTATTTTTTCCCCATCTATACCTTTATGAATGTCAGCAAACATTCTAGATAGATCACTTTGCTTACTGATTAACAGTTTTACAGGAGGAAGATCATAGAAAGATATTTACTTTCATCATACAACACAATAAGTATAGGAAACACCTAAAATATCTGCACTTTAGTGAAAATAGACTACACCTCTCCTATATTTTTAATCATCAAAGATTTTGTCCTTTAAATCCAATCTAATTACAAGTCAGAGCAGTTGTTTATTGCTTATAAATCAACCTTGAAAATTATCCACCGATTTTGCACAAATGATTATTTTTATCTCTGTTTTCAGGTTTTAAGTCAAGATGTTAAAAGAGAAACACCTCTACAGTTTAAATTTAGAGCAAAATTCTTCCCAGAAGATGTGTCAGAAGAACTTATTCAAGATATCACACAGGTTCTTAATTGTTATACATTTTATTTTTTAAGCATAAAAAAACTGTTTATATTTTATTTTTTAAGCTTAAAAAAAACTGTTCATGTGCATATGATTTCAACACGCCTACCGGTAATTAAATTGTGTTTTATTGACCAGTGTGTTGATTGGAGGTTTATAAAAAAAAATTCAAGAGGTAAAAGCATTTTGAAATTTTATTTGTCAAATGCTTTCTTTTTCATGTTCTTCAAACACCAGGGCCTCAGATGTAATGGACCCATTGTGACTGAAAAGGCCCTGTGTTTATACATTTTGGCATCCCATTAGTATGAGTCTTACTGTTCAGAAGTGGGAAATCTGAATGACTGTATATGTTAATACCCCAGTCAAGCTTCTCAGTTTTTGTCTCGCCTTGACGGAGTCAAAAAGCGAGGCATAGGTATGTTGTTTCCGGCAGTGGCCGCGTCAACAATGTATCAGTTTGTGATTAGGTTTAGTTTATGGTGAACACTAGTGGTTGGTCAGTGATATTTGGTATGCAGTTGTATTAGCATTGGCACATCTCATTACCATGGAGATTATTTGGCCCTGCCCCCTCAGTGATGGTCTATTGACTTTGAAACTATGCATACTTTACATGTATTATGTTGTGATTAGGTCAGTTTATGGGGAACCACTAGTGGTAGGTCAGTGATATTTGGTATGCATTTGTATAAACATTGGCATATCTCATTTCCATGGAGATTATTTGGCCCCACCCCCTCAGTCATGTTCTATTGACTTTGAAACTTTTGCTTAGTTTTCATGTATTAGTTTGTGATTAGGTCAGTTTAAGGGGAACCATTAGTGGTAGGTCAATGATAATTGGTATGCAGTTGTATAAGCATTTTCACATCTCATTTCCATGGAGAATATTTGGTCCTTACCCCTCAGTCATGGTCTATTGACTTTGAAACTTTTACATAGTTTACATGTATTAGTTTGTGATTAGATCAGTTTAAGATGAACCACTAATGTTAAGTCAATGATGTTTGGTATGCAAATATATTGGCATTTGCAAGTTTCATTTCCATGGAGATTATATAACCCCACCCACTCAATATGGTTCATTGACTAAAACTTTTACATAGTTTACAAGTTAATGTATGTGTTAAGGTTTGTTTAAAGGGAAAAGTCAATGGTATTTGGTGTGCAGTTGTATTAGCATTAGCACATCTCATTTCCGTGGAGATTGTTTATCCCTGTACCTTCAGTCACGGATCATTGATTTTGAATATTTGCATAACTTACACGTTAAAGTATTGCTATTTTAATTTCAACATTTGCATTATCAAAATAGCAAATAGGCGAGACATATCTCTATGTTAACAGTTTATCATTAAATAGATTAATTGCTAAACTACAGTTACAAAAATGAAAAAACTTAAAACAATTCATGTCATTTTATTTCCACATGTGCTACAATGTTTTAGTTGCCTGTAGTCATGCAGTTTAGTTGTCTGGATAAAATGATTTATGTTTATTTTTTGTTTCTTGAATACATTTTTTGGTTGATAAATACTGATGTTTTCTTTCCATAACAAACTTTCTGTTTCCTTTCTTTGATTAGATATTGTGCAGGGGATTTAAAATATGCTGATCATATGCACTGTTCTTTTTTCTTGTGTATAACTGTATCTGTACAGTTTCAACTGATTTTGAATGATTTATCTTTGCAGAGAATGTTTTTCCTGCAAGTAAAAGACTGTATTTTAAGTGATGAGATATACTGTCCACCAGAAACCTCAGTGTTATTAGCATCCTATGCCTGTCAGGCTAAGTTTGCAGATTACAATAAAGAAACTCATCCTAATGGATTCTTAGCAAATGAAAGATTATTACCACAAAGGTACCGAAGAATTGAATTAGCTAACAGCAGCAGCTATATTAGCTGTTAGCTGTAATAGGACAAATATATTGTAAAGTTGATTCATTTTGAAAGCACTGATGTTAAAAGAAAAAAATGCATGATTATAACATATCCATAAATGACTTTAAAGTGTGTGCTGAAGAAGGGGTGTAATTTTCATTTAAGAAATTGGGAAAGCTATATTTGTCATAGGAATAATTTCTTTAAAGGCTATGTAGTAAGACTGAAGCAAGCTCCAATACTTTTTGCATGGAGTTACCAATTGTTATACAACCGCAAAAAAATTATTGGGATCATATAATGGTATGAGGTTGTTGTCTGCATCGTCGTCCTAAGACACCTTGGTTTCCGGACAATAACTTTAGTTTAAGTCAATGGATCTCTAGGAAAATTTTTAAGAAGGTTCATTACGACAAAAGGAAGGTTGGGATTGATTTTGGGGATGATGGTCCCAACCGTTTAGGAAATAAGGGGCCCAAAAGGGGCCAAAAACAAGCATTTTTCTAGTTTCAGGATAATAACTTGTAAGTATTTTGATTGCTCTGAAATTGTACCACAATGTTTAATACCACAAGTAAAAGGTTGGGATTCATTTAATGGGTTATGGGGCCAACAGTTTAGGAATTAAGGGCCAAAAACAACATTTTTTGTAGTTTCCGGACAATAACTTGTGTGTAAGTGTATGGATCTCTCTGACATTGTACCACAAGGTTCCATATCACAAAGGGAAGGCTGGGGTTGTTTTTGGGGATAATTGACTTAAACTAGTAGGAATTAGGGGGCAAAAAAGGGCAAAAACAAGCATTTTTTTAGTTTCCAGACAATAACTTGTGTTTAAGTGTATTAATCTCTCTGAAATTGTACTACAAGTCCATACTACAAAGGGAAGGATTGGATTGAGTCTTGGGGTAATTGCTCCAAGGGGGGTTTCCAAAAGTTTGGGGTGGGGGAATTTTTTTTCCAATTTTTTTAAGGAATTCATATTTTTTTTCAAAAATTTTCAAATTTCAAATTTTTGACAAGTTTCAAGAAGAAATCTTTAATTGTCAGTATTGCGCAATAGATTTGTAAGATCTTTGACCACATTTATTTTGTGTCAGAAACCTTTATTATGTCAAAAATTTGATCACAATCAAAATTCAGACAGTATCAAGCTTGAATATTGTATCCAACTTTGCTTCAACTGTTCAAGGTTCGACCACTGCGGTTGTATCAGGCTGCGCTCAGCGAAGCATTTTATTGTTAGATTAAATGGTACTTTGTTTAGATTTTTAATGGATTATTGTATTCTGACAGTATGAGAAAGCTTTCTCTCAAGTTTTATTAATTTTTTTTTTTTTTTTTTTTTATTGCTGTCAGATTAGGAAAAAAATGTCAATTATCTTTTAAATTTGATCATTGTTGCTGTCAAATTAGAGCTGTAAAAAACACATTACTGTCAAACACAAAAAAAAATTGATCAAGTGTAAAAACTTGTGATATATTTCGGTCAAATTGAAATATTTAATCAGCTGTAAAATTATTCTCTTTTATATTGTGTAACAAGGAAATATTTTTTATAATGTAGAAAACAAGAAGTTTGTTAAGTCACTTAATTTTGGCCTTTTTAATCTCATAATAACAAAAAGTATTATAAATTTATAAATAACTTCCTTCAATTAAAAGGCTACTGAAAAAATTGCCAGAAAAAGCCTCATTTAAGGGGGCAATTAAAATGAATTATTTATTGTATTAAACTTGACTGTTATTTATCAAAACAACACTGAACAGGTTTTATTTTTATCCTAATTACTAAGTACATGTGTTTCAGTGTTTTATTGAAACGTCACAAAACACTTCAAAATACTTAAATGAAGTTTCTGCATTCTGAATTACATGTAAAGTAGAAATATTTTTATTATCCTGAAGTGTTTTATCATTTTTACAGATACAGAACTTTTTCCTTTTCAAAATGTTACAATGTAATGATAAGCTATGCTGTCTCAGTCTGATATAGGATGTATTGGAAGGCTGGTGTTCAAAGTTAAATAGAATCATTATAAGTACTAAGTATGATATTGACTCTTTTTATACCTCCTTTGTTTTTTATGTTACAGAGTAATGGAACAACACAAAATGACCAAAGATCAGTGGGAAGAAAGAATAACAAACTGGTGGAGTGAACATCAAGGCATGCTCAGGTATTTCAAATATAAAATATTCTGTACCTTCGAAATTCTGCTGAGGCCAATTGTTCAATATAATATTTTGGTAATACATACTCAGAAAGGCAAACATGAATCATATCTGTGGGTTGCTGCCTTTGAACCAGTAAATGTTGGCATTGTCAAGCTGTTAAATACTTCTACTCTTGGTTCACTAGAAAATCATCTACCTTCCTCAAGAAGAAGTAACTAGTGTAGCTCTGATAAATCTATTTTGAGATAGGTACAGAATATTGTAAAGCATTTTGGTGACATATCAGTAAAAAAAAAATTATTTTGCTTTGTTAAAATGTTGGAAGTACAGAAAATGCAGTTCGTTTTTTCAATGGAATTTACCTTAATGTTACAAGCCGCATATCAGCAAATATTTTTGAATAAGATCAATTACAGGTTCATTGTTGCTTCAGGTGATTATTCATATAGCTTGATTTTAATACAGGCAATTTAAAAAACACTGCTGATTTCTTTGTTGACAAAATCATGAATATCACTGTCATTTAATCATGAATATCACTGTCAATTAATATTTATTCTTTTCAGAGAAGATGCCATGATGGAATATTTAAAAATAGCCCAAGATCTAGAAATGTATGGTGTTAATTACTTTGATATCAAAAACAAAAAAGGAACAGAACTGTTATTAGGGGTAGACGCTCTTGGTCTCAATGTCTATGAAAAAGATGATAAGTAAGTATACAGGTCATTGAAAATACGTTTTCATCCATATTCTTGCCTTTGTTTCTCGTAAAAAGATAAGATCATTCAAATGTGAGGAGTGGTTTTAACCAGTAACATTCAAGCTTACATATAATATAGAAATTATTAGATTTTATGGTTGTTCTTTTGCCCCCACCCCTTAGGTGATGGGTCAAAAGATGTTACCTATGTCCGCCATTCCTTTCTTTCATCATTCTGATATCAACCAAACTGTTGCTTGAATTGGATAGCAAAGTTATTTTAATACTATGTTTTTGGGCAGACTGAAATTTTCTTTCAATGTACCCAATAAAATTTGAAAAGTTTTATATTTTGAAACATTCATGTTTTGTTTTGTTTTTCAGACTTTCACCAAAAATAGGTTTTCCATGGAGTGAAATAAGAAATATTTCATTTAATGACAAGAAATTTGTAATTAAACCAATTGACAAAAAAGCTCCTGTAAGTATTTTTTCTTCACACATATAACTTGACACAAGGGGAAATTCAGGATGGCTATATAGAGTTAAAGCTTTAACCAGGAAACAATCCTCTGAGCATGTAAGAGAACAAAGTAGAAAACATACCCAATGCACAATGTAATTAAGAATTTAATCATGAGAAACACTATAAATTTGGTAAGAAATTAATAGGAACAGTAAGGCAGCTGTAACAGATCTATCTTTAACATCACTTTAAAAAATTGAGTATGAATCAATGATTTTTATACGACCGCAAAAAAATTTTTTTCATAAAGGCTATTCGCACAATATTGTTATAAATTGTATCCGGTACATGGGTCAGGTATATATATATATATTGCATGGTATCCTAAAATAGATGTAGTGTTTTATATTTTTATAATTCATATTTTGAGTAATTTTACCCCTGAATTTTCTGAGCATTGTTAAATTTAGCAATTATTGACACTTTAAATATTGTAATTCTTTTTAGGATTTTGTGTTCTATGCACCTAGACTTCGAATAAACAAAAGAATCTTAGCTTTATGTATGGGTAATCATGAACTATATATGAGGAGAAGAAAACCTGATACAATTGAAGTACAACAAATGAAAGCTCAAGCCAAGGAAGACAAAATGTCAAAACAACAAGAAAAACAGAGGTTAGAGTCCGAAAGAGTTGCCAGGGAGGAGGCAGAGAGGAAACAGAAAGAAATGGAAGAAAAATTACGGCGGTTTGAGGAGGAGAGTGAACGACGAGGAAAAGGTAAGTGAATATAGGCTCCTTTATTAGGCTTGACTGCTTCAGTCTTCTTTACTGAATTTGTTCCACTGAGGGTCTGTACAAAATATTTCTTCTGATTTTAACAAAACATCAGATAAACTATCTGTAAGAGGTTCTTTCTCAGTAAGGTTGAGAGTTTGGAGAAAAGTTGAACAATAGTTTTAAAATTGATGAAAAATATATGCAATAAATATAAAGTAAAATTAAATTCAGTTGCTAGGTTTTACAACTGATAAAGAAAAAAATATGGTTGTCTGGTTATAATGTGAAAAACTAAACCACCCCTAAACCGTGTAAGAATAGGTTTTTGTTTTCATTCAATTTAGTGATATCGAACTGTATGAAATATTTCTTTATAACATCTCAACTTACTGATTCTGTATGCACTCATTTCATGATTGTGAATAAAATGAGATATATATAGTTTTTGATTAAAATTGTTCTTAGAAATGGCTGAGCAAGAACAAAGATTAAGAGACATGAATGATGAAATGGAAAATTACAAAAGACAACAAGAAGAGCTGGAAGAACAGAGAAGAGCTGCAGATGAGCTCCGTAGACAGTATGAAGAAAGTGCACACATGGCACAGGAAGAAAAAGATAGACTTGTATGTATTATTAGTTATTATGATACTCTTTGTTAAAATATTGATCTACAACCAAACAATTTTGCATGAAATTTGCATTTTAGGGCTTCCAGCTTCCAAATAATATGGCGCTAAGAAAAAAACAAAAAAAGACTAGTCGTACAATTAAAGATAGGTCTGCTTTCAGCTTGGGACTTGATCATATAATTCAATGGTATAAGGTCATAAAAACTGCATTTGCATTTGATAAATGCTTAGAGACCAGTTTTCATCATTAAATTGTAATGCCACAAGTTGAACTGAAATGATTACTGTCTTTGCTTGGGATTGGTTGCTATTTGCAGTCTTGGCAGTTGAACATTTTTATGGACTATTCAAACCTTACTTGCAATGAATGTTAAGCATGCGAAATGTAGCTGTTTTTAGTAGCAAAATTGGTAAAAGTTGCTTTATTGATATAGATTGATCAGGTTGCAGAAAAAAAAAGATTGGTATGTAAATATATAGGAACAAAATATATTCATGTTTTTCAACATTTTACTGAAGCTGTAAACCCTAAATGAATAAAATTTATATATTTATATGTTGCTTAAAAATTAGATCATTTGAAAATACATATTTGAACTGCTGAAAAAACTGCTTTAATGGTCTAAGGGCAGATAACTGGTAAATTGTATAGATTTTGTTAAAAAATATGTCTCCAGATGGGAGTTACGATTATTTTACCTGAATTACTCCTGCTTCAGTATCATGTTTATATTGCATGACTTATGGAAACAATGGTTTATTTAAATATTAAACTTTTATCATGAAAATATTATATTGACTCAGACTAACAGAGGATCAGACAACAAAATATATTTTTTTTGTCTGTAACAAATATATTTGCACATGTAATCCATTTATTCCTGTAAAGATATACAATAGTTTCAGCTCTATTTTCTTTGTGCAGAAAAAGTAGATAATGTCTAGAAATCTATTTTCAGGTTTTCATCAGATTTAATTTCAAAATTTTGATTCTTAGATCTGGAAATTGTTTGAACAGGGACAATAGAAATATTTCTGTTTGGGCTTAGACGAAAAAGTGCATAACTTAACCAATGCATTTTGTAGGTGGATGTTGACTTATGGTGTAAACTTGAATTTATACTTTAAAATATTACATTCATTGATTGAGTCTGTGAAAAAAAATATTATAAGAGGCCCAACTGTATTACTTATATAACTCAGTGAACTAAATCAATATCTTGATTATCTAGGCCCAACAATATGCTGATGCTCAAGAAGAAATTCAGAGAAGTATGGCAACTTTGGAAGAAAAAGAATCTGAGATGAATGTTATGCAGTCAAGCTTAGAAGAAGCACAGAGAGAGCGTGAAGAAAAAGAACAAGCTCTTATTGAAGCAATGAATGCTATCCATGTCCGTGAAACTGAACATGAAGAAAATACAGTAGAGGAAGTTAATCATGAATATAGTAAGCCTCCATTAATCACCTGTTACCATTGTTATTTATTGTTTTTTTTTTTTTTTTTTTTATAGTTTGTGAGATATACAAATGGTTTTATGCGAGATAAATATCATTATTCAAATCTGCCCTCAAAACTTTTTATTGTTTACTGCAACAAGAAACTGACTTTATTTCACATATCACCTGAACAATGTTTAAAGCAAAATTTATTTGCATGGCTAATTGACCCAAAATATATCATACAAGAGAATGATCCTGGTTCAAGGTCATCACTCAAAAGTTAGTACCTAAATGCATCCATTTTTGCAAATAATTCTGGATGTGTTGTTTGTGTCTGCAAGATTTGTTTTGACTTAAGGTTACTACTGCTAAAAATCTATTTTTGCTAAGTTTTAATATTTCAATAAACTTAAATGGTTTAATAATTATACATGTTCAAAAGAGAAAAAAAAAAAGAACTTGTTGGCAGGTTTGAATGTAAAAAATATTTGTATTAACTATTTTCTACCTCACAAACTCCGTTGTTTTTATATGGAAGTGGTGAAAGAAAATATAGCAGTTGTGAGCACTGCACTAAACAAGGCAATTCAGTATACCATATATTTTTGGTGTTGTATAAGGCCAGGATTAAAATTAAGATGTTTTCCATAGTCAGACAATGAAAAAAAATCAATTTACTTTTTTGTCTCTTTTTTTTTCTCTTGTGACTTTGGCATCTGTTTCAAGTGTTCAACAATTGTTAAAGTTTGTGATTATGTAACCAAAAGTGTGAAATATTTCTGAGTTTACAGTTTTTCTTTTGTCTTAATATATAATGTATTGAATTTTGATCTTACAGAATATTATTTCTAATACCAGTCAGGCTATGGCAAACATAACTACATTTTAAAGTCTGGCCTTGATATATATATATATATATATATATATGTTCTCATCTTCAGTTTGAAAATTCTGGCTAAGTTATACCATTCCACAGTATTGACTGTAATTTTCCATAACTGAACTTTTCTCATTGCAAATATTTCTTTTAAGACAGATACTTTTTTTTTATCAAACCTATGTTTTTCTGTTATGGCAGACCCAAGTTGAAATTTATGTATGTAAAACTGCAAGAAAAACTGTATAAGATAATATGTTGAATAATTGATACATTTACACCATTTAATTAGAATGGAAAATTACTGTCATACTTTTATAGATATTTCAATCTAGTTTTCTGACTAAACAAATCTTGGGATTACATTAAATAGCATCATGAGAATTCAAGACAATTGTATGATCATGTATATCAGAATATTATTAAAATTTGTAAGCATGAAAAGTGATATACCTATTTGCTTTTTGCATGGAATTTATTGCAATAGCTATTCAAATTTAAACTGCAGAATGGAATTGTTTTCCTTTACCTGAAATTTTAACCTTTGACCTTTCATTGTTTTGCATGTCAACCTTAAAAAAGTTAAAACAAAAATTGAAATGTGTCTTTATTTTATATGGTGCAAAGGTAAGGCTTCTGGTTTTGTGGAGATACATGTACAAATGGCTTGATGGAAGAAATTTGCCATTATTATCAAAGTTCATTCAGAATTCTGAACATAAATCACTGCACAAGGTAGAAGCCAGGGATTTAGTTGCCAGATTGTAAGCCAACTTGTGTTAAATGGGCACATTTATTCAAGATGTCTTGAATTGATGTTAATAGTAAGTGCACATTTTGCTAGATAATATATTTGACCAGGAATGCTCTGAGTGTTTCAAGTGCAAATATGCATATATTCACTGCAAAGAGCTAAATGTGTTTCAAATTTTACTTTCTGTTTAATAAAATAGGCGAACACGTTCAGTCATCAGCAGACACCATTCATAACGTTGAAATGACATTCGAAAATGAATACGAGGAAAACACGATTGAGGAAATGAACCATGAATACAGTAAGTTGGTTGTGAACATGTCACAGCACTAATGCCTTTAGCTTCAGCTGTCGTAAAGAAACAAGTGTTTGTAGGCTACTACTTACATGGGTAGAACGTGGTTTTTAGATGTGGACTATTTTTGTACTTTACAATAAATGACTATTTTCTAAGGCTTTTTAGATGTCGTTAATAATACATGGTTATCGTTTTAATATCCTAAATTCATCCTTTGATTATATTTTAAAACGAAGAAGAAGAAAAAATATTAACAAAAAAACATGTTTATTTTAACACTGAAAATTTAAAAGTTCAAATAATTTTTTTGGGTAAATTGCAAATATGATAGATAGAATTTTAAAAATTGCTGAATTGTTAAATGTTTTGTCCCAAAAGCATTAACTTCATCATTAACACTTTATAGTTGGTATGATCAAAGTTTTTAGATAAGGAACTTTAAATGAAACTTTGTTCATTTTAAAATTTTGTTCAGCAACCAGTTGTCTATCCATGCATAAAGATCAATGCGCTGTCTAAGGCAGATAGGTTTAAGAAAATTCACAATTATTCTTAGGGGTAATGCATTAAAATTTAAGCAGAGATTTATAAACAATTTTATTAATTCTGTCAACTTTTGAAAACATAAATTTGTATTGCCCCCCCAGAGCCATGTAAATGTTTTTATAAAATTGAACAGATTCTTAGGAAATAGTCAGTTAATAAATGTTCATTTACATATGAAATAAAAATACAAATAGTCTCTTACCATGATTTGTTTTTTATTTCAGGGCTAAATAAGGGTAAATTTTGAAAAAAAGATGTAAACAATATAAATTTGAAAGTATATTTGTATCCAGTATATTTAAGTTAATGTTAACAGATTTAGGGTGGATTCAGGAAATTTAAATAGGAAACAAAATGTAACTCTGAAGGGATATTGCACATAAATTCAATCCTTTTTTATTTTGTTTCCACTTCCTTACAACCGTTGGCACAGCCTGGATCTGCTCTGATCAGCTATTTAACAAATGTTAACACATTACAAATTTATAATAAACCATTCATTGCTGTAAAATGAGATAAAAGTGTTTACTTAATGCCCACAGACTTGTATTATTCCAACACTGAATTTAGATAACTTTTATTTTACTGCCTCTGTGTTCTCATAGTAGCATGCTCTCCTTTCATGTTGGGATGAGTTGTTTCCCTGGCGGCTCAATTGATAAACTCCAAATTGATATCTGCTGCCTTTCCGTCAAGTATGCAGCATTTAGATGGAAGTGAAAAACTGCTTTGCTAAGATTATGGAGTCGGTTTCACAAAAAAACTTACGACTAAGATCGATCGTAAGTATACTGAATTGTTAATGACTTACGATCAATCTTAGTCGTAAGTTTTTTTGTGAAACCGACTACAGAATATTTTGTCCTGTGTCCTGTTAGGGTTACAAGTTTTCCTACTATAACCTTGTGAGTAATATGAAGAATTTTAGAATTAAACTTTTGGGTCTAGTACAATGCAGGATGTTAACATCATGAATATGCCATTTGACATTACACAATCGTTTTAACAATATATTTAAGATTGCCTCTATAAAAGGCTTAAAAAATTGTCATGAGAAATAATCAGTGACAAAAATTTTGTGTGCAGGTTTTAGAAATTGATGATTTAGTTTTTAAAAAATTTGTTATATAACACATTACTTAGAAATTCAGAAATAAATGTAAAGCTGAGCAATTTGTAAATTTGTAAGAATTTTCATGTTTTATGTATTTATTTTGCCTGTAAACATAGACATATTTAACAGTAATGTTTCAAGATAAGCTGCTGAATTTATTTTCACCTTCAAAGTTTGCCAGAAAAGACTAAAAAAACATCAATAAACAGAAAATAAATAGATATTAAAATAACCACTGGTTAAATAAAGGATATAATGTTGAAACATCACCATAAGTATAGTCCTGAATATGCATGAAATATTTGCCAATGAATATTAAGCAAGAAATGATCAATTAATCAATCACCTTAAGTAGGATTAGTTATTCACAGTTATGTCCCCTTTTTAGGTTGAAATTTATAAACACAATTTTTAGAATCCACTTTGTCATGATAACTTATCCAACAAGGTTTTTTGTATGTAAATGAAATTGTACATATATATGCGTACAAGTAAATTCTTCTTTATGTCTTGTTTAAATTACTTCTATTTTGTCTCTTCACTAATATCTTAGTGTACAACATGTACAAGCATGCAATAACAATATAAGATAAGTGATTGTTATTCAATAAGAGCATGATGCCATGAACATGTACACATTTTCAGTTGAATGCATGTAGATATTTATAAGAGATGTTTAGCTTATGTGCATGATCAGCCTTATTAATTAATAGCTTCATATATTATAGAATAGAATATAGTCTTGTGTGAATTTTTTTCAACCCATCTTTGTCTGTTCATCATCATTATGAATGTAGGTTTCCATCATTTTCTCTTGCTATATCTGTGGCATGAACAACTGTGGTTAGATCATTGGATGAAGCATATTCAGTAAAACCACATGTTTTATGACTACATGTACATTACTACATTTCTTTTCTGAAATATTTCAGTTAGTTAAGGATTATCATGACCTGCATTTTATGGTCGAATTACTCATGAATATGTATTAGACACGTTTTCCAGTTTTATACCATTGTTCTAATTGTGATTGATAACTTTATTAAAATGGATAAAGTTGTAGATATTTTATTCCTTTTAAATAGTTAGTAGTTAGATATTTTTTCTATGTTTATTTCAGTGCAAAAAGTATATTATCTTTCTTTAAGTAGATGTTTTATTTATGTCCGTGCCATGGTTCCTGTGCTGGCACTTGAATTAAAATAAATTCACATCTATTATTATTTATTATTGCACAATACCACAATTCCCAGCTAATTGAATATATGTCTGAACTGCTTTTTCTGTCAACTTTTAAGTGAAAGTTTATATTTTGTCTTATGAAACATCCTATCTTTTGAAGTATGGAATCAATTCCTTTTAATTGAGGAAGGACTATCAAATCAAATTATTCTTGTACCAGTGTTCCTTTTGGACCTTTTAGATCTCAACAGCTCATAATCATTATATTTCATAGTCTAGTGAAACAATCAACTTTTTTAACAGAAGTAACATTGAGAAGTAATATGCTTTTCAGTAAAATAATAAATGTTAAAGACTTTTATAATATTTTTTATGAAAGTTGTATGATTTCCAATAAGACTATTATCCATCAGAGTCCAAATTATGTGCAGGCAAGCATTTATAAGTCACTGTAGCACCTTCAACAATGAGCAAAACTAAAACTGCATAGTCTGCCATAAAAGGCCCTATTTTAAGTATTTTTGTAATATTGAAAATTGAGGTTGTTGGAGTATGAATGGGGATTTAATGTTTGATAATTTTGTTGTAGGTGCTGATCTAGCTAGTTATGAACAGGTAGATGATTTACCAAGACCGGAGGAAGAAAGACTTACAGAAGCTGAGAAAAATGAACGCATGAAGGCTCAACTTAAGGTATGATTAGTGACTTTTGTCTTACGTGTTTCTGTTTTGTCCAACAATATGTTATTGAAAGATTAAGAATGTTACAAAACTGGTAAGTATATGTAAAAAAACATAGTGTCAGCTTATTGTTTGTTTTCAGTTAATGCAGTCAACCTTAAACTAATGACCCTGTGGTAAAACTTGGGTATTGTCTTCTTTCTATATATTTAGTGCCATTTTATAAATACAAAATAGAAAGTATTTATGACATTTTTGAATAGTTGGATAAAAGAAAAGATTTTCTTTTAGAAAAAAAACTCTATGTACACATGTTTTATAGTAGAACTTAGCCATTCAAGTATATAAAACATATTCAATTTTTTTGTTAAATTTGACATATCATGTGACTTGGAAGACAAAACACTCAGTTTATAGAGGCAACCAGTTATACCATATTAAAGGATGTTCAGAGAAAACCAGTTATACCGTTTTAGTGGATGTTAAGGTTTCTTCTTCCTGTTTGAAATGTCCTTCCCAATTTATAATCAGAATGGTGGCATTCACTATTTAACTGAATACTGTATTAACCTTAAATGTCTGTTAGCTTACATGACACGTGTTTATCATTTAAAAACATCTTTTTGCTGATACATTTATGGAACAAAGTTACCTTGTGATAAGGTTATGAATTCAAAACAATATTATTTATCCATGATAAGGTGAACCTCTAGTTTTTTTGGCAAATTTATCTTAAATAAAATCTGTTATTATATTGCATAGTATCTGGTGATATGTTGGTTTTAGTGTTTCTATATACAATAAATTACTTTACAGTCACTACAAGAAGAGCTTCAGAATACAAAAATAGATGACAAAGCAACAGCCACTGATATGTTGCATGCTGAAAATGTTAAACAAGGACGAGACAAGTACAAGACACTGAAGCAGATACGACAAGGAAATACCAAGAAAAGAATTGACGAATTTGAAAGCATGTAAAAAATTGTACACTTTATAATATAAACAAGTCAAAAACTGTGATTGCATATTTTTACCAAGCTGTTTTGTATAATGTATGAAAGATCAAGCGTACATAATCATGGATTTTCACTTTCTGTTTGTGAAAATGAACAAATTCTTATGTTACCTTTTAGATTTGTGCCTAAATTAAGTATGAAATGAAATTGAGTTTCTTTTTTTCAAGAAGTTGTTTAAGTCTGTTAGTTATATATTTATGCTGATACAATAGTGCAACAAATCTCAAAAAGCCTGTGTTCAAATATTTCATTGCATTCCCATATTAAATAGTTTTTGTAACTAAAAATAAAGGAAAAATACTAAAGAGTAGAAATATTCTCTTGAATTAGGGACAGCTTGGAATTTAATGATATTAGCCACATGTAAATATGCCAGATGACTTTAAAGTCTAAAATATCGTCTCAATTGCTTTGAATTCTACTTAGTTTTATTTTGGATGATTTATGAGGCTTGTTTTGGATACTTTGTGGGGAAAAAGTAATACAAAATTTGACAATGTCACTTTTTCTTAGTTACTGCAGCTAATAATGGTGCTCATAAATATGAAAGTAGAATTTTATTTATAGTTTTGATTGATCTTTAAATAAGTAATCAGGATTATATCTCATTTGTTCAATGCATTTAATTAGTCAAATTAACATAGATCATGACTAGAGTTTTATTATAATTTTATTACACACAGTATAAAAACTACTGTTGAAATGGCAAATTTTTTTTCGGCTTGAGAATTATGCATACATTTGATTATTACTTAACAGTCAAAAGTTTTCAAGGATCTAATGATGATGATTTTAGCAAGGATGCAATGTAACTATAATACAGGAAAAAGTGAAAATTTTAGCACTTCAGAAATAAGATGTAGGCTAGCCTAAATATGTAAGTTATTGGTTGTAATATCCTCTTAAAAAAGTGTTTGTGGTTTGAAACAAAATAAATCTATGTAATCGGACAAAAATTAACTGTACTTAGTCTATATAGTATGTATATTAGAAACCAATTGTTATAATTTAATGCTTGTATGATTAACATTTTATTCTCATTCAAGACGTTCAGAATTTAATGTGCATATCAATTTCTTTTTATTTTTTGATTATTTATAAAATTCACTAATATCTTTTGTCTAATCTATCATGTCATTTTCATTACCTGCTAGGACATAAAAGTGCAAGCTTTATACATTGTAGTTTTTATTATATACTGACTTTTGTGATTTTATTTAGCTTCGGCTAGTTTGTATAAGGCATTCTCGAAAAAAATGATATAAGTGATAATTACAAAACTTGTTCTTATTTTCATATTAACTTAAAATTCCCTAGGAATTGAAATAAGCATGCTGAAGAAATATTCTTTGTATGTTGTAAGCTAGTATCACAGCTGTGGATAATGGCACAAGAAATGCAGAACTGGATAATTTGAAGAAGAAAAAATATATTTTTGTACTGTTTTTATTTTAGTTAAATGCCAGTTTTGCCTAAAATTAGACAAATTCACTTGTCATTCCATTGTGTGGTATATATATATATATCAAGTATATAAAAATTTATTTGTTTGAGGAGTAGTTTATATAATCTTTTTCTGTCTCGGGGATGTATGGTCTACCATGGTGTATGCTCGTTTTCTGTAAGTCACAAACCTTTAAAATTGCTAACACCTTTAACCATACTTTTACTGATTGTTTCTGGAACTGACATAATTTGGCTTGGAGTTTTGATTTTAAAGACACCTTTCGGTTTAGAATGATTTTTTTTTATTTTACTTTGAGTATTATTCAGTCTTCAAAACTTCATAGATAAAATTGATGAAAGTTTCAGATGTTTGTCATATTAGCATATGGTACAGGTTAAAGATTTTTTTAAGAAGTAAACTTTTTTTTTGTTTCAGCCATAAATCAAATAAATGGAAATTGAAGTACCACCTATTAGAATTTAGATAAGATGTTTTTTTTACAAAGCTTCTGTTTGTGTTTTGACTAGACCATTGTCTCATTGTCACTATCATATCTAATTATAATGATGAAATGCAAATTATCAACAAGAAATAAAATTCTACTAAACTATCTTATTGGTTATTTATTTAAAATAAGTAGGGTACAACTTTTTTTACTGGAGTGTAATTAATGGTTGTTGTTACTTTCTGTGTGATGGTCATTTATCCCTGAGAATTACCTTAGACATTCTGATTTCCACCGCCAATAAAACTCAACACATTGAAATTGTAAAAATGCACAGAAAAGTATATTGCAGCCATTTTAACAAACTACAGTGAAACCTGTAGTATTGATTTAATGACTTGGTGTTTAATGCCACTTTCAACACTAAAGGCTATATCTTGGCTGTCAGTTTTTATTGATGAAGGGAGCCCGAGTGTCTTGAGAGAATCATGACCTTCTGCAGGAAAACTAACAATCCGAGTCATTTAAGATTTGGGTCGAACACACCTTTCATTCCAAGTTTTGACAGGCAAGCAATACAGTAGATTAACTACTTAGAACACTTAGCCAACAAGTCTAAATTGAAGAACCTGTAAGCACTTGTAAGACTGAAAGACTGAAGAAATTGTTTGGATTAGACCATCTGTTTATACAAGTTATTTCACCAAAGAATATTTTTTCCTGGTACAAGAGTTGAGTTGAGAATTTTTTATGTTATGGAATGGTGGATTTAGACCGGTTTCATTGTAATAGGACAAGTATGGTCCTTCCTCCTTACTAAACTTATTCACAAATCTTAAACATTTTAATGCAAGGGAGACAGTGTTTTCCCCAAAAAGAGTAGGTTCGATTAGGCCCCCTATTTCTAGCTAAAACTTCAAACAAAGATTGATTGATCATAATCATAATGAAACATATTTTAAACAATGATTAGATAGGAAATACTTGATAGGTCTCTTCTTGAAAATTTCACAAATTTTTGTTCTTTCATGATGCCACTCGAAGAGAACAAATTTTAATTATCTGCATATTCAATAAAAACTGGTAAATTTCCATTGGTTTTAGGAACAGAAAACATGCAGGGCAAATGTTGACAAAAAGGATCTTTAGACATTAGGTTTGTATCAAATTACATATCTGACTTGAATATTTAGTGTGTTGAACCCTGCACTCTTTTCTTAGGCCTAATGGGGTTTAATCCTATGGAAAACACTGGGAGGTGAAATAATAATACATGAATTTTATTCAGAAAAATGGCCACTGAACCTGCTTGTTTATATTGGGCAGCACTTGTTACTTGGGTTTCAAAATAGATATATACATAAACATGCATGGGAATTTTGAACAGATATATCATGTTATGGAGGGGTATTTGCGAAAAAACCAGTCGAGGGACTGTAAAATTTCCCAAGCCGCTAGGCAAGGGAAATTCGGTCCCAAGACTGGTATTTTTCGCAAATACCACTCCATAACATGATATATCTGTTTAATTACACCAAATAGATTTGGATTGAAACTAATTCATTACATGTTTATGCATAATTTTGCGGATAAGAGGATATTATCATAGAACTGCGGGAATTATACATGTACTAATACGCTTGCTCGCTTTTTTATGTAACGTCATATCCGAAAACTTTTAGCGGGAAAATGCTCGAGAGGGTAAAAAAGGAATATCCAAACGGCAAATACCATGGTATTTGAGGCAAATTCACCAGCAGTGGTGAAAAACAGGCAAATTCGTTTGAAATGAGGAAAAAATATTAGAATATGCGAAAAATACACTGGCTATCAACCAATCAAAATCTGGCTTTCTTATACAATGTGTATTTAAACAGAAACACAGGGGCAACCTAAGCTATACTCATCGGTATATAGTTTGAAAATTATGTTTTGTTTACCAATCAACTAACATGACTGCTGTTACTATCTACTATAACAAGAACTTATAGGGGAAGGGGATTGCAAATTCATTTGAAAAAGTCGAAAAAATACCAAGGGGACAATCAAAAACCATGAAGTGGAAGAATGATAACGCTATACCCAAGAGGAAAAAGACCAACACTGAGCCTGGGCCTGTATCACATAGTGCTGTTTTGAAGAACAACCTTCAGTGCTATAATGGTTGAAAAATTCTCAAGAGTAAGAATTTCGTCAATTATAGATATAACAAATCAAAATTCATGAATAATGTAGTTCCAATAGTACTTCTCAAATTAAGGAATGGTTTTATCAGCCAGATATAACTAATTCTTGAAAGATTCGTATTGTGGCTAGAGTTTTCACAAAAATAAAAAAAAAAAAATACAGTTAGGTTGTTTGCAATACACAGATTTATACCTTTGCTTGAGAAAACTGTTTAATAAAGGAAAAACTGATTCCAACATTATTTTTCCTTTCAAAAAAAGTTTAAGTGCATTTATTCAAAGAGTTATATAAATCGACAATTCAAAAAAAAATCTCCTTTGATTCCAAAGTCAAGTTTTGAAAAATGTTGATGGAACAGTGTTGAAGTTGCAAATATCACAACTTATTACCTTCTGTAGCATTCAATTACAAAAATGACTTGGTTCCACACATGGGAAAACTGAGGAGAAGTTATTCAAATCTGTCTATAATAACACGTCAATCTGTGCAATTAATTGTCAAAAGTTTGATTAAATGTTTAAAAAATGAACTTACAAACAATAGTCCACAAAATTCAGATTGAACAACACGAACAACACAAAAAACCAGGTGTGAACTCTGGTGAGCAGAATGGTAAATTGAGGCAACAGTAGTTTACAGATGTTCAAATGTCACAAATCGATTAGAAGACGACAAATCAAGGGAATTGCACGAACTCCAAAAGGAGCGAGATGTGGTGTGCACCGACAAAGTAAGGGTCTTCTGCGACACATGCATCACCCGCCATTCGAATCCACACTCGGTAAAAATGTCACAATCAGGAATAGGTAAGTAGTTCCTGCTCCAATAGTTATACCCGTCATGTTGCTCTTTGCAAATAAAAATCCGGGAACAAAAAAGGACGATTTTATTTACCCCAAGAATTAGGATGTTTTTTAAGATTTAATAGGCTTCTTCAACTTTGCAATTAAAAACCAAAGGTTCAAAACCTTCCTTAGATACAGCAACCACCTATCAGCGAAATAATTATGGAAACTGACCTGGGAGATATGAGGCCTATATGCAGGTGAAAAGTAAATCAAAGATCTCGGCAGACACTACTGTCAATTGTAGATGCAAGTCGAGGTATCTGTTCAGGCAATAGCAGTTTACCGATGTTTAAATCTCATAAATCGATTAAGGAGAGACAAATCGAGATAACAAGCTAACACTGAGGGAACTGCATGAATTTCAAAAGGAGCGAGACCGGGTGTGTCGACAGGGTAAGCGTTTACTGCTATGCATGCATCAGTCGCCATGCAAATCCACACTAAGTAACAATGCCACAAGGTGGAACAGGACACAATTGGTAACATTACAGATCAGACTACTATACTGGTATCTGAAGATCTAAGACCGCGATAACATGTCGCTAGTGACATGAGACAACACCGGCACATCGTATCGGTCAAGCAATTCCTGAAAATGACCGGTAAATAAAAATAGTGTCTATTTCAGTCGTTCTCCCTCATAACTTTGTTGGAACAGTTTTTGTGTAAGAAGCACACATCCTGTTTGTCTGTACGTTCTCTTGTCGTAGTGTTGCGGTTCTATCGTTAACTTCATTGTTTTTTATATTGCCTTCATTTATTTATCTTTTAGTGCAACATAATAACCATAGAAGAGCTATTAATACACTAACTTACAGCAAGAAATACATAAGCATTTGCAAAAATCGTCTCTGACCACGATCATCCTTTAGGTGTTTATGTAAAACAAATGATCTATTATATGCCTAGTAATCGATAAACAAGGCTTCCTTTACTATAAATTTCCACAACCTAACAAAAATAAGAAAATCAAGATGACACAACTGCAACCAGACTTTAAAAGAATTATAAATTTAGAACCCTCTATCAAGAACTAGTGATGTACAGTACAGCACGTCTATTAAAGAAGGCTGCTTGTGATTGTAAATGCATTATGTCATTGAAGGTAATATAAATCCAGTTGAAAGATGCAGGGTAATTGGCACCTCTAGTTTTTGTCTCGCCTGGGACGAAAGTCGCGGAAAGCGAGACAGAGGGATTCCTTTTCCGGTGACCTCAGCAATTGTTAAGTTTTATGCTTAAGTTAGTTTGATAGGAATTACTTGTGATAGATCATTGTTATTTGATGTAAAGTTGCATTACTATCAGTACATATTAGTTTGACGGTTATTTCGAGGCCCTGTCCTCTAGGCGATGTTTCAGTAATTAATTTGCAATTTTCAATGTTTAGTTTTCTGCCTAAGTCAGTTTGATAGGGATCAACTATATTTTCTTTAAAGTTGCATTACTATCAGTTCATTTCAGTTTGCCGACTATTTCGAGGCCCTGCCCCCGAAGGTCATGGTCTAGTGACTTTCAATTAATTACCAATTTTCAATGTTAAGTGTTCTGCTTAAACTAGTTTGAAATGAACTGCTAACAATAGACAACGATATTTTCTATAAAGTCACATTACTGTCTGTACATCTCAGTTTGTTGACCATTTCGAGGCTCTGCCAACTAGTTCATTGTCCAGCGACTTTGAAATAATTAGCAATGTTGCTGTCTATCAGACTTTTCCTGAATTTTATGCCGATAGGCGAGACATATCTCTGTTTCAACAGGTTTTTTTTGTGTATTTTACCGATGTTGATGCATTTTCGTTGTTTTTATATTCGTGATTACTTTTCAGCTGGCATTTATCATTTGCGGGATATAAAGGACTGAAAGATGGAAATTCATTTTACATTTTGATATCTTTAATCTCCTATGTCTTATGTAATTCCCAAGTCAAATTGAAATTGTGTTCATGTTTTCATGCTTTGTGATTTCAAGGGATTAAAAGAGACGGACACAAAAGGTGACTTTTCTTAGGCTTAACCAAAATATTATGATTGCTTTTTCATCATTTTGTGTTTGAAATTAACCATTTTAATATTTTTAGTGTACTTAACTAAACATGAATTATCCATTCCGTGTCTAAGTCGACTACCCGTATGACAGAGACATAAGGTAAACCAGACACAATGGTATTTTTATGACTATCCTTGTAAATGTTAAGCAGATTTTCTTTATTATATATAGCTGTACATAGTAGTCACACGACCGTCACTCGGTATATCGATAAGTATGATCGTGAAAAAATAATTAACGGGGATTAATATTGCGATCGGATCATGAAAGTTCTGGTATCGGATTGAAAGGAAATGTTCTCGAAAAGACAAATGCAGGGTTAGTTTACAATACAATTTATGAATTATAAGTAAAAATCTTGTCAAAAATTCAAAGATTCTGTCAAAGTAAAAAAAAAATCAAAGATTCTGTAAAATTGTTTAACATCTGTATCTGAGATGGTCAAAGTTAAAACATTCACCGTTCTAATAAAACTACAAAAGGCAGATTGCTCATCAATATTTCATTGACGTATATAAGGTAAAAAACAGATGTTATCATAATATGAATCACCAAATTATTTTTCTCTGAACAATTGTCTTTATTACCATTTCAAAAGACTCTTAACATTCTTTTGCAGCAGCTTATTTAAAAGGTTTGCAAAATTCGGAATATCTATATACATTTGATATTTCTGATCAATAAAAACCCGTTTCTTACGATTATGAAAATGAGCGTGAAAGATCTTGATATGCTTATTTGTTTTTGCAAAAATCAATAAATGAGTCCCAATCATTCTGTAATTTCATGGTAATTTATCATCGTAATTGGTATAATTTGATACAGGACTTACATCACTTGACTTATTCCTCTTCATATTTGTTTGAGAATAATACTACGATGGTACTAGACGATCCAATTTTAATTCTAGCATTAATTTTTTTACAAGATAACAAAAGGGGAAACATTCTAAAATCAGAATAAACTATTGCAGCAGGAATGGATTTTTCTACAGTCAAAATATAAAATTCTATGTGGAGTTTTTCTATATCCGATGCATCATGAAAACACCATATTTAGCTCCAATTTAATGATACCAGTTAAATGTTAACATCATAAACGCTCAATTTTGTGTGTACATTCAAACGCCTCCGGGTGTGGGATTTTCTCGCTGTGTTGGAGACCCATTAGTGGCCTTCGGCTGTTTTCTGCTCTTTGGTCGGGTTGTTGTCTCTTTGACACATTCCCCATTTCCATTCTCAATTTTAAATATGTTTTGTTTGACCACAAAACATTAATACTTGTAAACATTTTCTAGCAGCAGTAGTTAATTGCGTTTGCTTAAACTTTCTATTGTAATAAAATGTAACCCAAAGATGTAAATAGTGACCAGCAACTTTAATCGTTTCGCTATTATACAACCATTTTTACCCCTTCTTAATTTACTGTCGTTTCTGAAAACAACGATCTTAATTTAAATTGTGTGTACAGTGATTAAGGTTCTACTTTTTACAATGGTTATAAAGCGAATTCAAAACATTTAAATCCGTCAACAATCACAGAAAATATTACAGTGTCATTTACAAACACCAATAAGATTAATGAGAGTTCTCTAATTTTAATTGGCAGACATAAGCTATAGACTCTTCAAAATCATTTTAAAAATATCAAAATAGTTTGGGTAATAATGGTTATCCTTGTAATACAACTTTTCTACAGAGAAAATGTCAGGAAATTCTAAATTAAACTCTAAACAACTAACAGAATTATCATATGAAGACTTTATAATTACTTTACCACCACAAATACCACATTTTACAAGCCAAACATATATTGGCAATTTGAATATAGGTTGTCAAAATCACTTTTGATCAATGTAACAACAATACAGCTTTTTCTGAAACCGAAATATTCATTTATAACGTATAAATTTTGTATTTCTATGTTTTGTTTGAAAATTCTCGGATTTAATATATTTTGAAGTTAATCTAAAGACGTCACAACAATATTCAAATAAACGTCACAGCGGATAAGCCATTTGCCTTTCGGGCTCATGGTATTTTGTTAACGAATCAACGATTATCCATTGTATCTCCTTTATCTCTACAATGATTACATTTTATTTAACGTAAAACATAGAAACTTTTAAATGGGGACAATTTAAGAAGAGTAAATATCTGTTTGTGAGGTATATCCGCCTGTTTTATCCGCAATATTCTGTCATCAGTACTGAACTAGATGAATTTACAGGTGTACCAGTGTCATATTGTAAATATGTTATGGTAATATAAAGTCATGTAAAACATCACGAGGTTATAAGTTTTAACACATGATTTCTATTATTATTGACACGCATGGTTAATGTGGCTGTATATTAATATTCACGTTGTGAGAAAAGTAGACTTGCTTGTGACCAAAGCCCTTTTCATGACGTAATGGTGGTTAAATGTTTGTCACCACAAATTCAAAAGAAGCACGAAAGTATTTAATTAAATAAATCTGCAAAGTAAATAAGCCCATGCTTTTTTCTGATATTCATAAAATAATTTCACTTATTTTTTATTTTGGTAAAAATGATAAGAAAATGTTTATATATATTTGTAGTTATTTATTATACATCTGTTTGCGTTTAGAGAACCCACCATACTATTCTCGCATATGTATTTAAAGTCCATTTTTCAAAATTGGCTGAGTATGTACATATCCCACTTAACAAAACAGACCTTTCTTTAAGAAAACAGTGATTGTAGTGTGCACTACATGGAAAGTAGAACTTGCATACACTTGCAAAAAATACACACACATATACACTGCTAATATCATATGGATAACTAACAGTGCATAAACCCTTTGATAATTATTGGTAGTTTTGGACCTCTGGTAGTTACAAAATAAAGAAATATAGACAATTTTATTGTATTCGATGAGCTATAAGTATCAATTTCTTCAAGATGGCCCGTGGCAATAAAGTATTCTCTTTCGTTTTCGTATTATTTTGACCAGTGTACAAAAGTATCATCATAAAAAGAACGCAAATCAATGATGGGCAAACACCACAGTATTTTCAATTTATAATTTTCCAATCCTTGAAGCATATTTTCTATCATAATTCAATTAAACGAGAAGATAGCATGCACTATTTAATCAGAAATACAGTTATGGTGAGTAAAAATTGACATACACATTCTCATATGTTAACTGTATTAATTTTTTTACAAAGTACTAATTTTATTTACATGTGATGACTCTTTGACATCTCAATTCTCGATTAGGGAATCGGAAGAACGATAGGCTTGATTATTCACCGACGAATACAAATGACTGACTGTCATACAAGTGAGAGATTTAGCTAGCAATAAAAACAGGTTCATTCCACCATTTTCTACATAAGGAAATGCATGTACCAAGTCAGGAATATGACAGTTGTTTCTCATTCGTTTAATGTGTTTGAGCTTTTGATTTTTCCATTTGACAAGGGACTTTCCATTTTGAATTTTCCTTGGAGTTCGGTCTTTTTGTTATTTTACTTTTTATATGCACCAATATTATTGATGACGAAAAAATCGTGAACCAATGTATAACGAAAGAAGAATGTGCAAAAGTTGACATTCAATCACTTATTTTCCCTCTTTCAAAACAATAATAATAAAAAAAATTGATGAAAAGAATATGATTAAAAGTTGGCGTCCCATTGCACTTGCAAGTACCCCGCCCCTAAAACCCAAACTAAAAAAATCAAAACAAAAGGCAGTCAAAAGTTACCACAATCTTGTCTTTGGCTAACACACAAGTGTTTCTGGTTATTTAAACATTCTTAATTTACCTACAAAAGAGAGGCAAAAGATACTAAAGTGACATTCAAACTCATATGTCGAAAATAAACTGACAACGCCATGGCTAAAAAAGAAAAACACCAACAGACAAACAGACAAACAACAGTACACAAAACACAACATAGAAAACAAAAGACTGAGCAACACGAACCCCACCAAAAACTGGGGGTGATCTCAGGTGATCCGGAAGAGTAAGCAGATCCTGCTCCACATGTGGCATCCGTCGTGTTGTTCATGTTAGTACAAACCCGATAATAAATCTAATTCGGTTTGTCACATTCGGGGAAAGTGGGACAGGATTGTGGTTACGACATCTGGAACATATCCGCTATCATCTGTGAAACGGATATTCCATAACAGTCAACCAACTCGTAATGGCGTCCGTAAAAAGAATGTTATAATGGTTCATTCAACCTATGCCAACATTTTGAAATTCAGGTAGAAAATTGTATGAAAAAATGTTAGCATAGGTTGAATAATTTGTAACAGATTAAGTGTTATAAAAACATAAATTGATTAAGGGCTAATCAATTTAAAATTAGTTTAAACTTAGAGTTAAAGTGTACTTAATACCTTTTTTGTTACATGTATTAGTGAAAATGTAGGTAATTGTATGTGTTGAGGATCTCAATTTCATATAGGAATTAATATAAAATCAATTTAATAAAACAATGGAAAATAAGGATTTCTATGATTTATTAAAGAAAAATCATCTATTCATATTAAATATATACCAGTGTCGTTCTAATGAATAATATAAAAATATATGATCAAAATATTTAATTATATGTCAAATAGGTTCCTTCAAATACATTGACATACTGACTATCATGATTATAGCACTATTGAAACACATAGTTCATAAATACTGACTCATGTAAAATATCTGTTTTAAATGTTCACTATTAAATCCTAAAATATTTTAGTATTAAAAATGACGAACAAATAAATACAAAAAAAACCCAATTTAATTATTTAAAAGAAGGAAGGAATTCAATCATATTTCAACATTTTACATAAATTCAAAATCTTGAAACAGGCAGAATACAAAAGATAACTCTATGACGGAGATAAAATCATCAATGTTTTATTCCGCGAATGCATGAAATGTTAGGTTCAAACATGCATCTAAAAAAGGCAAAAAAAAAAAAAAACTATTTCAAAAATTAGTATTGCTCGTTTTTTACCCAGTGGTATATATTGTGCCCTTTTACTGCATCCGAAATAAATAAATAAATAATGATAATAATGATGATGATAATAATAATAATAAAAAAGATAAATAATAATAATAATAATAATAATAATAATAATAATAATAAAACTGTGCGTCTTTCTCATTGTAGGTAATGCAGTATAAAAATTCCCTAAGGTATACCAAAACATCAATCAAACGTAATTATTAATTGTCAAAATACATATTATTATTATAAATGGCACCGCCTCTACAACACGACTAGTTAATGGTGTCTAATCTATTTATAATTGTCAATTTTTGGTGTTAACATAAGTGGTGTGTGAACACAAGTTGCTGTCCATCGTTTGCGTGAATGAAAAAGTTAAATTAACACTTCAAAGGATAATTCGAAATGAAAACTGATTATTACGAAGATGTAGAATCTGCAAGGAAAACACAGGTAATAAATAGATTTGATTTAGAATGACTTATGACAAAATAATGTAGTTATCTAATATCACAAGGGTCGATTGATTATCATAAAGAAATAGGACCAATTGTCCCTTAATTAATTTTTTTATTTTATCCAACTAGGATTATTTTCTGAAAGACTTAAATTCACACTTGAATTGTGAAATTAAAGTTTTGAACAGTTTGGCATATTTTGAACATGTGAGTAAATTATAGATGTCTAAAGATTGCTCAGATCTGCAATGTTGACTGACGGAATGTTTATCGGAAACAAAATGTGATATTCTCAAGCAATATACGAACCTAACAAATGATAACACATAAATAACTTATTCAAACTCATTTATGTTCACTTATCATTAGTTTTCCTCACTTTTCTGATTTTAATGATCTGGGTGAAACAAATACAAATGAATTGGAGGTAATCTGGGACATAATATATCGACAGTATACTATTCCCAGATGTTACCTAGCTCGAAACATGAATATTCAAAGCATCAAGTTAATTTACTAAATAAATAATATTTTATAAATTTGGTGCGTCCGAAGCTCTTTACTGATTAAACAATCATACCCCCTCTAAAAAAAAGAAAAAGAACTAAAAGAACTATAACCTGAATACATAAGGAGCTATATGACCATATGACCCCAAAAAAAGACCTTAAAAAAATAGTCAAATTCATCTAAGGCCAACTTTGCTGGGGTCTTAATGTCATAGTAATTTCTTAATTTATCAACGGAGAATATTAGAAAAGTATCTTATAAATCATGTCAGAACCTAAGCACTAACTACTGAGCTGATGATAATCGTGTTTTAAAGTAATCACATTGTGGTAATAGATGTCCTTGCACCCACACTTAAATCGTAGGAGTTAACATATTTTCACGTCGTCCATCATGCCAACTGCTTTGATATTTCAGAAAATCTTTTAGGTACACACCCGCCAATTTACATTTCTTTATATTGGAAATGTTTTCAAATATATAAAAAATGATTGTTAATTGTTTGCTTAACGACCAGTGGCAAATATTTCACGCATAGGCATACTGGAAGAGAACAAATTGACAATTACGCGTAGGTCCTGTAAACTTGGCTGACCAGGATTAAAGCAGAATGGAGAAGGTGTTACAAGTTCACCATTTTGGCCTCTATCAATCAAATATCATCTTAAAACTATCAAAAAATAAGTCTGTCAGATATCAGTATTCAAATTTTTGAATTTGGTCTTACGTATTTGCTCAAAAGCAAAATGGCAAAATAGTAATGTTAAATCCTATTCCTATTCCTATTGAAGGGGGAGTGCCACGCTCTCTGCAAGTAAAAAAAAATCCCCGAGGGATCTGTAGGTGACATGTTGCAAGTTTCTGCTCCTATACAAAATACCCTCATTTTTCAGTGGCAGTCTAAATGGGCTGCCCTTCATCCTGGTCGACCTACCTTGCAGGACCAACCTATTGTGTCAATTGATATTTTGTTCTCGTTCCAAATATGCAAGAAATATTTGCCGCTTGATGTTAATCAAGCAAGCAACAAAAAAATAGATAAAAGTTTTTTTTTAACACAGTAAAATACTTTGGCACTTATTTATATCTTTACTTTCAGAACCATTGTAAATGATAACCTTTTTACAAATCAAAATTCTTAATTCATTTGATCCTTTAATATTTTTGAATTGCCTTAAAAGTGATTTTGAACCATTATTTTTTTCTGATTCGTTACATTATTTATAGATAATTGTATTATAAGACGAAGGATGCAAGAAAGGTGAATGTTTAACTTCAAATGGCAAATATCAACTTTGTCTTGCACTAGAGCGACACACTGATCTTGATTTCTACGAGTTAGTTCGCAGTAAACATTGTCAGGAAGACATGTCATTCCTCCCGGACACATTATTTTTATTGTCATTTTAGTGACCCTCAGCTGAGCAGTCTTTAATATCAACCCTAAATAATGCAAAGTGTTTAAGTACACGCTAATCTTTTACACCTTAGTTTCAACCAATGGAGAAACAATGGTTTGAACATAGAATTTTCTGACTTTGTATAAAAATCCGTAATATTTTACCAAGGGGCGTATTCAAGATTAATTATATTACATAATTATTTTACTACAACGTTACAAAATTAGTTTACATCACAAACAACAATCATGTCATCTTGTAATTTAACCATTTATAGGCGTATGCAACAGACAGTTAAGATGACACAGTTGTAATACAAATATATTAGTCAACAAAAATAACGGTACACAAGTTTGAACTCCAATTTATAATAAAATATATATATATAAAAAAACAACAACTGTTAAATCATCCAATGAAAAAGATTAATTTGCAAAGCAAATGTATATGATTCAGAAAATCTGACCACGTTGGAAAGTGAGAAAATACCGTGCTATTGACAAAATTATTTTGTAGAAAATGATGAAAAATCGTAACTCAATTTCCTAGATTAGAATTTAGTATTCAAATATCTGTAAAGGCATTCAAAATGTTAATCAGACCATGTAAATGATTCAAATTTTTTAAGTTCTGACAGCTGTTTTTCACTCGTTCTGTTGGTTGATAACGTTTACTTTTATCAGTTTTTATGGACTTTCCCTTTTTACATTTATCTTGGAGTTTGGTATTTTTATAATACTTTTTTCATTAGGTTTTAAAATTTTGGGTGAACATTTTTTTAAACAATATAAAATTGCGAATTTAAAATTTCGCGCTTTTGTCTAAATTCAATTGTTTTGATAAGAAAACACCACTCTGTAAATATTAGACATATTTGACAACTTTTAAGCTTGTTACCGTATATCAGATTTCATCATATATGAAAAATGCATTGCTTTATATTATTTTTTTAGTTGACTAGTATTTATAAATTTAACTAGCAACGAAAACTATAAACCCGCTAAAAACACTTTAGAGTACTAACTTTATACATCAAACTTGTAGACATTTATACCACAACCGATTTCAATTTTACTAATTCATTGAACTATTTTACACTCATTTATGAAACATTTAGATAGAACGAAAAGACTACCAACAAGAACTAATAATAAAAAGAGGATGACGATATTGTTTTTATATCTGCCCGTTTTATTTTTACACAAACCTCAGTTATGTTAACCTTGGAATTGAATAATAAATATTCTGTTTCAAAGGGTATGAATCCGAAAATTATTCGAATTTCGAAATCATAGCGCATCGTACAACCGGTTTTTACAACCTTTTTGACATCACCATACTTAATCATATTGTACATTAATCACAGATTGAGGAAATGTAGCACAGCGCTTCTGCATAGTTGAAAGTAAATTCGCCGTGTATATCGTCACTCTTTTCAATTGGTTGATAATATTGGTTGCAAGTTTAGTAAACCAACAATCAATCATATTACATATCTAGTATTCTGAAACCTTATAGTTTCAGTCACAACTTGTACCTTGCAAAGATAATTTTGTTTAATGCGATATAATAAGAAAACACAAACAGCATAACCTTGTCTCATTATGTTTTTAGTGTTAAACAACAAAACCATTTCGAACACTTTAAAACTTAAATTATACAAGTGAGTTCATGTACCTGTTGTTTCAATTATGATCGAATCGTGTAAATATATAACTAAATAATGTCTGCTGATTCTTGCAGTGGATTATACTAGCAACTTAATGTAGATAGGAACAGATACAATATATTAAAAAGTGATTTAAGATTGGATTCTGTATTAAAAATGTTTGAAAAAGAATCGGGTTCGGACAGTTTATTAATATACTCACAAATGATAGAACACGATATGTAATTTGAAAAGATGTTTCTCATCTTTAGAGTATGGGAGGTCTCAGAAAGTAGTGTAAACAATTTACGTATTGGAAACTTTGTCGTTTAATATCATAATGTCAAAGTTGTTATAAATCAAATTAAATTTAATGATAAACAAGGACGTGAAGTATATTTATGTAAATTAAATGTCTTTTGATTCGTTAAAAAGTCTGAACGATTTTTATTTGGTTTGGGTATTTTCCACTAAAATGTAGGAACTCCTTCGGAATTACAACAAAGATAAAAAATATTTCAGTTCTAAAAGATTACACTGAATTATCTTAATTTGCAATAGTAATAATACACATAACATTCAAGTATTTGGTCTGCAGTATTTAGAAAGAATAATGAATAAGTGTTAACTGTATATTAACTTGTTCAAATTCAATTACTTGTAACTTATTTTTTCCCAAGGAAACTGTATTAAAATTTCACGCCCAAGCAAAACGATGGATAGCTTACACAGTTATATCTGGGAGTCTGGCAGTTGTTGCGGTGACGGGAATCCTTGTTGGCATGTACTTGACTGGAAACCTAAGTAGAACACAGGAAAATAATGGGATTGTTGTAAGTAATGACGGAATGAAATAAATCACAAAAATTTAAAATGTGAAAAGTATAACACATAGAACAGTCACCCTTCCTTAAAAAAAGGAACTTGACTATATGAGAGACCACAATGCATGACACTGAAATAGATAATAAAACTATTATACAATAAAAACTAATCAGGCATGGAACTCATTTTGTAAAATTGGGATGGAATATATTGGATTGTCAATAAAACACTTCCATCGCCAAATACAAAAATGCTGTGTCATATATATTAAGTGACAGCTACTTTCACTTTCAAGAATATACTAGACGTGTTTTAAGAAACACAACCCACGGTGTCATGGTATTATCAATATGCTATTATCTCTGAACATGATTTACGCATTTTGTGTACAACTCGACAAGAAACAATTACCAGCTGATACTTAAAAACTATTTTGTAGGTCACGATTATGACAGCTGTAAAATAGATAAATTTTTGCTGATATATACTCATTTATTCAATTAATTTAAGGATGTTAATGTCAATAGAGGAGAAAATTTTTCAATTAAACTTGTCAAACTGTCTTTGAATATTTTTTAAAAACTACATAAGAGTTGATAGTCTTGTAACCAAAGTTTACTCTTGGTACTAAAACTTTTTTTCGTGCTATACATCTATCGATTAATGTGTTTTCATTTGAGCGCATGCAATGAATTAGAAAAAAGGAGATCAAAGTAACTAATCAACAGGCACAACCCGTTTAGATTTTATAAATTGCAAATAATTTGAATTTGTTCTTAGTCTGTGTTAATCTTAGTTTTATTAAGACCGTGGATATTCACATAAATGTCATCCAAAGTAAATAATATCACAACATCAATGACGTATCAATTAACATATGATAAATGTATCCAATGATTATCATACCATTACATATCCAGGAACTAGAAAAATATCGATCAAGCTGTAAATCAATACAGACAAAGCGTTACAATGTAATAAATGTAATAATAAATATTATTGTTATTTAAATATATAACACATTGTTATACATGCCATAAACGACTTGACTTATCAAATGTATGAAATACAACTCTATAGAAGCAAAATAAAGTGGAAAGACTGCTATATTTTTATCTTGAATAGAAAAAGAGTATATAAAACACCCGGCTCTTACATGATATATAGACGAAAAACAGTTCCGAGGATACAACCTATTATATATGAAAATTTCAACGCTAATATGGATGTTTTCCATCTTGGCAGTCAAATTAAAAAAATGTTATCAATAAAAGAATAAAAATGAAGCAACGAACAAATGTGGTTAAACTGCAATAACACAAATATTTCCGGTATAACGAGATATTTCAGTCTTTTATTAAATTATTATTTCAAATCGGATATAAATCTTTCATGGTCAGATGTATTCCTCTATCCGATGTCATATGATAAAGATAATTAGAAATCAAAATAGGATTTCAAAATTGAGAAAACCAATACATGGTCTTTAAAAGTAAAAAAAATGTCTCTTATTTCCAGGACCAACCACGATATGGACAAGATGCACTGTATGGGTCAAAGGTAAACGATGACACAGATTCAAGAACATTAGACGATAATTTATTGCCAATTGTAAGTTTTTGTTGTTTAATATCAGGTTTAAAAAATGATCAACATAAATTAACAAAGGACTACTAGCAGTTAATGACATGCCAGCTCCAGACCTCAATTAAACTAATTGAAAGATTATGTCTTCATCATATGAAAATCAAGCACAATCCCTCCCGTTAGGTGTTTAGTATCATACCATCATACAATATACGAGAAGAAAGAAGAACACAACCCGTATCATGCCAACAACTGGTTTTAGAATAAATGTGTTTATTTCCGATACAAAGACCCTATGAGTGAATCAATATTAATTCCAAAATGCCATCTTTATGACCTGACAACAGTATCGTTACTATATCCCTCCTGAAAAGTATGTTTAAAGGTTTGGTTAGCTTTTGAGGTGAATGACGACATTTTTGTGCTTTGTATAGAATATTACCATAAAAAATTGGATGTAAAATACCTGAAGTATAAGATGTCTGCATGTTGATTTATATTTACGAATGCTGTCCTTGTACTGATGATAAAACTTAGTAAATGTTTTAACAAGGTTCAGATATCGAAAACCCTGGTGTGATAATTTCTCAGTAATACAGAGATTTCTTTCGTTAAAATCAAATACATTGTTACATACACGAGCGAATCGAACAAGTTGAGATATATAAACACCATAAGATTGTGACAAGGAACGTCACCATCTACAAATGGATGATTAACAATAGAAAATGAAAATCATCTCTTTTATCGTAAATTTTGGTATTAAGCTTCCCATTAAAGATATAGATATCAAGATCCAGTAAAGTACCTAAAAGAGTTTGAACATATATATTCGCATTCTGACTTTTTAAATGCCCATTTAATTAGGTATGTGAATTTTTCTTAAGGAGATTATGAGGCAAAGTGGTATATAGGGTTGACAAATCAAAATTTTGAACGGATTCGAAATCATCAATATGAGTATGCAATTTATCTACTTCCAACGAAAATATTTGACACTCCAAAAGTTATTAATTCCACTATTTTCAAAGGCCTTATTTGAACAATTCATTACCAGGTTAAACAATCCTATCATGTATGAGAGGTTTTGTAAAATTTTGTCCTAGGAATTGCGTTCACAAAATTTCATTGTGGTATAAGGTGTTAAAAAAAAACCAAGTCAAAGTTCTATAACTCCCCAAAAAGGGTCATATCAAAATGCAGTAAAATGCGGTCAACTATGTATGATGGAAAACAATCATGCCAAGTATGAGGGAATTTTACCAACGGTTTTAGAGGATTTGCGTGCACAAGGTGCCAATGTTGTAATACTTTAAAAAACGACTTAAGTCCCATTACCTCTTAAAATAAGTCAAATACAAGTATAAATAGTCAAATGATGATGATGGTATAGTAATGTCAACTACACATGAACAATCCTACTAAGTATGAAAGTTTTCTGTCAAACAGTCTTAGAGGAGTTGCGTTCACAAGCTGTCAATGTTACAATACTCCAAAACGGTCAACGTTCAGTAACTCCTATAAAATTTTCGAATCAATAGTCGGTGAAATATGATCTTATTAGCTACTACTATAAAAGCAGCATAACATACCTCCTTGTATTTCATTTAAAAGATGCAAGCAAGATTTTCAATAGAGGAGAAAATTTTTCAATTAAACTTGTCAAACTGTCTTTGAATATTTTTAAAAACTACATAAGAGTTGATAGTCTTGTAACCAAAGTTTACTCTTGGTACTAAAACTCTTTTTCGTGCTATACATCTATCGATTAATGTGTTTTCATTTGAGCGCATGCAATGAATTAGAAAAAAGGAGATCAAAGTAACTAATCAACAGGCACAACCCGTTTAGATTTTATAAATTGCAAATAATTTGAATTTGTTCTTAGTCTGTGTTAATCTTAGTTTTTATTAAGACCGTGGATATTCACATAAATGTCATCCAAAGTAAATAATATCACAACATCAATGACGTATCAATTAACATATGATAAATGTATCCAATGATTATCATACCATTACATATCCAGGAACTAGAAAAATATCGATCAAGCTGTAAATCAATACAGACAAAGCGTTACAATGTAATAAATGTAATAATAAATATTATTGTTATTTAAATATATAACACATTGTTATACATGCCATAAACGACTTGACTTATCAAATGTATGAAATACAACTCTATAGAAGCAAAATAAAGTGGAAAGACTGCTATATTTTTATCTTGAATAGAAAAAAAGAGTATATAAAAACACCCGGCTCTTACATGATATATAGACGAAAAAACAGTTCCGAGGATACAACCTATTATATATGAAAATTTCAACGCTAATATGGATGTTTTCCATCTTGGCAGTCAAATTAAAAAAAATGTTATCAATAAAAGAATAAAAATGAAGCAACGAACAAATGTGGTTAAACTGCAATAACACAAATATTTCCGGTATAACGAGATATTTCAGTCTTTTATTAAATTATTATTTCAAATCGGATATAAATCTTTCATGGTCAGATGTATTCCTCTATCCGATGTCATATGATAAAGATAATTAGAAATCAAAATAGGATTTCAAAATTGAGAAAACCAATACATGGTCTTTAAAAGTAAAAAAAAAAATGTCTCTTATTTCCAGGACCAACCACGATATGGACAAGATGCACTGTATGGGTCAAAGGTAAACGATGACACAGATTCAAGAACATTAGACGATAATTTATTGCCAATTGTAAGTTTTTGTTGTTTAATATCAGGTTTAAAAAATGATCAACATAAATTAACAAAGGACTACTAGCAGTTAATGACATGCCAGCTCCAGACCTCAATTAAACTAATTGAAAGATTATGTCTTCATCATATGAAAATCAAGCACAATCCCTCCCGTTAGGTGTTTAGTATCATACCATCATACAATATACGAGAAGAAAGAAGAACACAACCCGTATCATGCCAACAACTGGTTTTAGAATAAATGTGTTTATTTCCGATACAAAGACCCTATGAGTGAATCAATATTAATTCCAAAAATGCCATCTTTTATGACCTGACAACAGTATCGTTACTATATCCCTCCTGAAAAAGTATGTTTAAAGGTTTGGTTAGCTTTTGAGGTGAATGACGACATTTTTGTGCTTTGTATAGAATATTACCATAAAAAATTGGATGTAAAATACCTGAAGTATAAGATGTCTGCATGTTGATTTATATTTACGAATGCTGTCCTTGTACTGATGATAAAACTTAGTAAATGTTTTAACAAGGTTCAGATATCGAAAACCCTGGTGTGATAATTTCTCAGTAATACAGAGATTTCTTTCGTTAAAATCAAATACATTGTTACATACACGAGCGAATCGAACAAGTTGAGATATATAAACACCATAAGATTGTGACAAGGGAACGTCACCATCTACAAATGGATGATTAACAATAGAAAATGAAAAATCATCTCTTTTATCGTAAATTTTGGTATTAAGCTTCCCATTAAAGATATAGATATCAAGATCCAGTAAAGTACCTAAAAGAGTTTGAACATATATATTCGCATTCTGACTTTTTAAATGCCCATTTAATTAGGTATGTGAATTTTTCTTAAGGAGATTATGAGGCAAAGTGGTATATAGGGTTGACAAATCAAAATTTTGAACGGATTCGAAATCATCAATATGAGTATGCAATTTATCTACTTCCAACGAAAATATTTGACACTCCAAAAGTTATTAATTCCACTATTTTCAAAGGCCTTATTTGAACAATTCATTACCAGGTTAAACAATCCTATCATGTATGAGAGGTTTTGTAAAATTTTGTCCTAGGAATTGCGTTCACAAAATTTCATTGTGGTATAAGGTGTTAAAAAAAACCAAGTCAAAGTTCTATAACTCCCCAAAAAGGGTCATATCAAAATGCAGTAAAATGCGATCAACTATGTATGATGGAAAACAATCATGCCAAGTATGAGGGAATTTTACCAACGGTTTTAGAGGATTTGCGTGCACAAGGTGCCAATGTTGTAATACTTTAAAAAACGACTTAAGTCCCATTACCTCTTAAAATAAGTCAAATACAAGTATAAATAGTCAAATGATGATGATGGTATAGTAATGTCAACTACACATGAACAATCCTACTAAGTATGAAAGTTTTCTGTCAAACAGTCTTAGAGGAGTTGCGTTCACAAGCTGTCAATGTTACAATACTCCAAAACGGTCAACGTTCAGTAACTCCTATAAAATTTTCGAATCAATAGTCGGTGAAATATGATCTTATTAGCTACTACTATAAAAAGCAGCATAACATACCTCCTTGTATTTCATTTAAAAGATGCAAGCAAGATTTCAACTTTAATAGTTCAAATTTCAACAATTATCTGTGTATACGGCATTTGTTTGAATAAAAACGATCTGGTAGTTTTAGATAAATTTTCACTTCATTCATTTCATTCCTTTACCATACAGCTCGTTCACATTTTAAAGCTTATAATACATCTTTGTTATGTGTGTAATTTTAAATACCAATTTGCTTTTTACAGGATATTGTTTTGCCAGTTACCATTAATCCATCAACAGATCATATCAGGAAATCACTAAATGGAATTATAGAGCAGCCTCCAAAAGTTCACTTATCACAATTTGAAGGAAACCACTTAGTGACAGAAAAGTTGTCAAAAACTAAAAAAGGAAGAACATCAACAAAGATAAAGTCAAAAGTTAATTTGAATAATAAAATTATACAAGAAGATACAAAACTGGATAATATTGTATCAAATATTGTGATCACCAATTTAAAAGAGAGTTTTAACGATGAAAACGATATTTTTGATGATTCATCTAATTCAAATTCCGTAGACGACACACATGATTCAATGGGATCATCGCAAAGTGAAAATAACGATAGCAAATTTGACGACAGCAGCGATGAATCTTCAAAATCTAAAAGTCAATCGTTCGGGGATTCTGTTTCGAATGAAAATCTAGCAAATGACGGCGAGCATTTCGCGGCACAAAGTGAAATAAAAATATCGGAATCAATTTCAGAATCCAAAGAACAAGATATTGGAGATTCCATTGAAGATCACCGATTGAATGACTCAGAAGAAAATTCGAATGTTTTAAGTGCTGAGGACAATGGCAGTGACGATTCACAAGTATCGGATACAAATAGTTCTAGTGACTTGGATACTGATCTTGATAAAGACGTGAATGGAAGCATTGCAGAATCATCTGATTCGTCTGATGAAGACAATTCAAATTCGGAAGAAGACAACTCTGATGAAAACAATTCAAATTCTGATGAAAATGATTCAACGTCTGAGGAAGACGACGATTCAAATTCGGATGATGAAAACTCAAATTCAAATGAAGACAACTCAAAGTCTAAAGAAGACAATTCAAATTCTGATGGAAACAACTCAAAGTCTGATGAATACAATTCAAATTCGGATGATGATTACTCAGATTCAAATGAAAACAATTCAAAATCTAATGAGGTAAACTCAAAATCTGACGAAGTCAATTCAAATTCAGATGAAAACAATTCAACCTCAAATGAAGACAACTCAAAGGCTAATGAAGACAATTCAAATTCTGATGAAAACAACTCAAAGTCTGAAGGAGACAATTCAAATTCAGATGATGATAACTTAAATTCAAATGAAGACAACTCAAAGTATAATGAGGACAATTCAAGTTCAGATGAAGAAAACTCAAAGTCCAAAGAAGACAATTCAAACTCTAATGAAGAAAACTTAAAATCTGTTGAAGAAAATTCAAATTCAAATGAAAACAATTCAATCTCGGATATAAACGATTCAAATTCGGATGATGATAACTCTAGTTCAAATGAAGACAACTCGAAGTCTAATGAAAACAGTTCAAATTCAGATGAAGACAACTCAAATTCCGAAGAAGATAATTCAAACTCTAATGAAGGAAACTTAAAATATACTGAAGAAAATTCAAATGAAAATGAAAACAACTCAATCTCGGATGAAAACGATTCAAATTCGGATGATGATAACTCAAATTCATATGAAGACAACTCGAAGTCCGAAGAAGATAATTCAAACTCTAATGAAGAAAACTCCAAACATTCAAATTCAAATAAATACAATTCAAATTCTGATGGAGACGATTCAAATTCCGATGATGATAACTCGATTTCAAATGAAGACAACTCAAAGTATAATAAACAAAAATCAAATTCAGATAAAGACAACTCAAATTCAGATGAAGACAAGTCAAAATCTGATGAAGACAAGTCCAAATCTGATGAAGAGAAGTCAAAATCTGACGAAGACGACTCAATTTCAAACGAAGACAGCTCAAATTCGGATAGAAACAAGTCAAAATCTGACGAAGAAAAATCTGATGAAGACGACTCAATTTCAAACGGAGACAGCTCAAATTCAAATGAAGACAGCTCAAATTCAAACAAAGACAGTTCAAATTCAAATGAAGACAGCTCAAATTCAAATGATGAAAACTCTTATTCAAATCAGGATAGTTCATTTTCAAATCAAGACAGCTCAAATTCAGACGAAGAAAATTTAAATTCAGATGAAGACTTATTAAAGTCTGATGAAAACGAAACAAATTCCGACGAAGGCAACTCAAATTCAAATCAGGACAGCTCAAATTCAGATGAAGATGCTACAAATTCAGATGAAGATATTTCAAAGTCTGACCAAGACAACTTAAGGTCAAATGATAACAATTCAAATTCAGATGAAGATATTTCAAAATCTGATAAAGACAATCCAAAGTCTGATACAGACAATTCAAAGTCTGATGCAGACCATTCAAATTCATATAAAGATTATTCAAAGTCTGATGAAGACAATTCAAATTCGGATAAAAACATTCCAAAGTCGGATGTACACGACTCAAATTCCGACGAAAGCAGCTCAAATACGGATACAGACAATTCAAATTCAAATCAAGACAGTTCATCTTCAGATGAAGATACTTCAAATTTAGATGAGGTCTTTTCAGAGTCTGACGAAGACAACTTAAGGTCAAATGAAGACAATTCAAATTCAGATGAAGATATTTCAAAATCTGATGATGACATTTCAAATTTGAATAAAGAGATTTCAAAATCAAATGAAGACAGCTCAAATTCAGATACAGACTTTTCAAATTCAGATAATGACAGTTCAAATTCAAATGAGATCGACTCAAATTCAAAAGAAAGTAAATCAAATTCGGAGGAAAAGATTACAGTCTCAAATGAATCAGATCCAAAGTCAATAGATTCAAATTCGAATTCAAATGCAACAGATGAAAATTCGGATGAAGTAAATTCAAAGTCAATTAATTCCTATTCCAGTTCAGATGAAAGTGTGTCAAACTCTGATAAAATCGATTCAAATTCAAATGAGAGGGATTTACAATCTGACCCCGATAGCAATAAAGACAGTGCTAGTGATGAATCAACCAGAAAAAAATTAAATAAAAATGAAATCGTTACTGGAAATCATAGTAATAGAATAGGAAATAAAAAGCATGAAAAAAGCAGCAGTGGAGAAGTCGATAGAGATAATGCAACTAATAAATCTGAACGGGACAGTACCGAAATAGACAATATTAATGTTAAGTCTGATAAGCATTTTACCAAATCAAATAATAAAGATGGAAGTAGTGATATAAAAAACATATCATCTGATCAAAAGCTAGAGAATGCATCCATTGAAGACACAAATTCTGATGAAAATAATTCCACTGAATCAAATACTAATCCAACGATAAAAGATGCAAACAGATCTGAATCAAAATCGAAAGACGGTGATGACAGCGATTCAGTTTCAAAAGAAACGAATTTGAATTCGGATGATTCAAATTCAAATGATAGGGATTCAGCTTCCAACGTTAGGGATTTAAATTCAGATAATAGCGATTCAATTTCAGTTGAGAGCGAGTTAACTTCAGATTATACTGATTCAATTTCAGATGATAGCGATTCAACTTCAAATGAAAGTGATTCGGCTTCAGATGATAGCGATTCAACTTCAGATAATAGCAATTATAATTCAGATGATAACGATTCAACTTCTGATAATAGTGATTCAACTTCAGATAATATCGATTCAATGTCAGTTGATCGTGATTCAACTTCAAATAATAGCCATTCAACTTTAGAAAATATCAATTTTACTTCAGATAATAACGATTCAACTCTCGATAATAGTGATTCAACTTCAGATAATACCGATTCATATTCAAATGATACTGATTCAACTTCAGATTATAGCAATTCATCTTCAGATAAGAGCGATTTAACTTCGGATGATAGTGATTCTACTTCAGATAAAAACGATTCTTCTTCAGATAATATCGATTCATATTCAAATGATAGCGATTCAACTTCAGATGATAGCAATTCAACCTCAGATGATAGCAATTCAACTTCAGATGATAGCAATTCATTTTCAGAGAAGAGGGATTCATCTTCCGATGTTAGCGATTTGACTTCAGATAACACAGATTCAATTTCAGATAATAGCGATTCAACTTCAAATGATAGTGATTCAGCTACAGATGATAGCGATTCAACTTCAAATAATAGTGATTTAACTTCAGATGATAGCAATTCATTTTCAGATAGCAGCGATTCAATTTCTGATGATAGCGATTCAACTTCAAATGATAATGATTTAACTTCAAACGATAGCGATTCAATTTCAGATAGTAGAAATTCTACTCCAGATAATAACGATTCAACTTCATTTAAGAATGATTCAACTTCAGATAATACCGATTCATATTTAGATGATACTGATTCAATTTCACATAATAGCGATTCAACTTCAGATAATAGCGATTCAACTTCAGATCATACTGTTTCTGATGAAATCGATTCAAATTCAGATCATACAGTTTCTGATGAAATCGAGTCAAATTCAGATTATACACTTTCTGATGAAATTGAGTCAAATTCAGAGTCTACAGAAAATTCCAAATTACTTAAAATTGATTCAGATTCAAATGAATCCAACTCAGAAGATTCTGGTTCAATTTCATTACAACAAACTTCAAATGTTTCCGGATTAAATTATCGACAAATTATGACTCATTTTAAAGAGGTAACTAAAGCACATATGGTCAAATTTGGTAGTAAAGCAACAGTTTCTAGCAATGAACATATTCCAATTATCATCAAAATAGGCAATGATGGGATCAGTGAAAGTATCAACAATAAAAACGGTCGAATAGGAAATGATGGATCTGACGAAAAGAATAATTCTATGGATAATATATCGCTTATAATCAATAATGCAAAAAGTGAATTAGATAAAATAGAAAGAAAACAAAACAACGATAATCACGAAACTGCAACAAAGCATAATAATAAAGAAAAAAGCTATTTCTCTGAAAATCTACGAAAGAAACCGAACAATAAAGATAGTGATGACAGTGAAATTGGTGAAGTAAATGCTGAATCACTCTTTAAACTAGCAACTGTAGTTGCTCCATTTCATGATATTGGTACAGTATCAAATGCAAAAGACGTTAATATTTTTCAAAATGGATTAGCTTTATCTGGTGATATGAACATACATAATGGCAATAATATGGTAGCAAGTCAATTTCTAAATAGACTTTTGGAAAGCGATTTTGCTCTCAAAGAAAAAACAAAGGTCAATATTTATGATGACCCTAATCTCAATAATTTTGCAGACTTAAATTTTGGTAATAGCGGTGTCACTGCTACACTTTCCCTTTCGAATTTCTTAACTAACTCTAAAGCTGCTCACAAATCAGTTGAAATTGATGAATCTACCGATGAAAGTTACACTAATGGCCAACGTAATACTGCGAACATTTCGGAGAAAGACAATAAGTCAGATACTTTGGACGACGATAATGACAGCAGCAATATGGAAAAGGGCGACAAAAGCAACGAAGATGATACAGAAAACGATACAAGCACAATCCAAAATGATGGAAAACGTACGACGAACGAAAGTGACGACACTGAGGATGATCTCAATGAAAGTAATAATTCAGAAAATAATTCAAATGGTCGTTTCAAATCGGAAAATGGTAAAGACAGTACGAGTAGCAAAAGCGATGAAATTAAACAGGACGATACCAGTGTGAATACCAATACAGATAGCAAAAGCGATGAAATCAAACAGGAAGATACCAGTGTGAATAGCAAAACTGATGACCTTTATAAAAATAATGACAGTAGTGAAGATAATACACCTACTGGTTCAAAAAAGAAACCAAATAACGATGATGAAAACAAGGAAAAAACGTTGCCACAGAGACAACAATCTGAATCGTTTACAACTTTTCAGCCGATATCACAAGGAACCGATTCTAAAACCTTCCAAGAAAATCGGGTTATATTGGCCAATCTTTTACGTGTTAGACAAATGGCATCACCGTTCTCATTTATTACTACCGTACCACCAGGTGTCGTTGGTCCGCAGACGCAAAGAACTGGCGATGATAACGTCTCTAATGGAGTATTTATAAATCCTCTTATGAAAATTCTATCGACATCTGCACCAGCTACAGCACATATATCTGCAATGCCGTCGCTTTCATTATTTGATCACCTTCATCACAACCATCATCACACACACCAACACCCAAATCCACACAGGGAGACGACAAACTCGTGGTTGCATTGGGACAAATAATTAAACGTCTCGGTAGTATTTAAAAGTCACTGAATTCCGTGCTTCAAGTGGAGGTAAAATAGTGCTAGATAAAAACGAAAACTACAAAAAGTCGATATTTCCACGGAAGACTTAAAACGTTTTAACTATTGCATTTGTATCACGTATTTAATCATGATAAAAAGATAATTTCAAATTGGCTCTCATTTTAAAGTATTGTTGGCTCCTAGTAATAAAAAAAACAATCTTAAAATATATGGGGAAAAATTCTTATACACTTAATCTGATTTCATTTTAAGTTGTGAATTAATCAATGGCTTCAGTTTACTCGATAAAGGGCATAGTTAATACAGTTGACAAGTTAAAAAAATACCTTTTAATTTTTTCATATTCATTATAATTTTTTATTATGGTATATATTAAGGCTGACATTGATGAAATCATAACAGACAAATGCATGTTATTCATTCCATTAGGGTCACAAGGTATAATTATATGTTAATGATTGCGAATGAGGATGAAAATGAAAGTTCATGTACTAATTTAATTTCATGTAGCAATGATCATACATTTTTATTTACATAAGTTATTGAAATTGACTTGAACTATCTTTCAGTAACTGCGATTCCTCTCTTTCGTCTTTTGCAATTTGTATTTTGTTCTTTGTACTGATCTGATGTAGCGAGCTCTTTCCAGTTGATTTGTACAGTTTGATCCTATGTTATGCTGTAACCTCACCGTTCCAAGTTAGAGGAAGATTGCCAGTCCCAAGCCTATAATTCAGTGGTTGGCGTTGGTATATGTGCATATTTGTTTTTTGTTTATTTCTATAAGCTTAATTGGGCCGTTGGTTTTCTCTTTTGAATTATTTATATTTGTGACATGCGGTGATCTTTTATAGCTTAATATGCGGTATGAGGTTTGCTCATTGTTGAAAGCCGTACGGTGATAATATATATTTCAATCATTATCCTTTAGTCTCTGGTGTCTTATTAGTAATCATAACACAGCCCCTGATTGTTATAAAGATATATGAATATTATTAAAATTATCAAGTGTAGTTTTTGGCAAAGTTTGCAGCTCGAAAGGAATATTTTGGACCAGATAGAATAAAGAGTATTCAAAATTTTCAAGTCTTTTTGACATTTCCGATTTTTCATCATTAAGGAGTTCTATATCAACCTTTTCTGGATCTTGTTATTTCATTGATTATGGATTTTAGAATTCTTTACAGACATTATCCATATGATATCAGCTCTGAATGCAACCTGTCTGAAGTATTTCCTGTGTTATATGTAGCTTTGTGTGTTAAAATTTAAATCCGATTACAACGTTTGTCTTTGTTTGAATACTTTTTGAATTACCATATGCACATTAACAATAATTCATCATCAGGAAATTGGTTTGTGTGCAATTTCTGGAAAGTGTTGGCGTGTCACCTTATAAATTATCAAATAGACATACAATAAGATATTACTTGTCTTTCAACAAATTTGCACCTAACTAAGTTACACATTACTCATTTTACATGGTGAATATATATTTTATTGAACATTCTCTTGTCACACAAAATGTAGACAAACTTTCTTTGTCAATTAGTCAATTATGTCTCATGTTCATGTATATTTTAGTATACTTTATATCTCTAAGTATAATTGTTCTCACTTTGTTACCTAGTAACATTATTTAGTATTATATATAAGTGTTCATTGTTTGCGCCCAATATACATGTTTGTTATATTATTCATATTTATTATATTTTCGGCTGGTTCCGATATACAACAATCTTCTATTTAACATGTATGTACTCATAATTTAACGGAAAGGAACTGGCATATTGCTCGTTCATTAAGTATTTTTCTATCAGGAATAGTTCAGCTGGTTTCTGAATAAACTAATTAAACCTGGGAATCCAACTTCAAACATACTAACATTATGATTGGCCTATTAACCAGAAATATATTGGCCTTAATTGTTTTATGAATAATTCGCTTTGTGTTTTTAATTCGATACTTTTCCCCATCTTTCGTATTTCTTCACAATTAATGGAAATGAGGTAGGAGTGTTATAAGAACCAATTGGATGTTGTTCTTTGGCATGTGTTCATTCAGTGTTCTTCAGTAAGTAAAAATTGAGAATGGAAATGGGGAATATGTCAAAGAGACAACAACCCGACCAAAGAGCAGACAACAGTTGTTTGCTTTTAGTTGTTTTGAGTTGTGAATACAACAGCTAATGAAAGTTTGGTAATTCTGGTTTATATTTAATGCCTCATTGACTTTGATTAAGAAATTCGTCAGAATTCAGATCTCAGATACTTGGACTAAGTGACCTACACTTAGATAAATTGATGGGCTAGGATGCATCTTTTTTAATTATGTCAATCTGATCATATAACCTGGTTAAAAAATGCATCATAAACAGCCCGTAAAAAGTTGATCACTGTGGCCTATACTTTAGACTAATTTTGTTTGAGTTAATTTTAAGTCAAAATAAATAAGAAGATGTGGTATGAGTGCCAATAAGACAACTCTCCATCCAAGTCACAATGTATAAAAAGTTAACAATTAGAGGTAAAAGTACGGCCTTCAACACGGAGCCTGTTAACGTTCAATTATACTTTTGATGTCAGATGGCATCTTAAGAATTATAGCGCCTCCCACAATATAAAGGTAATGCCAACTTTATTTTATGCTTCATTGAGTTCTGTAAATTCATGAATTATAGCAATGTTTTTATAATAGCAAAAATTTTGACCGGATAGGTTTCGCAAATATAAAGATATCGCATTCTTAATTTTGATAGCATTACATGTATTTGTATGCATTATTTCCTGAAATCGCAATAATTAGTCTCGCATTTTTGTCAATTGTTCAACATACGAAATAACAAGTGCACGCTAAAATTTCTGAATTTACAGTAATTTGAGATATGCATTCCCGATAGAACAGGAACAAAAATTATAAACACTTAGTGTAAGTATGACTTTCAAAGACTATGACAACCTTTCCCGAAAAATAGTCATTCTAATCTATGTGTTGACCTACATAGAATCAAATTAGGTCAACATTAATATTCGGTTCTCAGATACATAATGATACCGTTTTGCTTTTTCCTCGTAGTACTTGTATGAGGGATTTTATTTTTATATGAGGCTTTAGATGTAACACCACTAATTCGGGCCCGGTCAGATAGTAGTACATATCTAACACAAAATAGTTCCTACGCATGAGTGTAACTTTTAAAATATGTAGAATATTTAGGTAATTTTGGTATCAAATGAAAGCTGAATGACTGGTGATCATTATAGAACACTTTTTGACTTATAATTTTGAATAATAAAAAAATTGCTTGCAATTTAAAAAAGAGGGTACATTTTGCCTGTTTGTCAGATCTGAAGTACCTGTTTTGGTACATCCGAAGTTCCGGGAACCAGTTCTTTCTTATATGCCATTAAAGGTATGTTGATTTTTTCAGTACAAGACACTATAAAGTGTTGCTTTGACATGCAATTACTTACTTACTTAGTCCTTTCTATGCCTTATGGCACATAGGGCAAGAACAAGTTTCCTCCACTCTTTTCTGTTGTGTGCTTTTTTTTCCACTGTGCCCCAGGTATATCCTCTTTCGTTTAATTCATTTTCTATAGTGCGTCTCCATGTTGTTTTAGGTCTTCCTCTTTTTCTTTTTCCTTCTGGTGTCCATCTAAGGGCTACCTTGGTCATGTCTTCCGATGGTTTGCGTAGAACATGACCAAGCCACCTCCATCTCTTTTGTATCAGCAAAGTCTCCATGTCCTTGGTGTTGGTAATCTCATGTAAGTCTTTGTTGGAGATTTTGTTAGGCCAGAATATTTTCATTATCTTCCTCAGACATGTGTTATGGAAGCTGGAGAGTCTGTTGATGTCATTATCAGTCATTCTCCAGCACTCTGATCTATATAGAAGTACAGATAATACATAGCTGTTAAAAAGTCTGAGCTTGGTTTTCTTTAAAAAGGCTGTTGATTTCCATATGTTGCCTAATCTAATGAATGCTGATCTAGCTTTTCCTATTCTGATCTTTATATCTCTTTCAGCACCACCTTCTGTTGTTATACAACTTCCTAGATAATTAAATGAGTCTATTGTTTCCAGCTGTTTCCCTTCTACAAATATGACAGGGTGTCTCTCTGTGTTGAGGTACATTAACTTTGTCTTTTTGGCATTGATCTTAAGTCCATTCATTTTAGAATTTTCTTCTAGCTTTTTGGTCTTCTCCTGCATATGATCTTCGGTATGCGATAAAAGTGCTAAATCATCAGCATAGTCTGTGTCCTCAAGCGTGGTACATAGTGTCCATCTCAGTTCGGTGTTACTTTCTGCAAGGTTTGTTCTCATTACCCAATCAATGGCAATTATAAAAAGCACAGATGACATAACAATCCTTGCCTTACTCCTGATTTTACAAGGAAACTAGTGTCAGCTTCAGAGTTGATGGTACATGAGAAGTTTGTATAGAACTGATTGATGAGTTGTAATATCTTACTCGGTATTCCATAGCTTCTCAAAATTTCCCAAAGACTTTCCCGGTGTAAGTTGTCAAAGGCTTTTCGAAGTCCACAAAATTTACAAATAGTTTTCTCTGCCACTCATGGCACTGTTCTAAGATGTTTGGTATGACAAATATGTGATCTGTGCAACCTCTACCTTTCCTGAAACCAGCTTGTTCTTGTCGTAGTTTCTTATCCACAGCGTCTATGATTCTTGATATTAAAATTTTGCAGGAGACCTTACTTGGAATGGATAGTAAGGTGATTCCTCTCCAGTTGTTACAATTAGTTAAGTCTCCTGATTTTGGTATTGTTATTATGTTTCCCTCAGACCAACTGTTAGGAATAATAGCTTGTTCCCATATTTTCTGGAATACTGGGTGTAAAGTATCCGCTGCTAGCACTGGATTTATCTTAAAAAGTTCTGCATTTAGATGGTCTATGCCAGGTGCCTTTTTGTTTTTCAAACTTTGAATGGCTTTCAGTATTTCTGGATTTGAAGGTGGATCTGTATCTATTTATAGGTCTATGGGTGCTTCAGGAATAATAGCTAGCTCGTCTGGATCTTTTCGGTTAAGAACCTCTTGAAAATGTTCCTTCCATCTTAAGTATTGATCTCGTTCTGTTGTTAATATAATGTTGATTTTGTCTTTAATTGGGATATTTACATTAGCTTTTTTACCACTTAGTTGTTTAGTTACTTGGTAGATCTGTCCCATTCTCTAATTTGAAGCTGCACTTTCTGCTTCTCTTGCAATGTCTCTCGTGTTGCTGTCTTTACCTTCTTCTTGCATTCTGTATATTTTGTTCTTAGCTTTTCCGTAATTCTCTCAGAATGTGTTTGACATATTCTGTTGTTCACTTCTTTTCTTGAATCTATCAATTCCAAGTTTCAGGTGTTATCCATTCTTTGTGGAGACCTCAACATCGTCGAAGACCGTGAGGTCATAACTTTTCTAAAGAAAGGACCGAAATACCGTCCTCCATCTATAATAGATTGGAAACAGTGTCGTCAGGTCATTAAAGACGCTCTGTCTGCCTACTGTAAAATTGGTGCAAACGTGAAAATCGGATAAAAATCTTTAGACAGTTATTTGAATAAAATTATGAATACTGTTAATATTCGAATATCTCATTTAGAAAACAATTCTGAAATTAATAATAGGATCCATGATATTCCCATTTCAAGAATAAAAATAAACTCAAGGTACTCGCAGAGCGGTTTGTGTTCGTACCGGCAGACAAGGCAGCCAATAATGTAGTGGTGGTGTGACGCATATACTACACGGAAGTTCTTCAAAACGAAATTATCAATTCCTCTACATTCAGGTCCGTTCGCACCACAGAGAGTCAAATCGTTAACAAGCATACCACTGCCACTACCCAACTTAAAGCATCTTCCGAACATTTGAAAGTCCCTACCATGTACTGGTTACCGAAATTACACAAAAACCATTTAAATTCCGTTTCATCTCCGCATCGAGTAAGTGTTCTACTACTAATCTATCAGTTCTTCTAACTACCTCCTTACTACTATCAAAGAACTGGTTATTAACTTTTGTAATAAAGCTTATGAAAATAATGGTATTAATTATTTTTGGAGTGTTAAAATTCTTTAGAGGTTTTAGATAAAATACATGCTTTTGATGGTCCTTATAATTCTGTTGACAGTTATGATTTTTCTACTCTGTACACTACACTTCCACACAATCTTATAAAGAAAAAGTTTTTGTATTTGATAAAATGGTCTTTCGAAAAATCTCATTGTAATTTTATTTGCTGTAACTCGTTTAAAGCCTTTTTCTGTAACGAAAAGGAAAGTATGCTAGATACACTTACTGGAAATGTGAGGATATGATTGAAGCTTTAAATTTTCTGCTAGATAACATTTATGTACGTTTCGGCGATAAAGTGTATCGTCAGGTAGTAGGTATTCCTATGGGCACTAACTGTGCCCTTTAATAGCAGATTTATTTCTATATTGCTATGAATCTCAGTTTATGACCAAACTCAGTAAAGACCCATCATTGTTATATTTAGTTGATACATTCAACAATACCTACCGTTATCTGGATGATATTTTTCGTTAAATAATCCAGAGTTCTCTAAATACACTTCCGAAATTTACCCAAAAGAACTTACTTTAACTAAATCTAACATAAACAGCAGCAGTTGCCCTTTTCTAGATTTAGACATTTCAATTTCTAACGGAAACTACATACTAAAATTTACGCCAAAAGAGACGATTTTTCATTTCCTATTGTTAATTTTCCATTTTAGACGGCGATGTGCCTTTGGCTCCATCATACGGTGTTTATATATCCCAACTCGTTCGGTATGCCCGTGTGTGTTCTGATGTCATAGATTTTAACGAACGTAATCAATGCATCACTGGGAAATTATTGTGTCAGGGATTTCGATACCATAAATTACTTAAAACTTTACTAAATTCTTTCATAGATACAAAGATTTGATTAGTAAATTTGGCTGTACCTGTAGAAAACTTATTAAAATGGTATTTCACATCCTAAATTTTACGGTAATATTGTACTTAAAGCGAGGAAATCACTATGTGATCCGTGTAAACTCATCGAACCTTTAAACAAACTTATAAGTAAGGGTTATCGTACCAATATTGTAATTAGATCTCTGAATATAGTTTACATTGGCACTAATATCGATTTTGTCATTAGCAAATTAAAACATAACTAAGTTGTATCTTCTTTTGAGGCGGGATGTTTAGAGACACACACACGTTAATTTTTATCTCTTAAGCTCCTCACTATCCTACTACCTGTCGATACATTTATTTTGGCATTGCACAAGTCATGTCTTCTCTGACTGTTCATGACGTTAAAATACTAAATCCCTGGGATGTGTTTTAGTTGATTTCAGTCTCTAATGCATGATTTTTATCATTAATTGTTTTGGCTTTTAACTAGCTGTCAGTAACTGCGAGTACTCTCAAATCGTACTTTCTTGTTAATTCGACCTGTTGATACTATTTTCAATACTTTTTGGTATTTTATATTAATATGGATCTTGTCTGTATACCAGCTTTGATTATTTGGAATATCTACTAATTTTCACTTCTTCATACTACATTTGTATGAACATCAAGATTATTCTCCTTTAATCTGTACAGGAAGTTTTATTGTTGATATTTACCCTTATGTATCTAGTGTTAAATTAGGTATTTATATGACAGACCTTTCTTGGTATTCCTAATTATTGGAAGATTTTATATAGACAGAAAAATATACCTAAAACGACAAAGTTATTTTTCATTTACCTGTATATATTATGAAAACCGGTTTTTCAAAAGTTATTATTTTCTAAGGGTTAAATATTTGCGATGGTGTCTTGCCATGGCTTTATTTGGACTTGTTTGTTTGCTTTTGGCCTTGAATGTTTGTCCCTAATATTTTATTAACTATGTATTTACTTTCAGGTATCACAGATCGAATTTATTCGTTCATAGTGTGTTAATTTACGTTTTGATTGAGTTAAGCCTTCCAATTGATGTTTTATCGTGTGTTTTCTATGTTGTGATGTTATACTATTGTTTCAGAAAAAGGGAGAAGGTTTGGTACCATTAAAACGTTTAATCCCGCTGCAAATGTTTGCACCTGTCCTAAGTCAGGAATCTGATGTACAGTAGTTGTCGTTTGTTTATGTAATTTATACGTGTTTCTCGTTTCTCGTTTTTTATATAGACTAGACCGTTGGTTTTACCGTTTGAATGGTTTTACACTAGTACTTTTGGGGCCCTTTATAGCTTGTTGTTCGGTGTGAGCCAAGGCTCCGTGTTGAAGGCCGTACATTGACCTATAATGGTTTACTTTTATAAATTGTTATTTGGATGGAGAGTTGTCTCATTGGCACTCACACCACATCTTCCTATATCTATTGTCTTTTGAATCCTAGTACCTTTTTACTAGCTTCAGTGTAGATATCATGTATGTGCTGCCATTCATCATTGACTGATATTGTGTTTGTATCATCAGTTGTGAGGTTGTCTAATATCTGAAATCTGTTCTTAATTTCTAGTTTAATCTCTTGCTGGATTTTTGGGTCTTGTAGTTTACCAACATCAAATTTCCTTTTCACGTTTACATAGGTAGACAATTTTAAGTTTTAGTTTGATTTTTGCAATTACTAGATGGTGGTCACTAGCAACATCTGCACCCCTCATAACACGTACATCTTGCAATGATCTTTTCCACTTTCCATTGATGATAATATGGTCTATTTGGTTTTTGTCTCTGCCATTTGGAGAAATCCATGTCAACTTATGTATATCTCTATAGGGAAGATAGTACCCACTATTACTAAGTTATTAGCACCACATAAATCTACTTAACGTTCTCCATTGTCGTTGATTTTGCCACACCCGTGTTTTCCCATTACTCTTTTATTCCCGGTGTTATCATATCCAACTTTGGCGTTCAAATCACCCATCACTATTGTAACATCATGTTTCGGTACTTTTTCTATCCCAGATTGTAGAGCTAGATAGAAATCTGTTTTCTATTCATCCTCTGCTTCATTTGTTGGAGCATAACATTGGATGATGGTTAGTTTTCCCTGCCTTGCTTGGAAGCGAGCTCTCATTATTCTTTCGTTTACAGGGGCATAATCTATCATGGCCTTTGTTACGTTTCTGCTCAGTATAATTGCTACTCCTCCTTGGTGTTTTTCGTCGTTTCAACCTGAATAAACAATTGTTTCACCTATACTTGTAATTATTTTACCTCATTCAGTCCATCTACATTCACTAATACCTAGCAGGTGGAGTTTGTATGCTCTCATTTCTCTGATAACTTGCGCTTGTTTTCCAGTTTCGTACATTGTTCTTACATTCCAGCATCCAATTTTTAGTTTTGTTCTCGTGCTCAAAATACTTTTCATGTTGTCAGCTTCCGTTTTTGACATGCAGTGATTGTCACTTTATTTGAACTTAAAACAAAAGAGCTGTGCCTGCTTGAAATTGAAGAATTTAACATAGAAAGCAATGGGGCCATGAATTAGTGGTGTACTTCCTTTATCATGCCAATAAGCGCACGAGGCGAACATTGCAATTTTATAGTATACTACCTTTGTTCAACGTTAGATGTGTGAAATTGACAAATAAAGCAATTAGTTTCGATTTACTTGTACGCACAGGCTTAGCCTTTTTATACAATTTAAAAGTAGGTCGTAAATATTTTGACAGCAATAAAACTTTTAATTATAGACCAGATGATAACTTGACATTTGTAAATAAAATATTTACAAAATGTATGTTGATATACCTCGTAAATGCATAATCCATATATTACATGACAAAACTCATACATATGCATAATTACTATTCATTTGATTAAAGAACTCGTTTAATAAATTAAAAATTCGTTATATTTATTTCATAAGATTAAAATAAAATTTTATTTATTTGAGTTCCTTTGTTTCACTCTATTGTATAATGGAGTAAGTTGGAACTTGTATGATATTACTTTCATGATTATATTTTAGAATTGTGCAGTTGGCATTGTTTAATTTAAGGTTATCCTCATAGTCTACATATTTTATCTTCAGGTATTTTGGTGTCTAATTTTGGTTTATTGCTCATAACGTTTGAATTTTTAGGATCCCTTATATTTAGGTATAATGCCAAGCCCTTTCACCAAGAAATTAGGAGGGCTAGTTTCCCCTGAAATTATTTCACAATAAAGTTATTTTCAAAAAATTCAATCCTAACTAAAATTTACAATATTTCCACTTCCTATGTACTCTTTCAGGTTGCACCATTATTATGTCGTTTTGCGGAACATTTTTAGTCTAATTTCAAAGGTCTAAAAACGACTCAATCCTGCAAACTTTAAAGAAGTTGTAATATTTCGGATCGAGAAAGTTATTCTCAACTAAAACAAAATCATTTTGTCTACTTCCATGCAAAAAAAAAAAAAAAAAAAAAAACCAATGAAAAACAAGCATTTAGAATTGATCATATTTCATCAAAACCTGTATCCACAAAACCACACTGTAATGTGTACTTAGTATTGTTGTGCCTAGTTATTCATTAAATAGATGGTTTCATGACTTTTACTTCATGTGAAGCGAATGAATCAAAAACATGGAATATTTTGAAATTTTAATACATCTTTCCTTGATTCTCAGTATTGATATTTTGATTTGCCTCGTTCGAATGGAATCCTCTAAATTAAAACTTTTCTGTCCTATTTAGTGCAGTCAATTTGGTATTATATTTAACTGTGTATTTTTGTCTTATTTCATTGTTCATAATTTTTTCATTGTCCATATTGAACCTTTGACATTAAATATTGATAATTTCTATATAGCGGTCTTTTGTTCTCCATTTCATATGTTCAGGCCTTGTTCTTTTAGAATTGGAAATACATTGCAAAATTTCAGAAATAATGATCTTTGTTCAATCGATCTCTTTTCATTAAATAGATCTAAGAGTAGAGGATATTCTTTTACGGAAAAGTGCTTGGGGATTAACAAAATTGGTATATTGGTCATTTACCTATTACCAATGGGTCGATGTCACTGTATGTCCAACAATGATATATCGGCCATATGGTCAGTGTTTTGGCAACGGGCATTGTTTAGTAAATAGTGTTTCATGCTATCTTGATACATTTGATTTCTCTAACTCAAGTTTTCAACTCAATCATGCAATGTTGGACTTCGGAGATTTGATTATTTTTTTTAAAACCCATTTAGTTATACTGCTCGCCTTACATTTATATATATTTCTCCTTCTAAGCTGTCGACTTTTAAGTGTTTCTTATAACAGGCAATAGCGTTTTGGCGACAAAAAAAATAATATTTTGATTTTGATCCGGACCCTGATGAATTCGTTCATGACCGTAATTGCTATGTGATTTTTAAAAATAAACTGTGTCACTGTGATGTATTATGGTGTAATGGAAAAAAAAAAAACAGGAGCTACCGAACGATCCACTTGGAAAAAAAAATCATAATTGAAACTCCCTTTTTTCAAAAAGATATAGGGCCAATTTCCCCTGTATTTGTTTCCCTCAAATGTTCAAATCTACCTGTGTTTATATTTATTTTAAAGAATTTACAAAGTTTACTTTACAAGTTTTGGGTGTTCTGTTTAAACTATTGTTATGCCAAAGATAACAATAGGACTTTTTCAATGGTCTTACCGATGTCAAACGCAAATACTAGTGAACAGAAATTAACAAATGCTGGACTTTTAATGCACCTACGATTTGCTAAAAGTTCAATTACACAAAACATTTTTAAAGACAGGAAGAAAAATATGTCGCAAATATTTCAACTTTTATTTCAGATATATGTTGATCATGTCTTTCAACCCAAAAATCCTTATTGAAGTGATTAGTTTTATCTCATATCCCTATGAACATAAAATTAAGGATACCTCAAGACAAGAATATCTGCTTCATAGCTAGATCGTTATCATGAAATTGGAATTGTCAGCCAACCGAAAACTAGGATTTTTGACAAATAGGATAATTTCTCTTTTCCTATTATTAAAATTCAATTCTTTATGAAATAACACCTAGCAAATCACTGCTACCAAAACCACCAATGAAATGGATAGAGACTGGACGGTCTACGAGTGAATGACCAGCATAAATTGTAGTTTTGGAGGTGATGGAAGTGACCAAACTGGTCTAATAAGTTTGATCTATGACACAATATAAATACAATAATAAAACGTAGGTGCCTATATAACTTAGACGTTACAGGTAGTAATAAAAAAGTTGTAGGAAGAGTGTCAATAAGACAACTCTTACCTGGGACAAAATGGCGTTAAATAAAACAACGTACACAGGTAAACTTAAATATGATAATTGTGCAGTTAGGAGTACGGTAGTAAACATTTTTTTACAATATTAATAAATTTGTTGTTCAGAGTACGAGTACAGAAGTGAAAATTTATCGTCATACTAAATACTTATCAAAGGTGGTACATACCAAAAATAATGAGACTAGATATAACACTTTTACATAAAGCTCTTTTATATATGGCCATGGATGAGCTCACTTGGCGAAGATACAACCCCGTATAAATTCAAATATATAAATGCCATTGCCTGGATCGAAAGAAATATAGTTAAATATTACATTCAGTTTTAATGCCGATGACGTCGTGATATGTCATTAGACATTCGCCAAACAATAAAAGAGATTAAAAAAATCCAAGGCACCAAACGTTTTTTGTTGACAAATATTTTACATAAAAATACTTCTCAACAGTCAGAGTTTCTGCAATATATTATAACACTTGTTCAAAACACGAAAGAACTATATATACTCAATAAGGGTTATACATCAAATGCATTATAATTTGCATCTGTTCAATTCTTAACCTTGTTCGAATGATAAATACAGATGATTGATTATCAAACGTCTACCAGCAAAATATGCATTTTGACGTCTGAATTTATTAGAAATCTTCTAAAGGATCATTCTTCTTCTTTAGAACCGCTTTAACTTTTGAAACCGCACCACTCTTGCTCACAAATGCTTTTACATGCAAGTATACTGTATTTGTCTTTACCTGAAAAATAGAAAAATAGAAAGTGGTGTATTATGTTATGAAATAAATGTTAAGAAATAATATTTAAACTTTTTTATGAGAAAATTGGCATGCAGATGTTAATGAACACTCTAAGAAAAATTTACTTAACAAGATTAGTAAAATGTCCAAACGTAATAGTTGATGCAGAGATATTTTAAAAAGCATATAATAAACTAAAAAAAAAAAAAAAAAAAAATGAAGATTTAGAAAAGTTGAAATTCATTAAAAAAAAACCCAAAAAACTGGTTGCTTTAGAAATATATTTAAAATCTTTGTACTATAGAAATAAGAGAAAGTAAATGTCGTATGACTGCCGATGAAGAAATATCAAGTAGAGATCATGTGCCGAGGATGTAAATAAATTTAGGTCACCTTACGGCCTACTACAATGAACACAAGCCATACCGTAATATAAGCTATAAAAGAATTGCAAAATTAGAACCATTTCAAAAGAGAAAATATCGGCGAGATTTATGAAAAAAAAAACAAATATAATAGCAACCAACGACAACCACTGAATTATTGGCTCCTGACTTTATGACATATAGAAAAATAATGTGTATATCTTTTGTTTTTATTATCAAGGTACGAGAAACGTTGGTTGAATTGTTTGTACAATTGATGTATTGGTTCAACAATAGTAAACGCTATGACTGTTGGAACTCTAATATACTTTTTATGGTGAAAAAAACTTGTATTTATCTTTTTGTAACGAACTTAGTCCATATAAATGCAAGGTATATTTATAAAGATGTATACGTAACAATGTTCTGGAGGTATGAGTACCTTTTAGAGATTCATATTCAGATGACAGTGGAAAACTTAACATATACTTTTGATATAATGATTCGTTAATTGGAGCTTAATTCCAAAACATATTATCAAAGAAAAACCCTGAAAAACGTAGAATTTAGCATAAGTAACCACAATTTAACATTTAAAACAAGGAGACAAGAACACAAGACTTGTCAATCTTGAAAGCAGGAGATACTCTATTATTGTAAAAGACTCTGCCAACATTTCAAACTAAGTATTTTAGAATATGAAATCTGGTTAATGTTAACATGTCCTCTATATGATTTATCAAGAAAAATATTATTCAACAATCTTTTTTAAAGTTGTTCAATCTGAACCTCCAGGATTTATTTATTTGGATATTGACTAATGAAGAATTATATTTTAATATTTCTATTAGAGATTATTTATTAAAAAAACAAACTTTGAAATTATATATTATATATAGAAATGCATTGGGTTTTGTTGATATAAATAAAACCAGAATTATTCCTATTCATACAAATGGCTCTGTCTTCCTTCTAAAGATTGTGTGTGTATTCTAAAATCAAAACTGAGCGAAAAGAATGTTAGAGGTATGTATTATTATTATATTTGTCTTATCGTGATTCATAATATGGGTACCATTTGATTCGGAATAAAGATACTTGTATATGTATTTGTATTGCGAAAGAACACACAGTTCAGCCTTGCCTACCTTAAACAAATATGTTGTTCCTTTTCTAGATACCTCTTCTCTGTAGGAAATTATTATGAAGCCGTTGTACTGAGTTTTCATCGATTTCTCTACTTCACCTTCAACCTGAAATAGATAATATTAAGCCCTTTTAAATATTTTACATTCTCTTTTTATTAATATTTTTTTTACTGATAAACCTTCATACTATACTTAACTTATTAGTAAACAAAAATAGTAAAATAATTTTCCCGTGCGCACAAATTGGTATGACAATATTTCAGTGCGCCCATAATGGTATGACAATATTTTAGTGCGCCCAAAATGTTATGATAATATTTAAGTGTACACAGCACGTGTTTCTGGAACACATTTCATTAGGTCTCTCGAGACTAAACGTTGGAAAGACACAAAAAGAACCATTCGAAAACTTGAAAAGCAGTTGGGCCTAAACAGAAAGACCAAAATCGTTTAAAGGATGTTCGCTACTTCGTTTCAAAATAACCAGCTTTTTAAAAGACTGTTATAAATTGATAGTAATGTTTAGTATATAAATAAAGGAACTAAAAAAAGCAGGAAAAAAAAAAAATGAAAGATTCGTGTCCTTTGTTTTTGAGATATAAGCCATTAAAATTTTGCGGGAAATGATTCTCTTTAGACTTTCGATACATTTAACATTGGCACCATATTTCTTTCAAAAGCTATGAATAAATAACAAGGATTTTATAAGATTTAAAGAAATGACTTTTCAAACTATATGTGATAAATTTGTCGAAAGAAAAGTAGGGGTCAGCGAGCAAAATTTTAATGGCAGTACATGTGGATAAAAACAGGGGATTCCGAATATCTAACACAAAGTAAAAAAACAAGACTAGCGAACATTTTTTAGTCAACCGTAGCTGTACAACAGCTACATATTTTTACGAACTGGAAATTTATAGACGAAATACGTTCCTTTTTATTATTTGCACATGTAGTTGTTTTAATAAGACATATTAATTCAATCACGAAAAGATTACTCTAAATCATAATCAATACGAACAATTACTAAATCGATAACTGTTTAGGAAACGAACATTTTTAAACGATTAACTATTAAAAAAAACATTTAGGTCAACGTTAACGAAAAAAAAAAAAAAAAATCAATATAAAGATTAAAGATTAAAATAAAAGCATAATAAGTTATGAATTTAAAATGCTAAGGGACACGTTTTACGAACAGAAAAATAACACAAACAGAAACCTGATGATTGAGTGTCAAGTATAGTAACAATTAAACGTACTACATTAAATCCAGGGTGATTAGTTCTTGGTCTATAAATCGTTCTTTTTTACTATTATTAGTACTCGTTCTAGTTTACCCTAGCTGTGTAATAAAACAAAATCAAGACTGACAAATGGTAACAAAAAGTTGGTTGGTTCTTCGTCATCTTTGAATACTAAAAGGAATGTCAACTCTCGGTTAAACCACTTCACCTAAGCTCAACGTTATCGGATGTTATTCATAAAAGTTTCAAAGTAAAACTGTTAAAGCAGATGCTATAAAATAAATTACACTTACTTTGACGGCCAATGCTGCGACTTTAGAATCTGCATTCTTCGTGGAGGAATATGCAGCTCTTACAGTCATACATGCAGCAAAAAGACAGACTACAATTGCGATCTTCATCTTTAGTGTTTAATTGGTGTCCTATTGGTGGAGTTTCACATTTATATAACGGTCAACATTTGTAACATTTGTTAATATCGGGTGCTTGAGGTGAGAAAAATGTAATTAATCTAAAAAGTCAAGGTGAGTTAATGAAAACCTTATTTAATTAAAAAATCAAGCTGTTTTTGTTTTTGCTTCGAGGTTGAAATTTTTATTAAGTTTTATTTTATACATTAATGAATTTGAAAAAAGGAATAACAATAAACTATATTCAATTCAAATACACGATACAAAGATTCAGACATAGGTCATAGAATATAAAAAGTCTACAAATCAAAGAGCTTGTTTAAAGTCTGGAAATATTCTCCATCACGGATGTCATATCCGTTATGTTCCATAGATCGCTTATTGTGGTAACCGTACTGTCAACAAATATATATATAGGAATGCCTAAAACAGATCGTGGTAATTGAAGATAAGATAAAACAATTTAAAACCGTGGGAACACAGATGAGGGATCAAAACCCTGACATTGTTATTTTGTAGTTAATGATACTATTTATAAATCGACATGTTTTTTTATGTCCATACTTCTGTTTCAGTAGATGAAAAAAGATGAATACCAATTGTTTTATACACGAAAAACAATACCACCTTGAACAGTATTCAGAAAAATATCTTATCTTACAAATGATAGATGCACCACATCGGGTATCTGATTTGAATATATTTTCACTTCTGGAAATGTTTCACAATGTCACACAATCCAAAACTTGACAGGTGTACCTATACAACACTTTAACAGATAAATATATACATTTTAAAATCAAAGTTTTTATTAAACAATATTAAGTTAATAATTTGATGCAAGTTTCTGTACACATTTCCTATTGTCGGTAAAAGATGTTGACAAAACAGTTATTACTTTTATATTTCTATGACCTTCTACGACCTTCTATGACTTTTATATTTCTATGACCTTCTATCGACAATGCTTACGAGGAAAATAATCATACTGTTTTACTCAGCAGTTTATAACTGATGGTCACCATCACACTGTAAGCATGCATGACTTTTTTGACAGAAAGGTATGAAACTTTTGTCATCATAATTGAAAGAATAGTATTCAACTTTTTTATGCAAATTAGCATCGGCAAAAAATGCGTTCATTTTAGTCTCTAATGCATGATTTTTTATTATTAATTGTTTTGGCTTTTAACTAGCTGTCAGTAACTGCGAGTACTCTCAAATCGTACTTTCTTGTTTATTTGACCTGTTGATACTAATTGTAATGCTTTTTTTGTTATTTAATGTTATTCAGGGTTATATCTGGTCTATATACCAGCTTTGATAAGTGTTTGGTACTAATATAAATTTCCACTTCGTACTATGAACATCAAAATTATTTATTTTGTTAAAATATTTCCTTTCTCTATTGTAACTGTATACGTATACCTAACAACAAAATTATTTTATTTACCTGTGTTTAAAGTTATTGCAAATGGCTGATATTTTGTTCGAGCATATTGTTTTTCTTAAATTGTTTAACATTTCATACCGATATAACATGTTACTTTTATTATTCTTCCCTTAGTTTATTTATTTTGAATTTGCATTGTATCATAGGTCAAATTTATTTGTTCAGTGTATGTTCAATGGTGTTAATATGTCCTTTGATTGAGTTAAGCTATTTCAGTTGATATTTTATAGTGTGTCTTTCTATGTTGTGATGTTACACTATTGTTTCAGAAAAAGGGTGAAGGTTTGGTACCATTAAAACGTTTAAACCCGCTGCATTTGTTTGCACCTGTTCTAAGTCAGGAATCTGATGTTCAGTAGTTGTCGTTTGTTGATGTGGTTCATAAGTGTTTCTCGTTTCTCGTTTTTATATAGATTAGACCGTTGGTTTTCCCGTTTGAATGGTTTTACACTAGTAATTTTTGGGGCCCTTTATAGCTTACTGTTCGGTGTGAGCCTAGGCTCCGTGTTGAAGACCGTACTTTGACCTATAATGGTTTACATTTATAAATTTTGACTTGGATGGAGAGTTGTCTCATTGGCACTCATACCACATCTTCTTATATCTATATATGATAACCAGAAGACACTACTCCTGAATCGAACATGCCACTAAAATCAGCCATGTATTCTATTAAACCAAAGATGTGAATTTACTATAGCCAATGATCTTTACTTGAATAGCTCATCATATAACTTCCAACTAAGACCGTTAATATTTGCTTTGCACCCAAAAGAAAAACCGACATTAGATGTTCTTAGAATCTACTTGAATCAGCTGTACAATATACACATATAAATAAGATGCGGATCCAGGATTTTGAAAAAGGGGGACATAAATTAGGCAACTTTTGGAGTGAGGCATGCAAAACAAGTCTATTAATTAACCATATATGTAGTTCCATTAGGGGAGACCGAAACCGTGCCCCCTAAACCCGCCTTTGTAAATATTATAAAGACAGATGTCCATTGCTCAATAAAAAAAAATGTTTTTTTGTATTTTCAGATTGTGACTGATTGTGTCCTTCTTGGATCCAAATTCAAAAAGGATCGTTACGTCAGGATTTATGGGTCAGTTACCACTAATAAAATTAGGGTCTTCTTACACTTACTAATAACCGAAACAAAACATAATGGTACAGCGCATCATGATAACTAAATTTAAGTACAAGACTTAAATTGTATTAAGGCCGAGTACCTATCCTGTTTTGACACTTTGAAGTCTAAACTAATTAAGAAGATCAAAAACAAGTTTTCTGAGTGAATAACTGTGAATGTTCTATATCTATCTACTTTCGTACGTTATGTGTGTAATTGTATTGCAATATGTATAATAATCTCTATACCTTTGTAATAAATATATAAATTGCTGCATTTTTGATATTGTTTATTTTACTACCACAAAGTCTGTACCACTGCCAGGGAACTTCAAGTGGTTGAAGGTATCAACCGCAAAGTTAATTTTCCAACACTGCTTATTATTCATTACATATATTTTTTTATTGATTTTCACAAAATTTTAAGTTTCTAACGCCCTGGTTAAGATTGTGAAAAAATGTTTGAATAAATTTGTAACAAGAATACCTGCGTTGTCGTACTAAGCATACTCGTACTCCCAATTGAAAGTATCAGAAAACAAGAAGCAGGTGTCTGTAAGGTCCGAAGAGCGCAAAACATTACAACTCTGAGGTAATGACCAACTTTGGAGTCAACCTGTTAAGGAGTATTAAAACCTGTTTGACGACAAATATTAAGTCCATTCAACATATTGAAATTTCAAAGCATCGGCAAACCAAAGTATACTTTTGACGGTCCGATAAATGCTCACATGTTCCAACTCGTCACTATCATGTTGCTTGAAATTATGAAGTCATTCTGTTCAGTATTTTAGAGAAAAGTTTGACGAAATATTTGTTGGACGAATAGAGGGATGGACGGATGGAACGACGGGAGGAAAAGGTTATTATAATATAGTCCAGAGTGGAGGTATAATAAGGGGTTTTGAAGGAATAAAGAAATTTAGATTGTAATTTTTTATTCTGTGCACATATAATTAAGATCGCACAATCATTTGAAAATAACAATAAAGCACAATCAGAGAATCAAAAACTCTTCTGTATTTCCGCTTGCGATCTTATTGATTAAAACATGCTAGTATTCCTAGCCTCAAATACTATTTATACGAACAAATGCCATAAGGGCAAGTGAAATTTAGTTTTTAATTTAAAAAGTTACCGTAGGCATATATAATGAATTAACATTATTATTATTATATATAGTATTTTTTGAAGGTTATTAAAAGTGTAATGAATAATTAAACAGCAACAAAAGCCCAATGTATCTGTTATTTATAAACAGCTGTTAATATGATGTTAATTTCTTAATACGTTGTACGTTTTAATGATTTTTTCCTTTTAGATTGTCTGTAGATAATGATAATCTTCAACATTTTGTTATTGTTATCGATATTTGAAAAATTTCCTTACCTAGACAGCAATACACCATGATATGTAAATTCACTGACAATATATAATACTATATTATTATTAATAAAAACAATATTCTTTGGAAGTCTTTCTTGTGAGAAATATTACGATCTTACTGTTTTGCATATTTACTCTAAGTTTCCATGACTCACAGTAATCACTAAAGGAGTCTAGTTGTCTTTGTAAATCTATATCAGATTTTGTCATTAAGACAGTATTATCAGAGTACAAAAGGACAAACAATTTTAGATAAACATTTATATCTATTTCCAACTCATGAGAGGTAGAGTATATCCCTTCTATATTATTATTCTGTATAAACAATGTAAGATGATTAAGATGAATAGAAAAACACAAACGGGGAAGTTCTCTCCCTGGAAGAAGGGAAAAAACAGAAAAGCTGATCCAAAATGAAAATATGATTAGATATACTTATACAATTACGCAATACATCTTTCCGTAAATCGAATGATTAACATTTTTTTACCAGAGACCAAACCGCCAAACAAACACCATTTCAAAAAGTCAACGAATGCATAATTTAATGTAAATGATATGTGTGATTTATTTAATAATATTCCTGTTGAAATACTTGTTTCATTTTTAAAAGAAATTGGAATATATTCCAAAATTCGAATTTGTTGTAATAGTTTAAAATGATTTTAAGTTTTTATCATGTTATCTTATTGATGAAATTTTATTTGTAAATAAGTAATATCGCTTTAAACTAATGGTTTAGTAAACTGAATAAATAGCTCTCACCGGGATTTAGCCTTTTTGTGCTGATGCGGAGTAAAGCAATCACCAATCAATCAATCAATCAATCAATCAATCCATCAATCAATCAATCAATCTAAAATTTAAGAAAGAGGTAAACACTTTTGCTCGGCAACTTAGTATAGTATTTGGTCTATAAATTTGGGTATCCCCTTGACCATCCTTGTTTTTATAAAAAGGTAGAATATTTCCCATGAGCCAAATTTCAAGCAATATACTGGAATAAAAAAAAAAAACATATTAAAAAGTTTCACATAAAGGGGAATACAAATGTGTGATGTGCATATTGTTGTGAGCGTTAGATAACGCGGCAACACTTTTGTTTGAACGTAACGTCGTTCCCGGTAAATTTGACTGTTGCCGATTTAGTGTTACGAAATTCCGCCAATATGTGGCATTCGAAAAACATCTTTGTTTTCTAGCTTGTTATTAATCCTACATTTCTTTAGTTACTTGTATTTACATGCATTATATTGATAAATCAGTGTCGAGACGTATGAAATCGTGCTTGCTTTCTTTATAATCTAATATTTACGTATGTATTGACAGTGATTTATATGATTAACCTTGACCGGCAGCAACCTATTTTCTTACACGCAAGGATAAGGCGTGCTAAGTACTATAAAAAGGGGATTTCGGACCAGCAAAACGAATTTGAACTCATCTTTACAGAAACTTAATAGGGAAATACTACACGCACGAAAATCACAGAAAACTGTTTAACATATTGTACTTTCATTCTTTGTAGTAATTTATAGTTATAATAATAATTTCTATTTCTTGAAATAGTAGTTTATTTTTTGTTTTATTTAGAAAACCTGGCAAAAATATTTCAACTATTGAATAGAATAAATATCTACAGACAAAAGGTATTGTAAGAAAGATTGAAAACAATCTTTACACTGGTTACAGCGGACATTGTTTTCTTTTTCAAGAAAATTTTAAGAATCTACGTGAATATTGTATTAGGCACGCAATTAATAAGTAAAATATTCTTAAAATTGTTACTGTTTTATTTGTTTACACTTAAAAAAATGAACATAATAAAATGGACACTTCAACAAAAGGTGAAAGAAAAGAAAAGTACAGTTGGTGAGATTAATTAAGATAATAGTATACATATAAGTAATTTTAAATTCAACAAGGATTAAATTAAAGAATATTTATTGAGTTAAAATATATATCAACAAGGATAAATATGAATCCAAGTTCAAATAAAATAGTAAAGGAGTATACATCAACAAAGATAAATTCTAATCTAAGTTGAAAGTTAAAATAGAAAAACTTTTAAGTCAAATTTCAACAAGGATAAAATAAGATCCAAGTTGAGCTAGATTAATATTGAATACCATATTCAACAAGGATAAACTTTAATCCAAGTTTAGTTTTATATTTAGGAGTCTATTTTTAACAAGGATAAATCTGAATCCAAGTTGAATATTAAAACCATGATTTTCAATAGGGCCCAGTTTTAAAATTTATAGTCTATTTCAAAGTTGTAAACTATATAGTTCATTTCAGAAGCGAATTTTCACAACAAAGATAAATATAAATCCAAGTTGTAGTTACAATACGTTTTCGATAGGGTCAAAGTTAAAAAATTATAGTCTATTTCGAAGTTGTAAATTAAATAGTACATTTCACAAATAAGTTTTACAACAAAGATATTAAAATATAAATCTTTGTTGTAGTTATATTTCATTAAGGTCAAAGTTGACGTCTTTAGTCTATTTCAAATTTTAATTTATATAGTCTATTTCTCAAAATTGGATATATTTATAATCCAAATTCTGATTTAAAAGTAAGGCATAAGAAATTCTTTATCAATTTCAACAAGGATAAAAAGTAATCTAAGTTGAATAATTCTGAAAAAGTGCAAGATTAACAAGGATAAAATTTAATCCAAGTTGATTAGTAAATTGAAACTCTTGATTCCATTTAGCAGTCAAAATTAAGATGTATAATTTGAGAAATAGACAACCTATCATGTCTATGGGATCAATGTCTTTAGGAAGGTGAAGGAGAACTGGAATAAACCCACCAAATATAGCAATTCCCAACCATGCTTTATCATCTAAGAATATTGAGGCCCATTTTCAAGGACCCTAGAAACTCTCATGATTATTTTAATGCAAGGGTCCATGACTTCAATCATGGGGAGACAATAAATAAGTACTCAAATATATTGCCTACTTCAATTATTGAAGGAGAAAGGAAGATAAATCATTTGACTAATCAAAGTCCTCGTACAATGGATCATTCTGTCAACTTATCTGCTGAAATTGAGAGTAACTCTAATCCGTTCCTTGTTCAAACTCAAAGTCGAAGTGATAGTGCTTTAATTTCAAGATCAACCAATTCTGATAGTGATGAGCTCACACAATTAAGAAGACAATTAGATGCCGTAAAAAATGAAAATTTTGAATTAAAGCGAACAGCTCAACAAGACAGCCTGCCTATACCAAGTTCACGTAAAAATAACCCTAATCAAAATCTGGTCAACACAATTACCCAGTCAACATAGTATATAGAGCCGAACGTATATGCTGGTACCCATAGCCATGTAAACCAGGATATTGTTAGCAGCAAAATTTCACAGAATCCAGTGCTTAACAATAATATGTATACTCAGAGTCAATTTTTGAGTAACACCTACCCTCATAAGACAGTGCAAAGAAGTAACTATTCGCAAAATGCAGTACAGAATAGCCGATATAAACAGAATCAAGCCCCGAACAGTAATTTTTCACAATATTCAGTTCCAAATAGAGATCTCCAACAATATCAACCAATCAGGCAACCAATCACAGAGTCAAGCTTATTACCAATGCAGCATCCCAGTGGACCACAGTATATCAATACATCAGAAGTTCCAAGATTTAATGATAATGGATGCAGAACAAGAGTGCCATTCTATAACGGAAAGGATCCATGGAACGCATATGTGATGCTATTTGAACTGATTGCGGAAATGAACAACTGGACTCCATTAACCAAGGCCATAGAACTGGTTACAGCCCTCAAGGATGAAGCAATGGTTTATGCCTCATTCCTTACAACAGAGACAAAGAGATCATTTTCAGCACTTTGTGCAGCCATGTCAAATAGATTCGGAGACCATGGGTATCCTGAAACTTACAGACAAGAGCTCCATACTTTGAGAAAGCAAAATAGAGAGACAATCCAAGAGTACGTTTCAAGTGTCGAGATGTTAGTCAGGAAGTCTTTCCCCACAATTGAAACAGCAACACACAGTACACTAAGTATTGAGTATTTGCTTAGAGGATTGCCAGACCAGAGTATTGCTATTGAGCTATTGACAAAAAGGATTACCAGCATAACAGAGGCAATACACCAAGTTACCCTGTATGAAACATATAAGAGAGGTACAAGAGATAGAAACATTCGTCAGCTTGGTATAACAGAGGACAGTTATAGGAATGATTGTGGATCTGAAGATATAGAGGTAAGAAGATTTGTAACAGAGGAAAGATTGACTCAGTTTGAAAGAGGAATTTTGGAGTCACTAAAGACAGTTATTCAAAGAGAAATGGGAATGTACTATACACAACAGGATTATGACAGCAGTCCATGGCAAAATAAACAAGTGTATAGAGACCATAAGACTAAGATGAAGAATCCAAGATGCTTTAACTGTAATGAGGAAAGCCATTACATAAAGAAAAGAGAAGCCCTATCATAAAGAAAACAGGTGGTTTTATAAGGAATAATGAAAGGAGTCAAAATCAAACTGAAGAGTCTTAAAACTGTTAAGACTTTTCTACACTTTACACAAGTATTCCCCATTCCAAACTAAAAGACAAATTGAAAGAGTTGGTATTACTTTGTTTCATTAAAAAGAATGGCGAACGTAGATAAAAGTATCTTGTCTTGGGGAGGGATAAATCCTACTTTGTAAAGAATCACTCTGATTCAAACAAAAAATTCTCTGAAACTGACATTATCAAGATGCTTGATTTCTTGATTGACAACATATTTGTTACGTTTGGAGTACGTGTTTTTCAACAGACTGTCGGAATTCCAATGGGAACCAATTGTGCCCCTCTTCTTGTCGACTTGTTTCTTTATTATTATGAGGCTGACTTCATACAGGAACTTCTTAGGAAGAAAGATAAGAAGTTAGCAATATCCTTTAACTCTACGTTCCGCTATACAGATGATGTTCTCTCACTAAATAATACAAAATTTGGTGACTATGTTGAACGAATCTATCCCATCGAACTAGAGATAAAGGATACTACAGATACAGTTAAGTCTGCCTCATATCTTGACTTACATCTAGAAATTGACAATGAGGGTCGGTTGAAAACAAAACTTTACGACAAAAGAGATGATTTCAGCTTCCCAATTGTGAACTTTCCATTCTTATGTAGCAACATTCCAGCAGCGCCTGCATACGGAGTATATATCTCCCAATTGATACGATATTCCCGGGCTTGTGTTTCCTATCATGATTTCCTTGATAGAGGATTGCTGCTCACAAGTAAGGTATTAAACCAAGAGTTCCAAATGGTGAAGTTGAAATCATCCCTTCGTAAATTTTACGGACGCCATCACGAGTTGGTTGACCGTTATGGAATAACCGTTTCACAGATGATATCGGATATGTTCCTTATGTCGTAACTACAATACCCTTCCCTTTTCACGAATGTGACTTATCGAATTAGACTATTTACCGGATTTGTAATAACATAAGCAACACGACGGGTGCCACATGTGGAGCAGGATCTACTTACCCTTCCGGAGCACCTGAGATCACCCCAGTTTTTGGTGGGGTTCGTGTTGCTTAGTTTTCTATGTTGTGTCATCTGTACTATTATTTGTCTGTTTGTCTTTTTATTTTTGGCCATGGCGTTGTCAGTTTGTTTTCGATCTATGAGTTTGACTGTCCCTCTGGTATCTTTCGTCCCTCTTTTTTAAGGGTTGAGACTATCGGCCAAGTGTCAGCCCATAAAGAAAATAATTTGAAAAATGAAGAGAAACCTTGCCAAATGAAAGAGCATTTGGATGAACCGAAAAAATCAGTGGGTACGGCTTATACAAAGAGATCATTTGAAAAAAATAGCCTAGATATAGGGGACCTAGATTTAAACCTAGAGATGTTGTTTGAGGAGTCTAAGGAGATACAACAGAACACACCAGAGAACACACCAACAGAGGTAATGGTTAGTGCAGAACCGATCAAGAGGATAGAAGAGAATATTATCATTGATCGGGTGACAGCAGCTAGCATTACAGTTTCAGTGGTCATTAACAAGATTTTGAAGAATGCAGTTATTGACACTGGAGCAGAGGTGACGGTTCTAAGTGAGAAATTGTATAATCCGATTCCTGAGAGTAAACGGCCAAAACTAAGGAGAGCAGCAAGAAATTTGGTAGTTGCTGAGGCCGGAAAGAACTTGACAACAAGAGGGATTACAGAGGTGGAAGTTAATCTGGGAAGTGAAACTTTCAAATGGCCAGTTTATGTAGCACCCATTGGAGATACCATGTTATTAGGTTGTGACCTAATTGATGAAATGAACATCACAATCAATCCTAAGCAAGGCTTACAGTTTAATGGTCAGTGGATTGAATGTGAGACTAAGAGACAAACTGATGGAGTAGCCAGAGTCGGAGAAAAGGACACCAATTCTGGGCTTATCATTGACAAAGAAGCGGAAAGAATTGAGTTCCTGTCAACCAGAGATTCAATGGTAGATATAAAAAAGAAGATGTGGTATGATTGGCAATGAGACCAAATGACACAGAAATTAACAACTATAGGTCACCGCACGGTCTTCAGCAATGAGCAAAGCCCATACCGCACAGTCAGCTATAAAAGGCCCCGAAATGACAATGTAAAATCAGTCAAGCGAGAAAACTAACGGCCTAATTTATGAACAAATAGATATAAGAAGATGTGGTATGAGTGCCAATGAGACAACTCTCCATCCAAGTCAAAATTTATAAATGTAAACCATTATAGGTCAAACACGGAGCCTAGGCTCACACCGAACAGTAAGCTATAAAGGGCCCCAAAATTACTAGTGTAAAACCATTCAAACGGGAAAACCAACGGTCTAATCTATATAAAAACGAGAAACGAGAAACACTTATGAACCACATCAACAAACGACAACTACTAAACATCAGATTCCTGACTTAAAAACTAGTTCAAAGCCACTAACAACTAATAAAAAAAATCATGCATCTAAGACTAAATTATCAATCAGTACACATCCAACATCCAATGGATTTAGTGTAAAGACGTCATAAACAGTCAGAGAAAAACATGCAATGCCAAGATACAGGTATCGACAGATTGTAGATCCATGAATCTGCATATGTATATAACAATAATATTTAGTTTGTTTTTAATTTACTGATAACAAAATCAATATCAGTACCAATAAAAACAATATTTAATGATCTAATTACAGTGTTGAATAGGTAACCTTTTAGAATAAGTTTATTTAAAGGATCGATAAGTTTACCAGGATCGTTTCTAAATTTCCGGGCACGGTAAACAATATTGCCGTAAAAATGAGGATGTGCAATCCCGTTTGAAATAAGTTTTCTAAAGGTAAAACCAAACTTCAAAACCAAATCTTTATATCTGTGGAAGAATTAAGTAAAGGTTTTAAGTAATTTGTGGTAAAGAAATCCCTGGCTTAATAATTTTCCAGTAATACATAGATTACGTTCGTTAAAATCAAAAACGTCACAACAGACACGGGCATAGCGAACGAGTTGTGAAAAATAAATACCGTAAGATGGTGCCAAAGGAACATCACCATCCAAAAAGGGAAAATTAACAATAGGGAACGAAAAATCGTCCCTTTTGTCGTAAATTTTAGTGTGGAGTTTCCCGTGTAAAACCGAAATATCTAAATCTAGGAAAGGACAGTTGTTACCGTTTAAATTTGATTTATTTAAAGTAAGTTCCTTTGGGTAAATTTCGGCAGTATATTAAGAAAATTCTTGATTATTTAACGAAAAAATATCATCAAGATAACGGTAAGTCTTGTTGAATTTATCAATTAAATGCAATTTAGACGGGTCTTTACTGAGTTTGGTCATAAACTGTGATTAATAACAGTACAAAAACAAGACCCGGTAATGGCAGATGACAGAAAACCCATGGTAGCAAGTACGCAGGATATGCATGTATGTATAGGAAATATTACAAGTGCAAGTTATAAGGGTACACGGACGGACAAGGTCGATGTCCAGATGTTGCCTGAACTGTTGCAACAAATTACAGAAGAAAATGTAAATGTTACAGAAGAAAACGTTAATGTTACAGAAGACAATATTAATGTTACAGAAGAAAATGTTAATGTTGCAGAAGAAAATGTTAATGTTACAGAAGAAAAGGTAAATGTTACAGAAGAAAATGTAAATGTCACAGAAGAAAATATAAATGTTACAGAAGAAAATATAAATGTTACAGAAGAAAATGTAAATGTTACAGAAGAAATTGTGAATGTTCCAGTTACAGAAGAAAGTGAAAATGTTCCAGTTACCGAAGAAACTGTAAATGTTTCAGTTACAAGAGAAGATGGGAACATGTTCTGTCAGGAGGAAAAAATAAGTCAACTGAAAGAAAGTTTCTGTAAAACAGATTTAGACCAAACTAAGAAAGAACTTGAGAATGAAGAACAGGTAACTCAAGACACATAAAAAGATTGGAGAAAAAGAAAGAAAAGAGCAAAAAAAAAAGGACACAAAAAGAGAAAGGTGCAGACGAGGACACAGAAAGAGAAAAGAACAGAAGAGGATACAGAAAGAAAGACAAAACGAGACCAACCTATAATACAGTGATGTTATTGGACAAAAAAGACGTTGAAAATTAAAAAAAAAAATTATTATATTGAAAAGACACAAAACTACAAATTTGTTGACATTATTCATTCATCTATACGTATATTGTTTTATATGCCATTGGTACATTTATATATGATACGTGGCGTGAATCGTGATAGCAGATTATTCATGATCTAGTTAGGAAATTAACAAATACAAATTTTCTTAATTTTAATATTCTATTGAGACAGCAGGTGCTTGTTTAGATTTTGTTTGATTGTATCTAATGATTTAATATTTCGCAATTATTTAAATTTCGAGACGAAATTCTATTTTGACGGAGGGCAGTGTTGTGAGCGTTAAATAACGCGGCAATACCTTTGTTTGAACGTAACGTCGTTCCCGGCAAATTTGACTGTTGCCGATTTAGTGTTACGAAATTCGCCAACATGTGGCATTCGAATAACATCTTTGTTTTCTAGCTTGTTATTAATCCTACATCTCTTTAGTTACTTGTATTTACATGCTTTTATTGATAAATCAGTGTCGAGACGTATGAAATCGTGCTTGCTTTCTTTATAATCCAATATTTACGTATGTATAGACAGTGATTTATATGATTAACCTTGACCGGTAGCAGCCTATTTTCTTACACGCAATGATAAGGCGTGCTAAGTTCTATAAAAAGGGGATTTCGGACCAGCAAAACGAATTTGAACTCATCTTTACAGAAACTTAATAGGTAAATACTACACGCACGAAAATCACAGAAAACCGTTAAACATGTTGTACTTTCATTTTTTGTAGTAATTTATAGTTATAATAATAATTTCTATTTCTTGAAATAGTTGATTAGTTTTTGTTTTATCTAGAAAACGAGGCAAAGGTATTTCAACTATTGAATAGAATAAATATCTAGAGACAAAAGGTATTGTAAGAAAGATTGAGAACAATCTTTACACATATTACAAATTCATTGATTATTAAATCATCGTAACCGGCCTTTCCATTTTTCAGTTCTCTAACGCATCTTCTAATGTCATCTTCAGTTATTTATGAATTGAACACTTCATTTACCCCTAGAACGTCATTTGGATTAGTTGTAACGTTATTGAAATTAAAACAAAAATCAAGTATTACTTATAATGTTATTCTTTTTCCTCCCCGATTAAACATTTTCCAATATTACTTCGGAACTGTTTTAATTTCATGTTCTTTATATTTTTCTGAAATTATTTGCTATATATACTCATCTATTAAGTCATCTGGCGTTTATATTCCCGTTCTGTCTTTTTCATTTCTTCCTTTTTTTCTTCATATCTGTTAATATATAATAATGTCACTTTGCTCCCCTTTTAATTTTTCTCTTATTCCAACATTGCTTATCAAATCATGGTTTTTCCATTTTTTTGGCCGAATGTTTTCCTGTATGGCTATCATGGCTAGCAATATATGTACATAGAACGTTGTCTACAGTATTCAAGAATATGCTGTTAATCTTTTTAGTCACTTTTTTATTTGGCCTTGAGATAATAGGTTACTGTCTACTGATTCTAATTCTGCTACCAAATCTGAAATCTCGTCTTTATTACTAGGAATACATTTCATGAATGCAGCCTTTTTCTCGACATCCCATTTTTTGTACCCTTTAATTTCATTTACATTTTCCAAACTGTTCCCAGCGATGTGCTCCTCAACCTAAGTACCATCTTTAACTTGAACATACATATTACAACAAAACAAAGAAAATCTTATGTACAAATTAAATAGTAAACAACAATCTGCCAATAAGCACAATTAAACTATTGTTTTTACACATTTCTAACAACATGTTACCATAGGAGTTTTTCTTGTGGCCAAACTACATTTAACTTTAAACATACTAGTAGCATATAATTCTTGATTATCTACAATAACAATATCATTACTATCGTGTTGACTATGAACGGTTTTGAATATTCTATATCTGGGCTAGTTCTGCTATTGAGATCACCATCCTAATATATATATTTTTATTCTACAGACAACAAATTCTTGTTTTGGCTCTCCGGGAGTCTTTACTCTGGAGGTTTCCTGTCTCATTGTAAATAACATCCTATTCAATATTTCAGATTTATTTATAAGAATTCAAATATAGAAAAATACTCAACGCGTGACCGAACAACACATTAATTCACGAAAGCGCGTAGCGCATAAGTTAACTATCAGCATTCAATATAAAATGCAATGAACAACATTATTACTTCACATTAAAGGAGGAGTGAAATAACCGCGTTTATTTCACATGTGACATTATCAGTTTTATTTCACTGGGAAATCTCGGTAATTTTCAGCGACAAATGTAAAAATTATTGATATCATCCAGTAGTTTGACATTGGCTGTAGGATAAGTACAATTTCTAAAATAAATATACTTATATTGTAATGCAATGTGAAAAATTCTTTTACATTTGTAAATTTTGCTCAGTAGTCGGTGCTTCGGTACTGACATAATTTATAAAGTACTTTTCTATTAAATTTAAAATTTTATTAAATTTAAATTGATAATTTTTTTAATATACTGTTTACTTTTTATACAATGTGACTTGGATGGAGAGTTGTCCCATTGGCACTCATACCACACCTTCTTATTTATGTTGACACATCGTCATGTCTTGCATTTTTGCAATGGTTAAAATTTAGATAGCAATGCTTGAGCATGTAAACTATGCAAAGTCAATGAACCATAACTAAAGGTGCTGAGCCAAATAACTCCGTGAAAATGAGAACTGCTAATGCTTATACAACTGCATACTAAATACAATTTACTCATCCTAAGTAGTTCCCTCGAAATTGACATTGACACAAACCTTAACATGTGCACTATGCAAAAGTTTCAACGTCAATGAACCATGATAAGGGAACGGGGCAATATAATCTCCTTTGAAATGAGACCTGAAAATGCTAATACAATTGCATTCCAAACATCATTCACTTACCAATAGTGGCTCATCTGAAACTGACCTAATCACAATCTTTCACTTGTAAACTATGCATAAGTTTCAAAGTCAATAGACAGTGACTGTGGTGACTGGGCCAAATAATCTCATTGGAAATGAAATGCGCCAATGCTTATACAACTGAAAACCAAATAACATTGACCTACCAGTAGTGGTTTCCCCTTTATCTGACATTATCACAAACTTTAACATGTAAATTTAGGAAAAGTTTCAAAATCAATAATCATGACTGAGGTACCCGGGCTTAATAATGTCCTTGGAAATGAGAAGTGCAAATGCTAATACAACTGTTTACAAAACACCATTTAATAACTACAAGTAGTTGCACTTAAAGTGACCTAATCATAATCTAATACATTGTTGACGCCGACGTCGCCTCTGGAAACACCACGCCCAAGTCCCATTTTACGACTTCGTACAGGCGAGACAAAAAGAAACTAAGGTTCAAACAACTCCCTCAGGCAAAGTTGAATTAGATTGTATTTGTGTATTTTTTAATGTCCTTTTTGATCACATGGCTCTTCATGTGCTCATGTAATTGTACATCCTCAGCTTTTTTTTTGCATGAGCGTTCCTTGATGAAGATAAATCCAGAATGGCTCTTCGTATGTTTAATGATTTTATTTCGGACTTAATAGTTAAATTTTCAATTAAAAGTACTGGGTCGATACTACTGCTAGAGGTCTGTTAGTCCCCGAAGGTATTACAAACGCAGTAATTAGTTCTTTGGTACTGACATGCTTTATAACAAAATAACCAACTGTTTTTTTTATTTTCCGATAATAAATTAAAAAATTGTAAAATTTGCCTTAGGGAGTTGGAACCTTAGTTTTTTAATAATTTTAAATTTATCAACGGAAAGTTTACAAAAAATAAGGTTCCAACTCCGTTAGACAATGTTGACCTTTGAGGAATTTTGCTTTCTCCCTTTTAGGTTTACTGCTCTTTATGTGTTGAGGTCTTTTACATCCTTGGCTTTAAAATTTTGAGTTTGAGAATTTCTAGTAGATTACTCAAAATTAATAATGAATAGTGTTATATGCATTAACTAGCACAGGGCGATACTGGTTGAAACTAAGGTTCCAACTCCTGGCTATATTTATGTTTCTTTTGGTCATATAGCTTATTCGCATGTTAAGGTCGTAAACATCTGTGGCTATCAAAACTTTTGGTTTGAGCGTTCCTGGTAAATGTGAATTAAGTTAATCGCTTCGGACGCAAAGGAACATTGGAAGAGATTTTAGAAAACCAAGACAGAAAATTGAAGACACCAAACATTTTCTATTGAAAAAATATTTGACATCTAAATACTTCTCAACGGTCAGAGTTTCTACAGTATCACACTTGTTCGAAACATAAATAATTATATATATTCAATCACGGTAATAAATCAAATGCATCATAATCTGCATCATTTCAAGTCTTAACCTTGTTCGAATGGAAAAGACAGATGATTGATTGTCAGACGTCTACCAGCGGAATATGCTTTTCGGCGTCTGAATTTATTAGAAATCTTCTAAAGGATCATTTTTCTTCTTTAGAACCGCTTTAACTGCTGAAACAGCACCACGCTTGCTCACAAATGCTTTTACATGCAAGTATACTTTATTTGTCTTGACCTGAAAAATAGAAAAGTAGAAAGTGTTGTATCATCTTGTCAAATAAATGTTTAGAAATAATATATTAACTCTTTTCTAGAGAAGTTTGCCTTGCATATGTTAATGAACAGTCTCCGAAAAATATACTAGACATAACCGAAAAGTGTTCACCAAATGTCATAGTTAATACAGAGATATTTTAAAACACATACTACAAAACTTACGAAATCGTTTCTAAAGGTTTTGCAAGTGTATAAACAAGTTACAGGTTGCTCTCGAGATGTAAAAAAATATCTTTATATTTGTATACTGTAAAGATATAAAAATAAGGAGATGTGGTATGATTGCCATTGAAACAACTATCTACTTGAGACCAGTTGACAAAGGTGTTAATATATGTAGGTTTGCATATGGTCTTCAACAATGAACAAAACCTATACTGTATAATGAACTATAAAAGTCCAGAGGATTGCAAAATGTGAAACAATTCAAAAGAAAAAACCAACGGCCTGACGTATGCAAAAACAATAAAAGAATGAAAGAAGAATGTGTCTGGGGACACGAAGGCCCCCGCTCAAGCTTTTCAAGTTAAAAGGGGCATAACTCTAGAACAATAAATGAGTCACTACCCAAATTCGAACTCTGTCTGCTTGTTGTGATTCTTAGAACTGTGTCTGAGTTTCATAAAATTTGGATGAGTCAAACTAAAGTTAGAGTGCAGAAACTATAATTTTCCAAGTTATAGAGGGCATAACTCTAAAACGATTGATGACATACTTCCAAAATTTCAAGTCTGTCTGGGTGATGTGGTTCATTGTGTAAAAGTGTCATAAAATTTGGATGAGGCAAACTTAAGTTAGAGTGCGGAATTTTGTTGCAATTTTCCAAGTTATAAAGGGGCATAACTCTAGAACAGTAAGTGACTCACTGCCTAAACTCGAACTCTGTCCGCTAATTTTAGTTCCTAGCAGTTTGTATGAGTTTCATAAAATTTGGACGAGAAAAACTTAAGTTAAAGTGCGGAAACGAAAATATTTGCAATTTTCTTAGTCAGAAAGGGGCATAACTCTAGAACGGTCACTGACTTACTGCCCAAATTCGCAGTCTGTCTGCGAGTTTTGGTTCTTAGCATTGTGTATGACTTTCATAAAATCTGGATGAGGAAAACTTAAGTTAGAGTGCGGAAACGAAAATTAGACGGACGGAATAGTTGACGCTCAAGGGTAACACGTAATGCCCCCGTTGCCTACGGCGGGGGCATACAAACAAATATGACAGACAGTAACCAACGACAATCACTGAATGGCAGACAGTAACAAACGACAATCACTGAATTAATGGCTTTTGACTTAAATGTCATATGAGCTTTTATCACCACTAGGCATCCGTCGTCCGTCTGTCCGTTGTCGCAAACTTTAAAATAAGTTCAACAAATAACGCAACATGGTCGAAATCGCCAATTGACCCTTAGAGGAGTTATTGACCTTTAAAGTTGAATTTTATCCATTTCTGCGTTTTTTGCAGAAACTATAATAGATCGAGCATGTAGGATAGATGTTCAACTTAATAATATTTACAAATAATTCAACATAGCTGAATCTTGAATTGAACCCTTTTAGGAGGTATTGCTCTTGAAAGATGAATTTAACCCGCTTTTGCAAAAAAAAAAAAAACATATGAAAAGGAGAAACTGTAAATAGCAAAAAGTTTAGCAAAAAGATCTACAAATAAGTCAACACGGCTGAAATCGTCAAATGACCCCTACTGATGCTATTGCCCTGAAAGAGGATTTTACGGCGGTTTGTTCCCAATTTTGCAGAAACCATAACAGATAGAAAGAAACAGTAAATAGCTAATATGTTCCGCAAATATTATCTACAAATATGTCAACATAGTTGAAATCGTCAATTAACACCTTAAAGGAGCTATTGCCCTTGAAAATGATTCTTACCCATTTTCACTTTTTAACAGTAAATAGAAAAAGTATGCAGCATAATAAGATCTACGTTTTTTTAAATTTTGTTAAAAACTACAGTAGAAAGAAAGAAAGTTTATAAAATTAAAAATATCAGCAAAAATGACATCTACATGTAAGTCGGGAAACTTTAATAGATAGGTTTAAACTGTAAATATTAAATTTAACAATATCTATCATCAATACGAAATCTACAATCTACTAAAATACCACTAAATAAACAGACAAAACTGATTGCAATTAAGGTGGAGACGAATATCAAAATGGCATATTATTACCAGGTGAACGATGTAGGCCCTTTGCATCTTCTTATTTCCTTACGAGAAACTTTTCTAAAGGTTTTGCAAGTGTATAAACAAGTTACAGGTTGCTCTCGAGATGTAAAAATATCTTTATATTTGTATACTGTAAAGATATAAAATAAGGAGATGTGGTATGATTGCCATTGAAACAACTATCTACTTGAGACCAGTTGACAAAGGTGTTAATATATGTAGGTTTGCATATGGTCTTCAACAATGAACAAAACCTATACTGTATAATGAACTATAAAAGTCCAGAGGATTGCAAAATGTGAAACAATTCAAAAGAAAAAACCAACGGCCTGACGTATGCAAAAACAATAAAAGAATGAAAGAAGAATGTGTCTGGGGACACGAAGGCCCCCGCTCAAGCTTTTCAAGTTAAAAGGGGCATAACTCTAGAACGATAAATGAGTCACTACCCAAATTCGAACTCTGTCTGCTTGTTGTGATTCTTAGAACTGTGTCTGAGTTTCATAAAATTTGGATGAGTCAAACTAAAGTTAGAGTGCAGAAACTATAATTTTCCAAGTTATATAGGGCATAACTCTAAAACGATTGATGACATACTTCCAAAATTTCAAGTCTGTCTGGGTGATGTGGTTCATTGTGTAAAAGTGTCATAAAATTTGGATGAGGCAAACTTAAGTTAGAGTGCGGAATTTTGTTGCAATTTTCCAAGTTATAAAGGGGCATAACTCTAGAACAGTAAGTGACTCACTGCCTAAACTCGAACTCTGTCCGCTAATTTTAGTTCCTAGCAGTTTGTATGAGTTTCATAAAATTTGGACGAGAAAAACTTAAGTTAAAGTGCGGAAACGAAAATATTTGCAATTTTCTTAGTCAGAAAGGGGCATAACTCTAGAACGGTCACTGACTTACTGCCCAAATTCGCAGTCTGTCTGCGAGTTTTGGTTCTTAGCATTGTGTATGACTTTCATAAAATCTGGATGAGGAAAACTTAAGTTAGAGTGCGGAAACGAAAATTAGACGGACGGAATAGTTGACGCTCAAGGGTAACACGTAATGCCCCCGTTGCCTACGGCGGGGGCATACAAACAAATATGACAGACAGTAACCAACGACAATCACTGAATGGCAGACAGTAACAAACGACAATCACTGAATTAATGGCTTTTGACTTAAATGTCATATGAGCTTTTATCACCACTAGGCATCCGTCGTCCGTCTGTCCGTTGTCGCAAACTTTAAAATAAGTTCAACAAATAACGCAACATGGTCGAAATCGCCAATTGACCCTTAGAGGAGTTATTGACCTTTAAAGTTGAATTTTATCCATTTCTGCGTTTTTTGCAGAAACTATAATAGATCGAGCATGTAGGATAGATGTTCAACTTAATAATATTTACAAATAATTCAACATAGCTGAATCTTGAATTGAACCCTTTTAGGAGGTATTGCTCTTGAAAGATGAATTTAACCCGCTTTTGCAAAAAAAAAAAAAAAAAAAAAACATAGCAAAAGGGAGAAACTGTAAATAGCAAAAAAGTTTAGCAAAAAAAGATCTACAAATAAGTCAACACGGCTGAAATCGTCAAATGACCCCTTACTGATGCTATTGCCCCTGAAAGAGGATTTTTACGGCGGTTTGTTCCCAATTTTGCAGAAACCATAACAGATAGAAAGAAACAGTAAATAGCTAATATGTTCCGCAAATATTATCTACAAATATGTCAACATAGTTGAAATCGTCAATTAACACCTTAAAGGAGCTATTGCCCTTGAAAATGATTCTTACCCATTTTTCACTTTTTAACAGTAAATAGAAAAAGTATGCAGCATAATAAGATCTACGTTTTTTTTAAATTTTTGTTAAAAACTACAGTAGAAAGAAAGAAAGTTTATAAAATTAAAAATATCAGCAAAAAATGACATCTACATGTAAGTCGGGGAAACTTTAATAGATAGGTTTAAACTGTAAATATTAAATTTAACAATATCTATCATCAATACGAAATCTACAATCTACTAAAATACCACTAAATAAACAGACATAACTGATTGCAATTAAGGTGGAGACGAATATCAAAATGGCATATTATTACCAGGTGAACGATGTAGGCCCTTTGCATCTTCTTATTTCCTTACGAGAAACTTTGGTTTTATTGTTTGTACTATCGACCTATTAGTTCAACAATAGTATACGCAATGACTGCTAGAACTGAAAAATACTAATATACTATAGGGAAAATTGAAAATTGAGTCGTCTTGTAAAGAACTTAATTCATATCAATGCATTTGAGGTACGAATAAATATCAGAGATTCATATTGAGATGACAGTGGAAAACTTAACATATACTTTTAATTTAAACATATTAATTAAAAAAGGTATAATTTTTACTAAATTTAGAATAGGTAAAAATTCATTAAAGATACCAGGCTAATAAATTGGTACGGTAGACGCGCGTTTTGTCTACACTAGACTCATCAGTGGCGCTCTATTCAAAACAGTAGGAAGGCCATACAACAGTTTAAGAATCAAAACTGTGATACAGGGTTTAAAGACATATAAATCTTGGAAGCAGTTGATACCCTCATGATATAAAAGATTCGTGCAACATTTCAAACAAAATATGGTAGAAGATGAAATACATTTTACGTTATCATTTTGAAGATAAAGAGATGTGGTATGATTGCTCAAGAGACAATGTCATATATACGATAATCAAGAAATTATTCGTTCAATCTTAACCACCACTATTTATTTATTTATTTGATTGATTGCTAATGAAGAATTATATTTCAATATTTCTATTAGTGACTTTTTATTAAAAACACTTTCAACTTAGGAACAGACTCTCATGAAAAAATTATAAACTGTATATTGATTGCTATGCTTTGCATATTCATGTATATATATTCCAAAATTAAAACTGACCAAAAAATTTTAAAGTTTAAAGTTTGTATTTTATTATCATTTTTGTCTTTTCGTGATTAATATTATGGGTAAATTATGATTAGGAATAAAGGTACTTGTATTTGTTGTTTTTTTCATTGCGAAAGAACAGAAAGTTCAGCATTGCTTACCTTAAACAAATACTGTGTTCCTTTTCGAGATACTTTTTCCCTGTAGGAAATAATCAGGAAGCCGTGGTATTGAGTCCCCATCACGCTCTCTACTTCACCTTCTACCTAAAAAGAATAATTTTACATTCTCTTTTTTTATTAATAAAAAAAAAAAAAAAAACACACAAAGGAGTAGGGGCGTTAAAGTCCAGTTTTTGCCCAAGAAAATAAAGTTTTTAAAAATAATTTCATTTTTGCAAACAATATTTGGAGATGCGTAAAATCAAGAAAAATAAATGAATTACATAAGATTTTTGATGTTACGACATCACAATTATGTTGCAATATGCACTGTTTTCATGAAAATGAAGAAAACTGCAGAATTTATGTAGTATTCTTTCGTTATTTCTTTTGTGGAATCATCGTGTACAGCGATAAACAACACAATAATTTTAGGGTTGCTGCTCACAAGGAAGCTATTAAACCAAGAGTTCCAAATGGTTAAAATCATCCCTTCGTAAATTTTACGGACGCCATTACGAGTTGGTTGACCGTTATGGAATAACCGTTTCACAGATGATATCGGATATGTTCCTTATGTCGTAACCACAATACCCTTCCCTTTTCACGAATGCGACCTACCGAATTAGACTATTTTCCGGATTTGTAATAACATAAGCAACACGACGGGTGCCACATGTGGAGAAGGATCTGCTTACCCTTCCGGTGCAACTGAGATCACCCCCAGTTTTTGGTGGGGTTCGTGTTACTTAGTCTTTAGTTTTCTATGTTGTGTTTTGTGTACTATTATTTGTCTGTTTGTCTTTTTATTTTTTAGCCATGGCGTTGTCAGTTTATTGTCAATCTATGAGTTTGGCTGTCCCTCTGGTATCTTTCGCCCCCCTTTTAAGAGAAGCTTAATCATAACTATTAACATCATCTCACCAAATATAGAATTGTTTCTTGGGTGCGCAAATACTTTTCTAATCCAATATATACTTTAAAGTTGATGTAAAATCAGCAAAATCAAGACATTTTACTAAATACACAAAATTCGTCATGGTTTGTTGCCATGGTAGCTCGTTTAATGTGAAATTTGTTTTAATTTTTTTGAACACCTTGTACCTTAGTGAAGTTAGGACAAATTTAAAAATATGTATGGTAATTTTTCATTTGCACCCATATTTGGGCCAAATAAGGGAATTATTGCTTAACTTATTAGTATAAGTATGGTATAATTTGTCCATGCGCGCAACACGTACTTCTGGAATAACCTGCGGTATGGGCTTTGCTCTTTGTTGAAGGCCGTACGGTGACCTATAGTTGTTAATTTCTGTGTTATTTGGTCTCTTGTGAAGAGTTGTCTCATTGGCAATCATACCACATCTACTTTTTTTATATATACATCAGGTACACTCGAGATCAAACGTTGGAAAGACCAAAAAAAAAAACAACAAAAAAACAAACAAACAAACAAACAAAAAAACAAACGTTCCAGAACATAAAAAACAGTTTGGCCTAAACAGAAAAACCAAAATCGTCCTAAGTCAACTGTAGATTTACAACGGTTACAAACTTTTAAGAACTGCAAATTTATCGACGAAATACGTTCCTTCTTATCATGTGCGCAGGTAGTATTTTTAGTAAACATAATTATCACCAGTAAATTACTCTAAATCATAAGTAACACGAACAATTACTAAATCGATGAATGTTTAGGTAACAAACATTTTAAAACGATTTGAAATAAAAGGCCAACGTCACGAGAAAAATAACAAATCAAAAAATAAATTAAAACAAAAAAATAATTAGATGTGAATTTAAAATGCTAAGGAACAAATTTTACGAACAGAAAAAATCCTAAAGAGAAACTTGATGATTGAGTGTCAAGTATAGTAATCATTAAACGTACAACTGTTGTCTGCGCTTTGGTCGGGTTGTTGTCTCTTTGACATATTCCCCATTTCCATTCTCAATTTTATTAACAATTAAATCAAAGGGGAACAGTTCTTTGTCTATATATCGTACTTTTTCAGGTTTTATTAATTTACTTTACTCTTGTTGTGTAATAAAACAAAAGCAAGACTGATGAATAATAAAAAAACAAGGTATTAGGTTCTTCGTCGTTTGCGAATTCAAAAAGGAATATCAGCTCCTGTTAAAAACACGTCACCTAAGCACAACAACCAAATCGGATGTGGTTCATGAGAGTTTCAAAGTACAACTGTTAAAAAAGAGGGACGAAAGATACCGGAGGGACAGTCAATCTCATAGATCGAAAACAAACTGACAACGCCATGGCCAAAAATAAAAAGACAAACAGACAAATAATAGTACAGATGACACAACATAGAAAACTAAAGACTTAGCAACACGAACCCCACCAAAAACTGGGGGTGATCTCAGGTGCTCCGGAAGGGTAAGCAGATCCTGCTCCACATGTGGCACCCGTCGTGTTGCTTATGTTATTACAAATCCGGTAAATAGTCTAATTCGGTAAGTACGATTGTTACTGATAAACAAGATTCATCTTTTTTACAGTAGTAATAGAGAGAAAAGGATTGTATGATGATAATTTTAACCACTTTAATAAAGTTTAATATTCTTGAATTTGATTACAAAACTTTAAAATATCATAAAAATGTGATAACCAATTATATAACTATGAAAACCCAATAAAAACCAATGCACACATTTGAATGATTAAAATCTAAACATCACACCTCAAAATGACAGTTCATGATAAGCTAAATTCTACTCACTTTAACAGCCATTGCTGCGACTTTGGCATCTGCATTCTTCGTGGAGGAATATGCAGCTTGAACAGTCAGAACAGCAGCAAAAAGACAGAAAACAATTGCAATCTTCATCTTCAGTGTTTAATTGGTGTCCTGTTGGTGGAGTTCAACATTTATATAACGGTCCAAATTTGTAACACTTATTAATATCATGTGCTTGAGGTAATAAAATTGTTATCAAACTGAAAAAAAATCAAGCTGTTGTAATAAAAATAATTAAAAATTCAAGGTCTTTTTTTGCTTTAAGGTTGAAATTTTATATAGTGCATAAATAAATAGGAATGACGATGAAATACATTCAATTCAAATAAATAATACAAACATGCAAACATAATTCAACGAATATAAAAAGTCTACAAATTTAAAGCCCTTGTAAAAAATCTAGAATCTCCGGCACATACTTTACATCGGTACAACGTAACACTACAATAATAGAGGCACTACAAAGGCATTCTACTTGGGAAAATAAAAAAAATCTCAAAAATCAAAACGATTTCCAAGTATTGCTATGATGCTCATTGTATTCAACATTTATTACTTTACAATAGAAATAACTTTTTCAATCGATTCTTTACAAATAAGAAAAATAAATCAATTTCAAATAATGCTGCCCATATAAAAAAACTAGCGTATCTTCAAAATTTCCTGCGTTCTAGTTGAAACACTACATATCTATGTTATGTAAGAAATCCATACTCGTTTTTTTTTATCCTTCTTTACGAATTAAGAGACATATGGACTTTAATATAGTTGATTTTAATGAATTGGTCTCATACACATTACTAGCCGCTATTGATTATTAAAGCACAACTTTCACACTGTTAAAATTGGTCTGGCAAAACTATATACTGCCCAAACGAGAAACAATGCAATTTCCCAAAATAGACTGAGATTTAAATAAAGACATACGCTGTTAAAAGATTGGTCATTACAATTTCTAATAATAATTCCTGTAATCGTACCTGTTACTCTAGGTCAGTGTAAGATGAGCTACTATTGGTAAGTCAAAGATATTTGGTATGCAATTATATTAGTATTTGCAGGTATCATTTCATAGGAGATTTTTTTGGCCTCGCTGAATCACAACTTATTGTCCTTTTTATCATATATATAGCTCTACGTGTGTAATTTATACATATTCGCGTATTTTTAATATGATCGTTTCTGATGAACGTATATCGAAAAAAAAGTCGTTCGCACGAAATTAATAGTTTTATTTTCATTTAATAGCACTGGTCGTATAGTTCTTCACGTGGTTAGGTCTTATGCATCCTAGACTTTCAAAATGTCTGGTTTGAAAGTTCCAGTATATCCAGAGAAGCGCTTCGAACGCACGGAATTAATGGTGCTATTTTCATTTCAAAGACAATATTTACGACCTATCTGTGGTTTTAGGAATCAGCTAAAAATACAAAAATATCAAAAATATTAAAACATGTATATTTGGCGCAAACAGTAAACACCTATATATAATACTCAATAATGTAGCAATGTAACAAAGTAAGAACAGTCATACTTAGACACATAATGTATACTTATATATACATGAACACGAGACATAATTAGATAATTAACTCAGAAAGTTTGTCTATATTTTGTGACAGGCGAACTGTCAATAAGAATATATTCACCGTGTAAAATGAGTAATATATTATGACTTAGTTAGATGCAAATTTGTTGAATAATGAAGAACAAAAAACGCGTCGCAGTTACTGAAAGCTAGTTCAAGCCTGTTACAACTAATTTCAGTTAGTGTAAATAATTTTTGTAAACAGAAAATTATGATCATTGCTACATCGAATAAAATTTACTGCATGCATATATTTATATCGTATATCCATAATGGAATGAATGATAGACACATGGCTGTTATGATTTAAACAGTGACAACATTAACTTATATCATAATCAAAACATCTTTATAAATAAAAACAAAACTTTTAAAAAGGAATTTGTAACTGTTTATGCCCTTTTATCGGGTCAATAAATTGATTAATTTACAACTGATTTATACTTTTCAATCTGTAGATGAACACTTGAAAATAATAATGTTAAAACCTAAAAATAAATAAGAATTAAGGAACTATCGACGTTTTGTACTTTTCGTTTTCATCTAGCACTTAAAGCACGGAATTTAGTGAAAGGTTGGCGAAAGATACCAAAGGGACATTCAAACTCTCAAATCGAAAATAAACTGACAACGCCATGGAAAAAAGAGCAAAAGACAAACAACAGTATACAAAACACAACAAAGAAAACTAAAAACTGATGAACACGAACCACGCCAAAAACCGGGAATGATCTCAGGTGCTCAGGAAGGTTAAGCAGATCCTGTTCCACATGAGGCACCCGTCGTGTTCCTCTGGTAATTACAAACCCCATGATGTCTAATTCGGTAGGTCACTTCAGGGGGAAAGGAGAACGGCATTGTGGTTAAGACGATTGGAACATATTTGACTTTTGAATACTACCGATACGTGCAATTCAACCACGAGTTTTCTCCTTTTGTGGATGTGGTGTCGGTTTGTGTGATGATGGTTGTGCTAGTGGTAATACAAAAATGAAAACGATTCGCGTATGATTTTTGAAGTATGCAATTAATTCTACTGTGTTTTTACAATAGTTGTTAATCGGTTTTGGGGGTCAGTATATAAAGAAAGTTTGCACGAGATTTAATTAACGAGGTTTGGGCAGTGACCATTTTCATACGTTTTCTTAGTATTGAAGTCTAATTTCGTTATGTCTGATATCGATCCTGATAAACTACCTGACATAAGAGGTATAGAGCTACCGAATCAAGCTGATCCTGATGAAATTACAAATGCTGATTTATTGTCGTTGATGAAAACCAAGAAGTTGACGGGAATTGAGAGAAATTTTACAGATACTACACATGACCTTGCACGAAAGGTACAGAAATCCAAGAGTTCCTTTAAGTTCAAAGGCAACAAAGTTCAGTTTGACTTAAATTCTGATGTAAGACAATATTGATATTGCTGTAGACTGTATAGAGCACCGTAGATATGAGAAGGCCGTCAAAGTGCTGAAAGAATTCGGTAAATCTTTGAAGAAAAGGAATAAGCTGAATCGTATAGCGGATAAAACTGAAGATGGTTGGAAAACAGTAGACGAGTATTAGTCCGATAAAGTGGCGAGTGATTCAGAGGACGAGAAGCGTATTCGGGCGGATGAGGGCAGAGCAGTGAAGATATTGAAAACCGTGAAGCAGGAGAAGCATCAAAACGTAAAAAAAATGGCTGGTGGCTCTTCACAATGGTAATAATGGTGTTTTTTCCAGCAACAGCCCTTTCTTGTCAAAATTCAGCAGCTTCCAGAGGAGCCCCATTTTGAGAGATCTCCAGATATTATAAAGGTACAGAATGTAGACAATATTGTTTTATTAGAGCTAGCACATGTTGTTTTATAGATGTCATTACCGATGTTATAGAATTGTATGATTTTCTGATTTTTATTGTCGGATTAATCTGTGAACCTTTTGTTATTCTGCAGAACGAGAAAAAAGTAGCATAAAGAGAACTCGAAAGGCTAGTTTAACCTTGCAGGAATAAGGCACTCATCCTGATTGTTTATTTCTTCGATTTTGTCCTTTAGATAATCTTAAGACAATGGACAAAAGATACTGTTTCCGAATGTGTTAAGGCACTGAGGTCGTTCATACAAATCAGAATTTAAAAACTATTGAGCACCTATCCCTACCGCCATGACAGATAAAGGCAACAGTAGTATACCGCTGTTCGAAACTCATAAATCGATAGAGATAAAAACAAATCCGGGTTACAAACTAAAACTGAGGGAAACGCATCAAATATAAGAGGAGAACAACGACACAACAAAAACACAACATTAAAATGTAACACACACAGAAACGAACTATAATATAACAATGGCCATTTTCCTGACTTGGTACAGGACATTTTAAGAAAAAAATGGTGGGTTAAACCTGGTTTTATGGCATGCCAAACCTCCCGCTTTTATGGCAATGTTAAATATAACATCAAAACGACAACACCACATGACAGGACTACAACACAAGCAAATGGGAGAACATATAGGACAAAGAAACACACGAATAATAGCTAACAAAAGGTAGTAGGTTTAAAATTTAATACGCCAGACGTGCGTCTCGTCCACACAAGACTAACCAGTGACGCTCAGATGAAAAAAGTTTGAAAGCCAAAACAAGTACAAAGCTGAAGAGCACCGAGGACCAAAACTTCCAAAAAGTTGCGCCTAACACGGCCAGGGTTTTCTGCCTGGGACAAGAACATCCTTGTTATTTAGAATAATTTATAATTTTGCAAACAGTAAATTTTATAAAATGACTATATAATAGATATACATGATAAAACCGAAGTGGGGACTAACTACAGAATAAAAACGGATACATTACACAAAACAACTTAATCCAACACATAAAAATACACAGCCGAGTTAGCCAAAGCCTCAACGCACAAAGTGACGTCACATTTGAAATTTGAAGAACTGTTATGTTCCAAATGTCTATCTGCTACAGTTATCTATATGGACAATTTAATTTCTCCTGGTTCGTCTGTTGAAGATGTCGACGATGGCTCCAAAGTAGGGTGAGTCACATTGTGGATGTGGCGGGGTTAAACATGCTCATCCCTTCCCTTAAATCTAAGACAGTGGTGTATCATCAATACATAAATGCAAAATGTGAAAATCAGTTGGAAAAGGCTTGACTTATCAGATCGGCACGAAGAACAACAAATAGACAAAATTACAAAGTACCGATCTAAGATTACTCGAAACTATTCAAATCAAGTTAAAATCTATAATTTCAACCAATAAATCATGTTTTCCCTGTTTGAAATATGAAACAGTTCACATCCAATTGATTTAGATTTTACATAGTTAGTCATGTTTGAACTGTACCGTATCTGTATTTTTACGGTCTTTGTATGTAACCGTATTTCAACTAATTATCACCTAAATTGCCATGTCATGTCAATATAGCCAAATCAAAAGATTTTTGTTTTCTTAAGGATACAGTAATTTGAAGAGGTGACCACTTGATTGTCTTGTTTTAATACAATGACAAGAATAAATTGATTACAATTCAGCCATCATCTCACCCTGTATCAATCTTTATATTCGGTTTTAATTTGATCAGCTAGATATGCCTTATTTTATTTCATTATCTTAAGTCATTATCGATATTAAGTCGACATTGTCGATATCGACGATATTGACATCAGGTTTTGTCATGAGTGAATAAGTTAATCGATATCGATTCGATATAGTGACGACATTGTCGATATCGATGATATCGATATCTGGATTAGTCTTGGACATGTATGGTTGCCAGGCTGAATGTCTGTCCCTATCGAATTCATTTTTCCAGTGACAGTCCAAATTTCCCGCTCTTCATTCGGGTCGACCCCTATTACAGTATGTATTGTTAATTTTTTCTCGTCCTAACTATGCAGGAAAAATTTGGCATTGGACGTTAATCAACCAATATCCAATCAATACTAGCCTTTGAACATTTAAAAAACGGTCTAGCTAACGATAACTGTTGATCCTCAAACGAGTCAATATTCGACGACATGCGGGAAAATGAATCTGAGTGAAAAATGTGCAACATTTTACGTTGTCATAATTAGCTTCGTCGAATGCATGCTTAATAAAGGAGTTATGTCTATATTAATTATTTCAGGTTTCATGGACGATTCACCAATAACGCCCACACACACTGCTTTTTGATCGGTCAGTTGGTTAGTTTGTTGTAATTTTGTTTAAATAGGCAATGTTGACGTGAAATAAATATGTATAAATTGAGATCTAGAACATGACGAATTCGATGTGAAAGATTTCACTGACCATGTCAATCGCATAACTAAACCATGACAATTTTCAATATCATGCTCTACTTGCTCTAATTTCGTTAATGGCTATATCAGTGTAGTGCTTTTGTCAAATATTGATTCAAACGTATTATTTGCTTATCATTTGCTTATTTGAAAGAAACTGATGCAATCGTTTGGTGGAATCACTTCACTTAGCCATGAACCACTGCATCAAATCATGAAAAAATCAGTGCAATTATTTCCTTGACTAACAAAGTTGCTTGGCTTCATGTGCGTATGTTGCCCCTACATGGTTTTTTTTTGTTTTGTTTTGTTTTTATTTTGGGTTACTGTATGTCGCATTAGCGTTTACTCCACATATCTTTCGATTCTGATCTAACGAATTAGTAACATTATAATTGAAGATTTTATGCGTATTTAAAAAAATTGTATGTTTAAAATCCCTATATATTCCTGATGTGATTTCTGTTTACAAAACTTTACATTTTTGAAATACTAAGGCTTTTCTACCTCAGGAATAGATTACCTTAGCTGTATTTGGAAAAACGTTTAGGAATTTTTGGTCCTCAATGCTCTTCAACTTCGTACTTTATTTGGCTTTTTAACTTTTTTTTTATTCGAGCGTCACTGATGAGTTTTTTGTAGACGAAACGCGCGTCTGGCACAAATACAAAATGTCTATCCTGGTATCTTTGATGAGTTTATTTAGACATGAAAGTTTGATACATTGATACGATCATAATTACTAGCTTTATTACTCTATAGCTAGAATTAGACATCATATATGGTTTATCTCTTTTTACAGGCGTAGAAGTATTTATCTGAAAAGAAGAAAAAATATCATGTATGTACATATTTAACTTTTTCTCATTCAGGTGATAAGTACTTGTATAATTGATTAATTTGATCATGTATAACTTATCAAAAAGCATTATTTTTTCAATGTTTGTATTGTAATGTATGCAATACAGGTCGCACATGCGTGTCTTTGATGTCTTCTATATTCATGTATTTCGCAGAACGGCACTTATTGTTCTGCTATTTTTATCAAAGTACTTATGAACTGAAACGTAATGTTTATTTTTATTTTTAAAGTTCTTAGTGGGGGTCTTTGACAAAACGATTATTATGTTACCTAGGTGCTAGTTATAAAGATAACTTTATTAAATGTAATGTACCAGACGCGCTTCATCATGCAGTAATAAACTTCCTTTGTATTATATCTTTAAAATGAAATACAGTAGCCATCGTTTATTTATTAACGATGATTTTCGGAAAATGTGATCTTATTTCCTGGACTTTATTTTGTAAATGTAAGTTGTGGCCCTTTATTACCAAATATAGTCAATATGCAATATAATATAATTAATATCATAAATTATTAGATACCCCGATTTTACATAAATCATTTGCTGTTCATTTGTATATTCCTTGTTTCTTTATCATCTTTTCTGTTTCTTATTGGAACAAACATATCCACTGACGTAAAATTCAACAAACGTTTGTTGAATTTTACGTAAATAAGCTTTATTTTGCCGCAATAAGAAAAAAACCCACTGTAAAACTGATGTCAAGTTATATTTTCCATCTAGTAATTGATTGGCTGTTTAATTTTTTACTGGACGGCTACATGTACCCAAAACACAATAAAATCCATATAAAACCCCCGTAAAAGCCGTTACTCAGTAAAGTAAAGTAAAGTAAAGTATTAGAAAGTGTCTTTACAATACCATCGAATATATGTCAAGCTACAGACAGGGTATGTATGAACAGTTGTTATCAGAAACTAGCGTATTTCTGTATTCCTCAACACATTCTTTAAAGGTTAAACTATAAGTTAAATTAAAAAAAAAAAAAAAAAAAAAAAAACAGCAACTGACGATAGTTTTTCCGGTTTTTATTTTATCACGACCAGTAAAATAACTAAAAGTACTGCGAGCAAAGATCATTAAATTGTACCCCGCCCCTTGCAAAATCCATGATTTGCTAAGGGAAGCCCAAACATTATTTTGATATGGTTAAGTTCTAATAGAATTATCATGAAAGAGTTTCAATGAATTATTATAAGTGGTTGAGGAATAGTTGCGGATAAAAAATTGGTATCCTTCAAATATATCAATGGCAAAGTGCATGCTTTGGTAAGAGAAACCCCAATAATGATTCTGATATAAAAAAAAAAAAAAACAAACAAAAAACAAATGAGGAGGTGAACAATAGCATTATAAGGTTAAGATTGTCAGAAAGTTTCAATTAATTCTAATAAGGGGTTTAAGAGGAGTTGCAGATTCAAATGGATACAGTAAATAAAGCAATAACAAAGCATAACAATTGTGGATACAAAAGTGCAAAAGAAGATGAACGGACAGACAGACGGACGGACAAACGGACAAACGGATGGATTTTCCATCACTAGTTACCACCCGCTTTAGAAATTAGGGGAATGATGATAAGTACATGTAAGGCTTCTAAAATAACAAACATGTTTTTTGACAAGTTAAGATTAACAAAATAACAAACAGTTTCAAGGGCTGTTTTAGTTTTAAAAACATGTATGGATTGATATGTAAAAGATTAAAGTCAAAACAAACTTTATCTAAATACTATAGCAATTTTGAAAAAAAAAAACTGTTTTCTTAAATATTTACCGATGTTTGATTTACATACAGGTGCAGAATGTTTACGGACATTATTTTCGTAGAACTTTTCATAGTTGTTCTAATAGAATTATCATGCTAAAAGATTATCCACCAGTTCGGTTTTCTAGTTTAAGCGTACTCGCGTCTAAATCGGAGGTCGGGGTTCGATCCTTGGCCAGGAAAACCGAATTCTTGAAAACTGGTTCTGTCTTTTCTTTTCTAGTTACGCGAAAAGTAAGAGGAAGAGAAAACTGGTCGGCTGAGGTTTAAATAATGTGTCCATGTAGGGTGACAACACTGCCTTCCTAAGGACTTCTACCACGTGAAATCCGGCTCACCTGTCGGTCTAATACCAAAGCGGAGTTAATTTCAATATCACATTAACAAGTTCTCGTCCTGATATGTCTTTGTCGTCGCCGTCCTCCTCCTCGTCTCGTTATTATCATCATCAGAAAAGATACCATGGAGACTATAAAATTCACACATTCATACAACTTTAACAATACTTGTTTTTAATGCAAAATAAAAGTGAGGTTTTTAAATCAATGAAAATAGTTCATGTTAAATCAGATGTTATAGATGTCTTTTTCTTGTCCTTGGGTTTCGGTCTCATTCACGTATATACCCGATCGTATACATCACATCTTCTGTTACAACCTGCCAATTAAGATTGTCTAGAGTGTTTGAATTATTTGGTTTCCAGAAAATGAAAAATTTAAAAGGACCGTCAATTTATTCATTAAATCGTGACTAGGAATGCATATATGCAATAATTTTTATGAGCTAATTGATTTAATTGAGTATCCTATTTCATCTGTCTTCACTTCTTCCCTTGTACTTTTCTAAACCACGTAACTGTATATATATACTATTGTTTTTATGATTTATAATGCGTTTAAATTAAGGTTACAAGTGATCAATTTTGTATGTGCATGCCCTTGACATGCTCAGTAATACTATTGTTATCATTGTTTGTGTATATCATTGATCAGATAAATGATTATAACTGAAATCCAATTGGGACGACTTATAATCTTATACTTTTGTTGCAGGTTTAAAATTGGGTCTATAAAATTACAGCAGTTGTTACAAAAGGGAGTCTTCAATCTTTGAAAACCATTAAAAAAATATACCAATTAAAAAATGCACCAAGGTTATTATTAAAATCAACACTTTACATAATTACAGCTAAAATACAGTCAGTATTTCAACCATGCATAAATTACTCGCACAACATAACAAAAAAATCGAAGAATCTGAATACTTTATACTTTCATCGATTTTTTATTCTAAAGATGAAATAAAGAAAAAAGAAAAAGAAAAAAAAAGGAACCAACAGTACAAGTCATATTTATTTTCAAATCTATTATGGACCTCATTATGATTATGTAGATTATTTAGTCAATAACAAGGTTAAGAATAAAATAGTTGCATTTATAAAGATAAATGTTTCTTAACTTTTAGCTTGACATTTTGTATTGACACCTACTATCTAAATATTCACAACTGTATGTTTCCTTCTAGATGTCTTGTGGTTATTTTGTCCTTAGGTTGCAGTCTCATTGCATTATACCCAACATCTCCTTTTTATTCATGTTCTTAGATATTACAGAATGATCAGTCGTGCTGAAATATAAAACTAAATTGAATAATTTTGTTATTACAATTAAATGAAAGTCATAATTTAGTGTTTTTTAAATTTCTTCAAGTATCAATATAGTTATTGTTAACTTCACATTTTTGGAAAGATGTTAGCAATATCCGACAAATGCACTCTATATAAAAATAGAATATCCCCCAAGATGTTATGTATGTATGTGTGTGTGTGTGTTTGTTTGTTTGTAATTTGTCTTTAATGTCTATTTGTTGAACGTTATAGCAGGCTGATATCCTGTTGAAATTAAACAAAAGGAATGGAACTCTTTATAAGATATGGTATAGATTTTGTCATCAGCAAATTAAAACATAACTAAATTTGTATTCTTTTCAAACGGGATGTTTAAAGACACACCCACGTTCATTTTGATCTATAAAGAGGTTAAACTCCTAACTATCCTACTGTCTGTCGATACATTTATTTTTGGCATTGCACTAGTCATGTCTTCTTTGACTGTCCATGACGTTAATATACTAAATCCCTGGGATGTGTTTTAGTTGATTTTAGTCTCTGATGCATGATTTTTTATTATTAATTGTTTTGGCTTTTAACTAGCTGTCAGTAACTGCGAGTATTCTCAAATCGTACTTTCTTGTTTATTTGACCTGTTGATACTAATTGTAATGCTTTTTTTGTTATTTAATGTTATTCAGGGTTATATCTGGTCTATATACCAGCTTTGATAAGTGTTTGGTACTAATATAAATTTCCACTTCGTACTATGAACATCAAAATTATTTTTGTTAAAATATTTCCTTTTCTATGTAACTGTATACGTATACCTAACAACAAAATTATTTTATTTACCTGTGTTTAAAGTTATTGCAAATGGCTGATATTTTGTTCGAGCATATTGTTTTTCTTAAATTGTTTAACATTTCATACCGATATAACATGTTACTTTTATTATTCTTCCCTTAGTTTATTTATTTTGAATTTACATTGTATCATAGGTTAAATTTATTTGTTCAGTGTATGTTCAATGGTGTTATTATGTCCTTTGATTGAGTTAAGCTATTTCAGTTGATATTTTATAGTGTGTTTTTCTATGTTGTGATGTTACACTATTGTTTCAGAAAAAGGGTGAAGGTTTGGTACCATTAAAACGTTTAAACCCGCTGCATTTGTTTGCACCTGTCCTAAGTCAGGAATCTGATGTTCAGTAGTTGTCGTTTGTTGATGTGGTTCATAAGTGTTTCTCGTTTCTCGTTTTATATAGATTAGACCGTTGGTTTTCCCGTTTGAATGGTTTTACACTAGTAATTTTGGGGCCCTTTATAGCTTACTGTTCGGTGTGAGCCTAGGCTCCGTGTTGAAGACCGTACTTTGACCTATAATGGTTTACATTTATAAATTTTGACTTGGATGGAGAGTTGTCTCATTGGCACTCATACCACATCTTCTTATATCTATCAAGTTGGTATATTTGAATTGTTTACATCTGTTTCTATGCATGAGCTTTAAAAGTTTAATGTAGGTGAATAATTTAGGAATTTGTGCATCTTATATACATGTGTATAATTAAATTACAGTATGAAGCTTCAAGATATTTGTAAACTTTTAAAGTAAAGACACCTTTTCACAAAACAGTCGATTATGGTACGTGCAAATACAAGTGGATATTTTTTTACCATAAGCATAAATTTCGCCGAAAAAAAATCAACTTGAAGATAAAAGATTGATCTTTTTAAAAGCACTAATTTGCATCTCTGCCGACGGCAACAGTTTTTTTTTGGAAAAAGCCTAAAAATGGGCAATATTTTCATCGAAAAGAGAAAGTCGGGTACAACTTTCATTATCAGGCGTGTTTGAGTTGACTGTTTTGTCTTGAAAACGTATTAAGCAAAAATATTTGATACAGCATCTCGCTTCAGATTCCATTATTCTTGTATATTTGAGATACATGTTGATAATATTAGACCGAAATTCACAGCACCAAGAAATTAACTATATGGGTCAAGTGAAATACATTTATAATGAATCACAACAGAGTAGGTGTGTTTGAATAATAAAACAAGCTTCGGGCTACTACAAATGTTCAAATTTGAGGTGTGTTCCTACTTGTATTATATTCTATTTTCGTTCACTCATTTTTTCAATTAAAAATTAGTCATATTAATTATTCAATTCATGAAATGTACTATAAAAAAAAAGAAAAGTCGGACACACCGTGCACTAAACACCCCTTAATTTATTACTGAAAACCCTTGACCACAGACTTTACAAGTGGATCTTAAAAATGCATAATTTGAAAAAATTCTTATTTTTTGAGTGTGTTATCTAGGGTAATTTGTCTTCAGTCTCTGAAATTTTTAGTCTGCCCTTCCATGAAATATCTAATTCTATTTTTTAATGTTTTTTTAACTTTCGAAAATTCATCCTGACAACCGATCAAACAATAGTTATAAGTTGACTGAAGGCCTAAAAGTACATTGTATGATTCTTAATAGCTAGTAGATATACTTGTCTTTTAAAATACAACTATCATGTAAGAATGGTAATGATGCTATGTGGATAAATAGGATATACAATCAGGAACTAATGGAGAGGATGGGGTAAGGTACATGTTTGGAATAGAATTATGTCGATATGTAATAAAATTTGGTGAAATAAAACTGTATTTCCGTAATTTATAATGAGCAGAGCAGAAAGATTGTTAAAGAGAGAAATATGAATATAAGGTAAAATTAATTGTATTGTACCTTTCAGTGAAAATTTAAATGACATGTTTAAACTGTTTGTTAATTCGTTGGTTCCTACTCATTCCTTGTTCAAAACATTTAATTTTCTTTTATATCAAATTGTTTTGTCCATGTAAATTGTAACAGTGCAAATGTAGGAAAGCATATACGTCTTAGTTCTCTTTAAAAAAAAAAGTGTTCTGAACTTAATACCAGTTTAACCTTCCAAAAATGAATAGACTGCTTCGCGTTATCATAAAATAACGTATGCTTTTGTATTTGTGTTTTTGAGTGTGATTTATAGAGACATCGAGTCTTTTTTGTTTTTTTTTCAGAATTATTTATTATTTTTTTTTTATTTTCAGATACCTTAATTTGGTTTTAGTTCCATTATTATTTAAATATGAAACAAAATGCGACTTAACATGCAATAGGCCCTGTTTTGAGGATTACGGATAAAGGACTGCGAAAAGAAAATGAAACATAAAATGGTTCATTAGACGAAGGCGGTTAAATTCGGATTTCATTGACTAGACTGACACGCGGTATCATTTATTCGGATTTGATATTTTTGAACTCTCTCTAGTGAACTAAAATATTTCTGTAAGGTATAAGCTTCAGCAATTCCATCATCACAGCGAGAGTAACCATAAAATTGATGCTTTAAAATTGCCAGGTTCTGATGGTTACACCTATAATGCTGATGTTGTATTCTTGTGTGTTTGGTTGGTTGTTTTATTGTTCTGTTTATTAAAGTGCCGTTTTAGACCCATAGGTTCTAAAAGAGAGGCGGACGATACCTAACATATGGTCAAACTCATAAGTCGAAAACGAACCGACAATGCCATGGCAAAAAAAAAAAAAAAAAAAAAGGACCAAAACAGAAACAAAATACAACATAGAAAACTAAAGACTGAGCAACACAAACCCCACCTTATAAACAAAGGTGATCTTGGGTTCTCCGGAAGTATAACCATATCCTGATCCAGCCATCGTGCTGGTCATGTAACTACAAAACCGGCGACAAGTTTTTATTCGGTAGGCCACATGTCTACATGAAGAGGAGCATAGTTGGTCCCCATAAGAATGACGATTGTTTGTTGTCATCTTCACCACGTGGAACTTCTGGTTTACTAGCTTCCTTCTAAGCAGCAATCCTGTGTCAAGGAAATTATTATAAGAAATACATGCTCTCGAAAATCGTATCAATTTGTAGATATATACTCCATATGCAGGCGCTGCTGGAATGTTTCTACGTAGAAGTGGAAAGTTCACAATTGGGAAGCTGAAATCATCTCTTTTGGTGTAAAGTTTTGTTCTCAATCGACCCTTATCTGTTGTATCCTTTATTTCAAGTTCTGCAATTTTTTGTTTGAATCAGAGATGGTTTTTTACAAGATACGATTTATCCCTCCCTAAATCAAGATATTTGTATCTACGTTGGCCATTCTAAATTGTATGTTATATATATAGCACGTCTTTAACGAATGAACGTATTAAATTCACGAAAAAGCGTAGCTTTGAGTGGATTAAATATGTTAATGAGTAAGGCGTGGCTATATATGATTTGTAACATTAATGGGCGATGACACATTTCAAGGGTAAAACTTACCTGTACTTTTCGTAAATCAAGTATATCAATCAAATAGTGGCGCTTTCGATGACAAAACGTCTCTTATTTTTAGAAAATGGACTCATGGATCAGATTGTTTAGTAGGACTTGATTTTATGATACATGTACAAGTAAATGAACTGTTGCCGCGGTATTTTCATCAAGGTTTAAAGACCAGAGAGCGATTTGTGTGTTATTGAAGTGCTCCCCCCTTAAAAAAAAAAAAAAAAAAAAAAAAAAAAAAACTCTTGAGGGGATAGATGCAAAATCTTGTTATATGTATACTAAGTTGCTTGCTTACAAAACCAATACGACGTGTAGATTTGGTAGAATTAAAACTTGTGATAAGAAGGAAACGTTTTTCAAACTTCTTGTGAAGGTATTCTTCCGTTCCCGACATCAGGAAAAAGATCAAAATTATTATTTGATGGGTTGTTGATTGCGTAAGGTCCAGAGGCAAATATTTTAAGCATGCTCAATTCAAGGAGATACACATTTGAAAAATGGAGAAAATGAAACGACTGGACATCCAGTGACATATTTTATGAATATTTATTTCGACATAATAAAAACAAGTATCCACCAACGTTTTTGTAGGTCTTATCTGGCATTCATTCGCCTCAAGTTTATGGAACCATTTTTAATTTACAGTTAGGTTTACAAGTTTGACTAGGGTTAGGGTAGGCCCCCTTCCCGAATTTATGTTTTGATAAATTGTTGTGTATGCATTTTATTTAAATTTATTAGGAAATTTTATGATCATTGATTTCATTGTTTACATTTTTTGTACTAGGCCAAGGAGATGGAGCCAGACTGTGCAATAACAACTTTTGAGATGGAAGTTAGAGCACTGGTTTAAGCTCCTCCCATTCTTTGCTTCCTATGAAAAGCGGTCAACGGCGGAATTAGAAAGTGAGAAAAAAAACTAAAATATCAATCAGTTAATGCCGCACTCCTCTAAAAATAACAGAAGTTAACTCACTCGAAGATCAAAGGAAATTTTACCATTCATATAACAAAATGTGATAGTAAACAAATTACTTTTAACAAATTAATATTTGATAATTACACATCGGTAAAAATCTAATAAATGGATCAGAGATCAGAGCTATCATTATCGTATATCATATGTAATAACTAATGATATGATATAAATACCACGGAAATCATACATAGTAAATACTACGCTTAAATTAATCGTGTTATACAGGTTAAAGAAAAGGAATTCGTAAATATTAATGTATCAATTTTGACTATCAGCACTTATCCAACAACATATGATACTATTGCATCATATTTATCGACCGGGTCTAGAATACCGGTACTGTCAGACCAGCGGTGCATAATTTCTTCTCCCCTTCCTGACGTGTTTCCAGTTTTATAACTCATTCCAGCACACAACAATAAACGACCAGTCTCAACTAGCATTTCAAGATGGCATGTATATCGACTAAAGTATTTAGCTTCACAAAATGATTCGAAGCAAAAACAGTAAAAAATAAGGATTTTTTATTTTTATTTTGCCAAGCAATAACCTTTTATCCTTGTGAAATATAATATAACAATTTCTAACTCACTTGATGTATGATAGAGGCATTCAATGAGAATGTTAGGTAGTTATTTAAAGTACATGTACAGATTTTAAAATTATTTCTTTTTCTTATTTTATGAGCAAATGACGTTTGCATTTATTTTTACCAATAAGTGTTTTGTTCGGAAAATACAGCGACTCTTTTCACAAAAATCTTACGATTAAAATTGATCGTAAGTTATACTGAAATGTGTATGACTTACGAGTATTTGTACTCTAAAGATCTTTTGTGAAAAGAGCCGCTGGAGTATTTCGAACTTCTTGTCAAGTGTGGAAGAAGTGTTCTGAATGATTATAAAAAGTATGAACAAGCAATAATTCCACAAGTTTTGCAGCGATAAATCAAAAACGCAATATTTATTCTTTTTTGTATAGTTTTTGCTCATTGTTGAAAGCCGTCTGGGGACTGTTTACATCCTTGTAATAGGGTTTTTGGTGGATTGTAGTCACATTGGCAATCACACCACATCTCATTATTTTTGTATTGGAAATGAAGATGTAGATACTTATTTAGAAAAACTTAAACTGACTTAGGAGGAGGGCTGAGCGCTCACAAACATGTTTAACTCCGCCACATTCTTCATGTGCCTGTCTCAAGTCAGGAGCCTGTAGTTCAGTGGTTGTTGTTGGCTCATGTCTGTCGTATTTGTTTTTCGTAAATTGTTTTGTTATACATTAGGACGTCAGTTTTCTCAATTAAATTGTTTCATATTTTTCATGTCGGGGCCTTTTATATCCGACCATACGGTATGGGTTTTTCTCATTGTTGAAGGCCGTACGGTTGCCTATAGTTGCCTACATTCACTTCATTTGAACTTCGGTGGATAGTTGTCTCATTTGCAATCATACCACATCTCCTTATTTTTATATTAAATAAATACCCATAAAACATTCGACGGTCAACCTTGGTAAAGGGAGTCGTACCTATAGTTTTTTTTAATTGTGACAGAGAGACCTCTCGAGAAAGAGAGATATTCTCGTGGACAACAATTTTACAACCAATGGAAGTAAAGCGAATTAAAAAAAAATCAGATATCGCAACGCGCAGTCCATATATCATGATTTGCCCGAATAGCCGAATGTTGACATCTAGATGACTGTTTTTGTTACATTTCTGTTGTTGGAATACTTCCCATTGAAGTTGTGTATTAAATGATCAAATCCTGGAAGGGTATACAATAAAGACTGTTTTTTTCAACCAACTTTAAGTTTTATACTCTTCCAATTTCAAGGACAGTGAAAACGGTTTATTAAATTAAATTATTCCCTTTAATGGAATTTAATTTCTATGATTTGACATGTTCCTTTATTTAATTGCAAGTCTTTTAAACTTTTCTAAATATTTTTTAAGTCCTGTTCATTTAACAGATGAAGCCTGAAATATAAAAATCAGCATAATCACTGCGGTAGACGTAATATCTATTCAACTTTGCAAAACTGATGATCTGCAAAATTCTATTGTTAAGATAGGAGTGCACGATATTTAAAACCCAAAACCGTTTCTTATGTTTCTCATTTAAATCCTTCCCATTAAACAGTTCAATATGTAAATATTTTGTACATCAGAATGTTTTTTGGATTATTTTTTCAAGTCATTCTCCAAAATCATTGTAAGTTGAAATTTATTTCTAATATCTAGTATTTTGATTTATTTCACTTCGAACAAAAAATAGTATACACAGTGATTGGGTTTTGAATAACTTCAGCGTATTGTTGGTTAATGTAATTAAAAGCACAAAAGCCAACTATTACTTTATTAAAATGGTAGTGTAATTTGCACAGACACAATTAGATTAGCACATCAAACAGTATCTGTTTATTATAAAACATCGTTGTCTATGTGGTCGAACAATATCAAAATTGATTTGATATCTAAATGGAAGATTAAAAAAACGATAAAACTTCCTATTTGATTTCTTTTGCAAAATGATTAGATCTGTTCCGTTTGCAGGAGTAAATGTACGGAATCGTATCAGCACCACACAAACTTTTTTTATATTTCTTCCTATGTTTGCGTTATAATACAAACCTTTACGGTAAATCGCCAAACTTTGTTAAATAGCGCAAACTTTTGCGTTAAACGCAAACATTTGTGTTATCTTATTTTTTATTTGAGATTCAAGTGAAGTAGCTGTTATAAATGGAAGAGGCTGCATGTATTAAATTTTATCACTCTTTGCACGTATCGCAAAGTAAAATACTGGAGTGTTTATCACATAAGCATGGCAAAATAATTAGACGGAGAATATTACAAAGAAAATTGAGTAAATTGAAGTTGTACCGAAGGAAATTAAAAATCAACCCTGTTCATGTAGCCAAATTTATATACACTTCCAAAGTAAGCGTTTGTATGATTCTTGTGTAATATTGGTTAGATATCCTCTTGAAATAAATGTATGAGATAAATGATGTTTTAATTATTATATTATAATAATAATTATGTATTTTACATTCAAATTACTACCCAAGCGTCTTAAATAGTACCATACTAGACTCAAATTTGAAACCCCTGAACTTTTGTTGTTGTCAAAGAATCTTTTTTCATATTCTGAGACTTCAACATACGCTTTCTTGAATCAAAATTCATTTTTTTTGCGCATCTCTACTTTCAGATAAAAAATAGTTCTTAATCTGTGTATAATTATGACACAAGTATTCCGTTATTCCTAGGGCGCAAATCATTTGGGCTATAATGTTTAGAGTCCGGTTTATATTTGAGCTAATTATTGTTTAACCTGTATAGGTAAATTACAGGTAAAATTTATCAATATCAATATTTGATATCAAATATAAAAGATATTTAATAAATAAAAAAAAATACAACCTACATAAAAATCGGGTCATTGGAAAACCATGCTTTATTGAAAAGAAACTTGAAGTTTGATAACATATAATTGAAATGAGTTTACAGTGAAGATCAGCCAGTATCACAGTATCACAAGACTACAGTTTTAAATGATGTTAGTTTTAAATTTAGGACCAGAACCAATCTTTGAGAAAAAGCTATTGGATGTAGTTTAGTATATCTTAACATAGCTGTTTTATACCTTCATGTTGTACATAGTTTAAACAATATTTGGTGCTATAAAGATCGACTTGTCTTGCTCAAAATCCGACTTTCACAACCCCATGGTGAGCAGGGAGCAGACATTCTGTCAAATGGAATGGGTACATAAAACAAGAACATGTTATAAATAGAATATCATATATTACATATATAAACTATTGATATATAATTCAGATATGGCTATTGTACATGTAATTTACCTTTACATGGGAGGATTAGCAACAATTTCTTCAAAGTAGTCAATTCTGATTAGTTTCCTTTAGAATTTTGTCATATCATCAGGTCACATCTACCATAAATAAAACATTTTGAGACTTACTTATATAAATTTAAAACCCCTATTTCAGAAGGCAAAATGCGACTGCCTAGATAACGCTCGAAATAAATTCACAGCGATCCAAAATGCAGAAAACGTTTGGCGAATAATACTCTCGAAAACTAGCAGTTCCACAAGCATACAAAATTCATACTAATTTCAGTGCAAACCATACAGGTCTCTCGAGTAATATCCATCAAATAGCGCGAACACTTTACTATGACAGTTTAACATTATGCCGAAATATCTTCAAAAGTAAATTGAGGTCTAGATGTTGAAGATTCTAAATAAATTATATGACTTTATGCAGGTTGCATTCTTGCAATTGACTGAATCATAGGCTTACACGAAAGACAGCTAATATTTGATTTAAAAAAAAGAAAGATAAAATGCTACTTAGAAAAAACATTTTGTAAACATATCATGTATGTAGTATTGTGAAATCGTGATTTAATGGGAAAAAAGTGCCTCATGCCACGAAGAATAAAAAGTTATGAAACTCTGAAGTCAAAACTTATTTTTTCACTTTCTGTTTGTTGTTTTTATTTGTCCGCACACCTTCCAATAAACATAATATCCTCCAACTTTCCTGGTTTCATACTTCTCAAAAGATTCAACATGTTTTTTATTACATCTTAATAGATGTTTCAATTCAGCATAAACTTTTAATAAAACAGAAAAAATTGAGTACAGAAAAAAATTCGGCAAAAAATGGACTACTTTATTTCACTCCATATTTTGACATGCACCGGAAACTGGAGTTGTAATACAAGACTGGTACCTATAATATTGCACTAATATCAAAACGTTCGACTTCATTCTAGAAAGCGTTTTCTCATTTGAAAATTTTGTCTTTAAGAATGATAAAAGCAGATACAAGTTTCTTCTTCCAATAAAACCTTACTTTGTTAGTAACCACACTGATTTTACTTTGTTAGTAACCACACTGATCTTACAATGGTAGCTACCACACATATTTTACTTTGATAGTAATCACACTAATCTTACAATGGTAGTTACAACACAACACTGATTTTACAATGGTAGTAACCACACTGATCTTACAATGGTAGTTACCACACATATCTTACTTTGATAGTAATCACACTAATCTTACAATGGTAGTTACAACACAACACTGATTTTACAATGGTAGTAACCACACTGATGTTACTTTAGTAGTAAGCACAGGGATCTTTCTTTTGATGTAACCACAGTGATCTTACTTTGGTAGTTACCACACTGATATTACTTTGGTAGTTACAACATAGATCTTACAATGGTAGTTACAACACTGATTTTACAATGGTAGTAACCACACTGATGTTACTTTGGTAGTAGCCACAGGGATCTTACTTAAGATGTAACCACAGTGATCTTACTTTGGTAGTTACCACACTGATCTTACTTTGGTAATTTCAACACTGATCTTACTTTTGTAGTAACCACACTGATCTAACATTGGTTTTAACCATACTGATCTTATTTTGGTTTTAATCACACTGATATTACTTTAGTTGTAACCATATTGATCTTACTTTGGTTTTAGCCACACTGATCTTACTTTAGTAGTTATGATACCGGTCTAACTTTATGTGTATCCACATTGATCTTACTTTAGGTTTAACCACACTGATCTTACTTTAGTAGTTATGATACCGGTCTTACTTTGGTAGTACCACAGTGATCTTACTTTAGTAGTACCCACACTTATCTTACTTCAGTAGGAAACACACTGATCTTACTTTAGTAGGAAACACACTGATCTTACTTTAGTAGTACCCACACTTATCTTCCTTGAGTAGGAAACACACTGATCTTTCTTTAGTAGTAAACACAATGATCTTACTTTAGTAGGAAACACACTGATCTTACTTTAGTAGGAAACACACTGATCTTACTTTAGTAAGAAACACACTGATCTTACTTTAGTATGCAACACATTGATCTTACTTTAGTAGGAAACACACTGATCTTACTCTGGTAGTAAGCGCACTTATCTTACTCTGGTAGTAACCACACTTATCTTACTTTAGTAGTACCTACACTGATCTTACTTTAGTAGTACCCACACTTATCTTACTTTAGTAGGAAACACACTGATCTTTCTTTAGTAGAAAACACACTTATCTTACTTTAGTAGTACCCACACTTATCTTACTTTAGTAGGAAACACACTAATCTTACTCAAGTAGTAACCACACTGATCTTACTCTGGTAGTAACAACACTTATCTTACTTTGGTAGTAACCAGACTGATTCAAATAAAATATATAATATCGAATTATTATCGACGACCTATTTGATATGTTTAGTGGATTGAAAAACAGTCGGTATAACAATTTGTACCAATTGCGTACCCCTGATAGTTTTACAAAACGTTTTAAAAGACAAAAAAAAAAAAACAAAAACAAAAAACAAACACGATAAGCCTTTCTATTAATTGCACTCTCATATATATAGTAAATCTACAATGCTGATAATGAAACGAACGCTGTTCTAAATGGTGATTAGTACTTGTACTTTTTACATACTTTTATCGAAAGGTAACGACTATTTTCATCTGGAAACTATCAGTTTCAAACCTTCGACGATATAGTTCCCATAGAAGAGGGATACTAGTCGTTGCAGACCAAGCAATCACCCGCACAGCGATACTGAATGTCAGATTGATCAAGAGTGGCCACTTTTATGCTCCTAAAATAATCTCGTGACCACAATACACGATGGACTAGGTTCAGTTCATATATAAAAACAATTTGCTTTCTTAAAAAAGAAAGAAAGAAATACGAGAACCTGACACCTTTGATTGGTAACAAAAAATTGTTTTTGGCTTTTGATTTGAATAATTGCCTGTGAATAGGATAATGATGATGCTAAAACCCCTTTATTGAGAATAATTGTGTGTAGATTCTTGCACAAGTCAATTAAAAGCACTATTGGATGATTTTAGGTGCAAATAGAAAAGTGTATACACCCACCATTTGGATTTACCTTTCAAGGTTTGACTATTTTATTTATTATTTCGGAGTATTCATCATTTATTCTTCGTGTTTACTATACAAAATCTTAATCCTATTACAATTCCAATTTTCTGCAAACTCGATATCTAAAGCGAATTGTACAGACCAATCGCAATATAAATTTCAGCAATTCTTTATAATCTGGATGCATTTATTTTATCTTTCATATCAACATATTTTGTTTCCTGGATGCCTTCATTTATTCTTATATTCATTATTGAAACTGTCTGACTGTGCCAACCCTACGTAAGGTATATATTTTATTCGGTTCTTTCGAGAGCATAAGCAGGTATTCATAATAACTGTCAGTATAGGAGAGGTCTGGTGTGTTATTTACGCTCAAGAACAAAGGAAACCGAATAAGTTGTTCCACAGAGACTTACGTTCAATTTCTCTTTACCACCTCTACCATGAGTTTTAAGTTATAAATAGATAAGCCTTCAAAACCAAACAAATGTCAATCCTGATGATGTATACAGTTTTCCTTTTTTTTTAAGAAAGAAAAAACTACTGAAATAAGTTTCTAGGCATATTAATTTATCAAGTTATGTAAATAAAACAATAAGTTGTAATAATAGAAAAAACTTTTCTGAAAGGCAACTGTGTATAAAAATAAGATATAATATGTTGCAAATAAGACAGCTCTCCACCAGAGACCAAATGAATATATTTTGCACAGAAATAAATATGATCGGGATGCTTTCCTGTTAATGTGCACATCTACCTGTTATCTATTATTTTCATGACTTGGGTTTTCTTGAAAAGTTTTGACACTCCATATAGACCAACTTAATCAGTTTTTAGATGCATAGTACCAAATGAAATTGATAAAAGGAAAAGGGTTTTATTCTTTTAATATATACTGTATGAAACATAAAAACATGAATAAGTGAAAAAGACTGGTTAACCAATAGGATAAAGATTGATAAATCTTTAAAAAAAACCAACCCAAAACTATATATAGCTATCAATAAACACAAACGTCAAGTATTTACTGTTGAACATGTTTGATCCAATCAATCTTTTCTCCAAGTCTAACTTTCCATTTTATGAATATATTGCAATACAAATTATAAGCAGAGACTTGTTATAATACAAAGAGAGACATATCTAAATATGTTACAGATTTAAAATATTCTCGAGTTTGTCACAGTACTGCAGTATTGATTATCGCTATGAATGCATTGAAGTGAATGAAAAGGTTGATTACAGTTAATTCAGATTTTTTTGTGATGTTTTTATTATTGTGAAAATTGCGACGAGAAGTGTTTCGGAAAAATAAAACCTAGCAGGCTAATTGACAGCATTATTTATGCAGCATTTCCTGATATTGCAGTTATAAATCTCGATTTTATTTCCGTTGTTTAACATCACATGAAACAAATAATTTACATTACATGACCTTACGTTAAAATGCGGATTGGAATAAATGCAGTTTTTATGACCTTTTATCGTATTTTATCACAAAAACTCTGAAAAACACTAGTTCTTTAAAAATATGGGTAAAATGATTCGTCTTGGACTTGAACTATTATCTCTGGAAAAATATCTATATTCAGAAATTCGTTAATCTATACCTGTGCATTATATGTTTATGTAATTTGCAAAACAAGTTGCTTAAAAAAAAAAAAAAAAAAAACAATACGTGAACCTTAGAACTTGTTTATGCTATTTATTAATTCAACTAAATTAAAATTATATCTCAGCGCTTTCATGGCCATGTGTGTGAAGGATGATATTTTCTTTTTAAATTATTGTAAATCATGACAATATGAGAATGGTGTTAATTATAAAGTGATATGAAAATAAAAAGGGAATGTGTCCATGGGACACACATGATGCCCCTGCTTGCATATCATATAAAGTTTTAAAGGGACATAACTGAAGAACGGTAAAAGTGACACTACCCAAATTTGTAGTTGATCTGACTTTTGTGGTAATAGGTATTGTGTATAAATTTCATAATATATGGTTGAGGCAAACTTAGGTAAGAGAACGGAAACTTTTATGTTTGTAAAGGGGCATAACTCTAGAACAGTAAACTTACACAACCAAAATTCTAACTTGATCTGTTTTTTGTGGTAATAAGCATTGTGTATAAGTCTCATACCATTTGGTTGAGGAAAACTAAAGTTAGAGAACGGAAATGAAAAATTCAGCAATTTTCATTTGAAAAGGGGCATAACTCTAGAACGGTTAAAGTGACGCCACCAATTTCAAACTTGATCTGTATTTTGTGGTAATAAGCATTGTGTATAAGTTTCATAACATTTGTTTGAGGCAAACTTAAGTTAGAGAACGGAAACCAACTCAGTTAAGGGTAAAACGTAATGCCCCACCGCTACGTAGGGGCATAAAAAGAAATGGATTCCCAGACGTACACTTTCTTAAAGAATGATAACGATTCAAAACATGGACACATGTACCTTCTTTCAAAAATTCATAAAATAAATCTAGACATTATTAATGAGGCATTGCGAACTGGTCAGATAGTAGGAGACATTAAATTTCCTTACAGACCAATTATCAATAAGTATAACTCTCCCACGAGACGCATTGAGAGATTTCTTGATCTAATTATAAAACAATTATTGAAGAGGCTTAGGCATAAAGCTACTTAATTTAAGATTTGTTCCGAACGGTCGGATTTTTCTACATGTCCTACGATAAATTAGTACTACGATTGGATATCTTAACTTAAGTGGTTTTATGCATACGGGCCTTAAATTTTACATTCGAGATACAAAAGATTTCATTAATAAAATTGAGTCACACGAGGTAAAAAAAACATATAAACGCATGCCAACAAGAATACCTTGCGAGGTAGTAGTTGGGAGACTTTTGAAAAGGGACCCATGCTTAAACAATTTTAAGCAAAAAATCCCGAAACAGTGATAAAATTCTGAATTATAGGCAACAAACATTTATTTAGTTAGCAAAAACAGAGATTTATTACGCATGTTGGTTGAAGGAACCGCATTTCATAATAATTTTTAATTTTAAAACACAACTTCATTAATTCAGATATATTTATTAAAAGAATGTTGGTCTCAGTATATTATGTATTTTCAATCTTAATTCTTATATTGATATATAATTGCTTAAACAAATACCCGAACGTAAGATCAAATACACTCTTTTTCTAACTTTCCAATGTTAACAAAATCCATTGTATGCTTATTCAGTGTAAAAATCTAGAGTTAATTGTTTTGTGTATTTGTATTTTTTTCTTTTGCATAACATATTTTTTGAAGACCTCATGAAAGATTAACATGCAATTGTTAAATCTATTTCCTTATTTAAAAAAGTATATAATATATTTTTTATTATCAAGAATATGATTATTTCCTGGGAATATTAACAAACAGTCTTTATGTCAGTTAACTGCTAGTAGTCTGTTGTTATTTATGTATTATTGTCATTTTGTTTATTTTCTTTTGTTACATCTTCTGACATCGGACTCGGACTTCTCTTTAACTGACTTTTAATATGCGTATTGTTATGCGTTTACTTTTCTAAATTGGCTAGAGGTATAGGGGGAGGGTTGAGATCTCATAAACATGTTTAGCCCCGCCGCATTTTTGCGCTTGTCCCAAGTCAGGAGCCTCTGGCCTTTGTAAGTCTTGTATAATTTTTACTTTTAGTTTCTTGTGTATAATTTGGAGTTTAGTATGACGTCCATTATCACTGAACTGGTATATATATTTGTTTAGGGGCCAGCTGAAGGACGCCTCCGGGTGCGGGAATTTCTCACTGCATTGAAGACCTATTAGTGACCTTCTATTGTTGTCTGTTCTGTGGTCGGGTTGTTGTCTCTTTGACACATTCCCCATTTCTATTCTCAATTTTATTTATTTTATTTGTTTTATTTTCAGTTTTTGAAACGGACATTTTTGTTTATCTGATTTGTCAAAATGACATGTGCATAAAATTTATTGTTACAAATCAACAAATCCCAAAGCCTACTATAACTCATTATGTAGAAACCACAACACCATTAATATCTGGCACCGAAGTTCGATACCATAGGTCGTTAAATCTTGACCATTTAACTTTCACTTGTTTATCAAACGTTGCAACTGTCAACTTTGCTCAAGTAAACACTTACGATGCTTAAATATAGCTTTAACATACATGGTTGAAAGTGATCTATAGATACATTTTGTTTATTATCATATATCAGATAAGAGAATAAGCGATTTGTGACAATTTCTTTATTGCGACGTTTTAAATATCTCAGATACCCCTGTATGGAGGTGCTCCTAATTGCAGGAGGCTAATACAGATAAGATGAATAAGTGTTCCGAATGAAGAATAATTTAGCTTCCGAATATTCCTCCATAGACTATATTTCTAACTTATTGATATGCGTGAACCCTCAGGGGTTCACGCAAACAAACCTGCAAGATTAAACTCAACTTTTAACATTTTTCTACTAGTTTTTTTTTCTTTCATGCTCATAAAAATGTCAAAACGGGACGTGATTTGATTGCCAATAAGAAAGCTTTCTACAAAACAGGGAAGGACACAGATGTAAAAAAACTACATGTGACGCACGGCCTTCAATAATGAGCACACTATGTATATAAAACAATGAAGAAAAATTATACAGAGATATTCTTTCCTATTCTATTATTGATAATATCTTACTTTATAAAAACTCTGATAAAGGTTGTTACAATTGCAATATTGAATAAATTGATTTAAAATGATTTCAACACGAATTACAGGACACGGTTTTTCCACAATAAAATTAACGTTTATTCTATAGGGCATTTAAAAGAAACCAGATATCCAATCACGAACTGTGTAATCAAATAAGGAGCGATTGTTATACTGATTCAGCCATAATCAACATGCTCAATACAAATTTCATCAAGTGATACATGAACTGGCATGGGTATTCTCTTTTCAAACAGATATAAATCTGTACTAAATGATCGATGCGATAAGACTAGTTTGTTGAAAAAGCCAATGAATAATAATATGTTTATATATTTATCTGAACGACATCGCGGATACGTACATTTGTACCTTTGAAGAAATTGTGATTGATTGTAAAAAAGGATTAATGACAATAGTGTATATTGAATTTCTGTGGATAATTGAATCAGCTCATAAGTTCTATTTTAATACTCATTAATAAATATTTACAGCATTTGCAATTGACTATACTCCTTAAATTTTTAATTTTTCAATTCATATCCTGTTTAGTATCCTTGAATCTTCATGATCTATTATTGGTGATCTATTTTTCATTTGATAAGATCTTTTCCTTGCAAAATGTTGTTGCATTCTTATATTCATCATATCAAATCAAACTGAAATCCGCTTGTATTTAATGCTAAGCTCAAATAACCAGCCTAATACAAAATATTATCGTTTAGGTTATTTGTGTCTCTTTGATGATTTTTAATTCGAACAAAAACGCTTTAGGTAAAAAAATGAACATGCCTTTTAAAATGGCGTTTCTGAAGTCTTGTAATTGCGTGTATTTTATCACAGTATATCTTGGAATTGGATAATGATTCTATATTTCATACAAAATATATTTATTCAATCTTTATTTAAAACATTTCCAATGTCAAGGATCCGTTTTGGACCTCGTAAGCTGAATTTAACAAGTATATTAGCTATTTTAGTTTTTTAATCTTGACGTTTTTAAAATATCGAATAACATTGATTATTGATTAGTTGCCATTATTGATCTTATGCTCATAACGTTTTAAGCGCTATTAAACAATATATGTTTACAACCGCCACATTATTTATTTGCCTGTCCCAAGCAAGGAGCCTGTAATTAATTGGTTATCCTTGGTTGCTGTTTGCCTTATTTGTTTTTAGGCCTTAGTTTTTTCTTTTGAATTGTTTCATGTTTTGTCATGCCGGCGGAGGTTTTTATAGTTTATCACGGTATGCGTTTAAATCATTGGTGAAGGACGTACAATTCCCCTACAGTTCTTTCCATCATCGTCCTTTGGTCTGTGCTGGATGATTGTCTCATTGGCAATTATACCACATCTGCTTATTTTTAATATCATTCATAACTGTACTAAAATACTTTGTATAAACCTAGACTTAAAAGATAATAGAGATTGAAAAATACCGAAAAAATCGCATATGTTTAGAAAAATAACATACAAAAATATAGGGATATTAGAAAGTGTACACCATTTTGGATGAACAATTCCTCAATACACTTGATGAAAAAAATTATAAACAGCTACATATAAACTAATGAAATAGCATAGCAAAATAAAATAAAATGACAAATATAGTGCATTAACTTTTTAAAATTTATTTAAACCCTCCTTTAATAATTCTCCTTTTTTTTTAATAACAGTCATACTTACAAATGCGTGGACATCAACACCACCAACAACAACAAAATCGTTGTGGGACGAGCCTTGCCATATGCATATTGTTATCGAAAGTACATTTGACAGAACTGTGAACTATACACTGCAATATGGTGAACAAGAATACTGTGACTATATGTATGGAATGTACACAGAAGGATGGTACAAATTTAGTGGAAATGAGAATGTATTATCAAAACCTCCAAAACCAGGACAGTGTGGTTCATCTACTCCTGTATGGTTTAATGGTAACGTGTCTTTTTTCTAACTTGTATTTAAAAGATCCTTTGCATGCTAATTTGACAGCAATTTCAAATCAGAAGAGAACAGTATAACAAAAATACCGAACTTCAAGGCAAATTCAAAAAGGGAAAGTCCATAAAAACTGACAAAATCAAACGCTATCAATCAACGGAACAAGTGAAAAACAACTGCCATATTCCTGACAGGTATTTTCCAAAGAAAATGTAGGGTTAAACCTGGTTCTATAGCTAGATAAACCTCCCACTTACATGACAGTTGTTGATAGTTTCGTTATATTGACAAAATTGTGTGAGCAACCCGAACAGACATAATAGGTTAATGTGCAATAATTGGGATCCAGCAGCCAAAACTATGTAAACATTCATCACATACATACAAAACAACTGACTAAAAAATTTAAACAAATATAAAAAATAATCGAATAAAGACGCATACAGAAAAGGTGTAGTAGAATGTAAATTTGACAATGAAGTCAACAAAAAACGTTTTTGTCGTTGATAGTACATATCGCATATTGTATACACTTTCTCGATAAAGTATAAAAGTAAGTAAATATAAATACAAGGGTAAACAAAATGAAAACAAAACTGTAAAAACCCTTTGTGTCCGAATAGCACCTCAGGACCCACCTGCACCAGGAATGCATAAAGTTAAAAAGTCAAAAAACCAATGGCGGGATGCATAAATACCGAGTCACCTGAAAAGTCACACGTACAAAAGAAATATAATAGCACGAAGACAACTAACGGGAAAACTAGAGTAAAATAAAATTGTTTCAACATTTTGATATTTTTACAAATGAGTAAATATCTTTTCGACACTTCATTGACCACTTATTTATTTCTATTTTTATCATTCTTTAAACAGGACAATATCCTACGACTTATGCTGAAATATTAACATTAGAAGCTTGTATGGTCGTGAATGGTACAGATTGTGAACAGAGCTGGAATGTGTCTGTGATGCATTGTGATGAATACAATGTTGCATACATAGGGTCGCCCCAATATTACATTAACACTGCCTGCGGAAGATACTGTATGGGTATGTTGTTTTTTTTTTTTTTTTTTTTTTAAATTTCAGAATTATTCGAAATTTCCATAGTAAACATTACTCATGACCACTGAAAGGCTTTACATTAATACATGCAATTACTTAGAGAAAAAACATCGATAAAAGTAGAAAGTAGATATAGTCAATAACACAGCAACTAAATGAAAGAAAAATCTTAATGTTTGTGACCACAACAACGTATATTTGACTGCATAACACCGGCTACAACGAAAACTGATAAAATCAATGCTCTTTTGAATCAAGACTATACAGTTGTGACTATGTAATAGCATCTGTTCAGGGGCGTAGCTGGACTTAAATAAAGTGCAATCATAACTATCGCCGAACGAAGCGAGGCGAATTTTTTTTTTGGACCATTTTATGCAGAAAATGATAAATTTTTCGGGCATCTTCCCGGTATGCCATTCTTATGAAATTCACATCACTCATTCACGCCAAAACTCCTATTTTGGGAATATTTGTGGACTTTATAGTGATTCGGCAAGGGAGGAGGCTATGGACCGCTCAAAGTCCCCAGCTGGTCCAGGGTAGCACCCTAGTCGGGGATCCAGGGCAGCACCGTGGACGGTGGACTGGTCCAGGGAAGCGAATCCCCATGAAGCTCCGGGCATATGAGTAATTACAGTGACTGATTTGAACATGAAACATACCCTATCTGTTTCTTACTATACTATATTTTCATGAAACGATAGTAAAAGTCTAGTGAGTTCCGTAATTTGCTGCTTATATTGTTAACATGGTTATTTTCAAATATAAGATAAATTTTATAAAACAGGAAGATCAGGAAGAGTCGACAACCGAAGCGTTAATCAATGGACAATTGACAAACCCGGGAACAGATAAGACACAAAAGGAGAAACAAAAACATTCAACATTGAAAACTAAACACAGATGAAAAACACGGACCAAGAAAACAATGTGGCGACATCCGGTGCTCCTGAAGGGTAAGAAGTTCCTGCTTCTTGCAAGACACCCGTAGTGTTTCTCACTATGGTCATTCTCAAATCAAAGGAGAGGTTTCTACGACAACGGTAGAAGGTCATTTGGGACACAGATACCCCAGGTGAATAAATAGTCTTTTGGACGAACGGACAATGGGAATACGAAATCTAACGGCCACTTTAAAGTCTTGACTTATAAGTAAGGGATATAAATCTAAGATGTTTTCAAGGGGATTGTATTGAGCCTGTATTATTAAATGTTAATACTGCATGTAAGACTTAAAGTATAGTTAATATCGAAAGTCCATATATCTATTTTTTGCCAAAGCAAATGATCGCAGAACTCTCTCGGTGTTGATATCCATTTCTTTGTAAACATGTATGAGCGCCAACGAAGATAGTCTGTCCTGTACCATGGTTGAACGGAGATAAGTTTTCGGTCGCCGTAATGCACTAAATGATCGTTCAGTAGTTGATGTACTTACTGGCATTGTAACTAGAATTGAGAAGATTGCGAATATTGAAGGATATAGTTCCTTATTCGTCACTGCTAGAGACGACATCAGAGATTTGGGCTTTAAACACCGCCCGACACGATAATCAGTAAATCTGTACAGACTAAAGACTATCCGTAATTCAATTTCAGAATTTTTTTTTGGGTAAAAAAAATGTGCAAGCAAATGATTTTTTGCGTAAAGGCAGCTACGCGCCTGCTGTTGTTGTTTTTACAAAACTGTCATAGATTCATATGTGTTTTAGCATAACCACTGTTAAATTATGCCCACAAAAAGAAAGCTAAATTATTTAGTATCAAAACAAGGAATTCCTATGTAAGAAAAGAAATAGTTTATCAAATTTTTGTTGTGTTCACCTGAAGATAATGGGAGACGTATTTTCGATTTTCACTAACAACTTATTTTAAAATCCTTTAACTAAATTCGTCCTTCTAACTACTTGCGATAAAACATCAACCTTCATCTTCATGTGGGAGGGGCATTTCTTTTTTTGGTGAAAAACATTTTTTTTTCAATCTAATTTAAAAAACAGTTTATTTTTAAATAACATACAGGAATAAGAACAAAAAGTTTTATTTATCATAGTGTCGTTCGTCGATTAGTTTGACGGTATTCAAAGTGCGTTGCAATTCCAAAGCGAAATGTACAATTCGGAAATATCTGGTTGAAAATTAAACTTTACTTAGATTTACTTCTACTAGGGGTGTCTAATGACATGACCTTCCCGTGAGGGTCTCACATGTCGGTTCTAGATTTACCGCAGAACAATCCCTTTTAAATAAGACAGTCCGTGCGTGACCCTTCGACTATTTGTGTATTTCATTGGCTATGTTCTATCAAATTACTGAGAAAATATTTTTCCATTTGCATGTCTGAAGGCAATTTGTCTTCAATTAAGACAACAGCAGGTTATCGATGTTCAAATACCGTGAATATAGATTATAAAGAGACAAAGCAAGGTAACAAACACAAACTGATAGAATCGCATCAACTCCAAAAGGAGCAAGACCTCAGGCTGGTGCTTCGATAGAGTAAGCGTCTCCTGCTACATATCCGTGCATAACTCGCCATACGAATCCACACTCAGTCAAAATGTCAAATCATTTTTGAATTAAATTTGTTCGATTTTATGTTCTGTAAATTAAAGCAAAACAGGACTTCAGAACAGACACTGGTGAAATAAAACTGATATCGTTGGAGCTCTTCAATATTTAATGCAAAACTTGCAGATGTTCCTTCATATTAAGTATTTCTGTAAATGAAGAGTCTAAAGATGCATACACGACACTAAACACTCTCTTAACAATTTTATGTTGAACTTTTAAAATTCTTGGAATAATTAGGAATATCAATTATGTCTCGGTAAACTCTTTTTTAAATACAAATTACGCAAGTAAATTTGAATTTGACTTAATGAGTCAATATGTTGTGTTAAAATTGCAAAATCAACGCATAAATTACAAATACTATATAAATGTAAATGAAATCTATATTTTTTTATGTAGACTAGTTGGCCGAGTAATCTATGGCGCTGGATACAGTGCAGCCGGTGAAGCCATTGTGTCACAGGAGCAGGGGTTCGAATCCCGTAAAGGAAGAACAAAAATTTAATAACGCAAATTTGCAGAATTAACATTGTTGGGCTAGATTTCAGACGAAGTGTCTATAAATTATGATGTTAGCCCTGTATAACCATAGATTATCTACTCCAAGGGAAACTTGGGAATATAAATATGGTCACTTTCGTCTTCTTCCGACCGGCAGTAAAACCCTTGCCAAAGTGGGGCGTCCGTTTGGCCGTGAGAGGATGTACAAGTACGCAGCCACGTCCGGTCAGAATGGGGACGTTAAATCCGATGCCTCGTGTAGAGAGAGTGGCACGTTACGAACCCTTGCAACAACTCTTTGAGGGTCCGTAGGTGACCTGTTGCAAGGCGAAATTTCTGTCCCTATCACATATACCCTATTTTCCAGTGGCAGTCCCGACCTTCATCCTGGACGGCTTCTATTACAAAACCTACCTATTGAATTTATTGTTAATTTGTTCTCGTCCTGAACATGCATGCAATATTTGCCACTAACTTTGTTGGGCTAAATGTTAGACGAAGTATACATGTACTATATGTATGGTAAGGAGCATTTCTATTCTCTTTCGAATCGACTACAAATGCAATTCTTCTAAAATTCTTATGTCATATTTTGGGTAGAAATAAACAATATTCAATTGGGAGACGGCGACATTAATTTTTGACAGTAAATATAGAAATCAACGACAACACATTATCAACGTCTCAAACAAGGCTTTATACGGCCAATGACTGTATCAAGTAAACGTTTATATACATGTATACGGTAATTCATTTTGACTGCACAAACAGCACAGTTGCAATATAAATCAAATTTGAATATGACTGTTAAAAGAACATGTGCTTTATGCTCAATAAATAAAATGCATGTGAGTTAATATGCACAGTTTCATAATTAAAATTTACAGAATCTACAGCTGATCCCTGCTCCAACTTCAGCACTATAGACTATGACTACACACGACACCAGGACTATTACGATTATTCGTACAACTGTGATTCCTGGTCTGGAGGATGGTATTATTTTGAAGGAGGTTATAGCTTATCAACGACTCCGGCAACTCCCGGACAGTGTGGATCAAGTAATCCAGTTTGGATGAGTGGTATGCTTTTAAAAGACACAACTATTTTTGAAGGTTTTAAAATTATGGTAGGGTGATTTTGTCTTTCTTATTTTCCTTGACAAACATATCATAATTGTAATGTTTGAGATATATCAGCCTGTCACTACTTTACTGTCAGAATAGCAGTCAGAATAGCAACTTCGGGTATTATCAGATTTCCCTTAACCAAGGTTATTCATAGCAGGGGCGGATCTAGGATTTTAGGTTAGGTGGGGTGGGTGGGGGTGGGGTGGGGTGGGCGCAAACTTAAATTTTCGCCGATCGGAGCGAGGCGAAAATTTTTATTTAGCTGAGAACTCATGCTTTGCAAATTTTAGGGAGGGGGGGGCACGCCCACCACGCCCCCGCCTGAATACGCCCCTGCATATGAAAACCCTTCCCGAGTGTGATTGTTAGATTTTTTTTTCGAAATTGAGAATACATTTCTTTTTTACATTGACTTGTACTGATCCCACTTCAAATATGAATTTATTGTTACTCGTATCGAAAAACGTTTGTATAACACGTTGAAATGAAAGAAACCATATTTCGAAGACATGTTCAAATAGAGCATACTTATTTATTTCACTTACATAGATCAGTCTTATCGTTCTCATTCAAATATGAATACAGATCAGTGTTGTAATCTGTTAGATGAGCTTTGCCTTTTATTTATTTCGTTTACGATGTAGTTGTAACAATAAAAATAACTATTCACATTTGTATTTTGGAATGCAGGACCGATTCATGTGGATGATACGATCACGGATTACCTCCAAGCTTGTGAAGCAGAAAATTGGTCAGAATGCGCCTACACCTGGAGTGTACCCGTACTGAAATGTGGAACGCTCGATATCATGTATCTAGGACAAAAAGCAATGTGTGGTAGATATTGTCTCGGTATGTAGGATCTATAACTCCACTATGAACACTGTAAATATCTCTCATATTATTAAAAATCCCCTGTTGAATCAGATTTAGTCGCTGCTACTAACTTGAATTGTTAAATTGTACGTTTCGTTTTTGTGACATTACCAGTGGTCATAACGTATCATCGTCAATATCTTTGCTGAAGTTAGAATTATGAATCCTAAACAATGTACTATGCTCATGATGATAATTGACGGCGGCGTACTAATGGAAAGATAATATAGATTATAAATCCGTCTATATTTGAATATCAATGTGTCATGAGTTTGATATTGATGTTTCCCTCTTTGAAAATACATCTTGTTATTTTTATAATTAAATTACAATTCCTTCCTTTTTAGAGTCACAAAACAGTTCTGAAATATCTACAACGTCATCGTATGTTTGGGATGATCCTTGTCACATGCACACTGTGGTTGAAAGTAGCTTTGATAGAACTGCAAATTATACATTACAACACGGAGAATACGAGAACTGTGATATGTATGGTATCGACTTCAACGGATGGTACAAATTTAGTGGAAATGAGGATGTATTAGCTAAACCTCCAAAATTAGGACAGTGTGGTTCAGATACACCTATCTGGTTTGATGGTAACGTTCTTTTTATTTACAGCTTTGTAATTACAAAGCGATACATTTGAGAATAGAACAATGTGTTTTAACGTTACTGATTTTCTATGAAAATATGACTTTATTTGTACTTGATTATTTCTTGCAAAAACTTGTACATTTTATATGACGAGTCTGAAAACTTTCTTTCCAAAAATTATTTCCTTATCTGTAAATGTAATTGATTATGTTTACAGGAGCATATCCAACGACTTACGCTAAGATGACCACACTGACGGCATGCATGGTTGTAAATGATTCGGATTGTAATCTCAGTTGGAATGTGTCTGTAATGCACTGTGATGGATATAACGTTGCTGATTTGAGGGCACCTCCGTATGAAATAAATTTTGGATGTGGAAGGCACTGTATGGGTAAGAAGATTACTAACCGTGTTGTTCCACGACTTAGGTATTTCGAATAGCAAGCATGACCTGCAAAAGAGTCAATTGAATGGACATTGAAAAAGTAGCTAGCTTGCATTAATTTGTAAATAAAAGCACACAATTGTTGATGATCTAATATGTTTTTTTATAACTTGTAACACGACTCCATTGGCAAAGTTTTACATTAGTATCTAAATAGTTGAACTACTTCCGCGTTATCTGAGGTTAAAACATTTTTAGTTCACCTGGTCTAAAAGGCTAAGTGACCTTTTCTCATCACTTAGCGTCCGTCATCCGTCGTCGTCGTCGTTGTTAACTTTTACAAAAATCTTTCCTCTGAAACTACTGGGCCAAATTCAACCAAACTTGTCCACAATCATAATTAGGGTATATAGTTTTAAAAAATGTGTCCGATGACCCCGCCTGCCAACCAACATGGCCGACATGGCTAAAAATAGAGCATATGAGTAAAATGCAAGTTTTGTCTATTATTTTGTAAATAGAGAAAATTTGACTAAGCAGATATGTTCAGAATGTTGAGCTCTACCAATTGTCTATATACGTCAAAACTGTCAGACGACTTCTTATAGGAGTAATTGTCCTTAAATGACAAATTTTATCCTTTTTTACATTTTTGCCTACTATCTTGAAATCTATAATAGATAGAGAGAAATTGCAAAAATGATCAGCAAGACGAGTTCTACAAATAAATGTCATGGTCGAAATCGTCAAACGACTCTTTATTAGAGTAGTTGCCCTTTGATGACGATTTTTAGTCCCCTACCGACAAAGTCGAAGGGACTTTAGGTTTGCACTCCGTCCGTCTGTCTGTCTGTCCATCAGTCAGTCCGGCAAATCAGTTTTCCACACTTTTTTCTTCGTCCTTGAAGACATTTTTTTCTTCGTCCTTGAAGATATTGATTTGATATTTGGTGTATTGTTTTATCATGACAAGTTACAGATCAAGTTCGAATTTTGTTCCGGTCTGATGATTTTGTGCAGAGTTATGGTCCTTGGACAGAAAATTCACTCAAATAATCAGTTTTCCGCATTTTTTTTCGTCATGCTTGAAGATATTGATTTAATAAATAGTATATAGTTTTATCATGACAAGTTACAGATCAAGATCGAATTTTGTTCTGGTTTGATGATTTTGTGCAGAGTTATGGTCCTTGGACTTAGAAAATTCACTCAAATAATCAGTTTTCCGCATTTTTTTTCGTCATGCTTAAAGATATTGATTTAATAATTGGTATATAGTTTTATCATGACAGGTTACAAATCAAGTTCTAAGTTTGTTCCGGTCTAATGATTTTGTGCAGAGTTATGGTCCTTGAACTTAGAAAATTCACTCAAATAATCAGTTTTCCTCATTTTTTCGTCATGCTTGAAGATATTGATTTAATAATTGGTATATAGTTTTAACATGACAAGTTACAGATCCAGTTCTAATTTTGTTCCGGTTTGATGATTTTGTGTAGAGTTATTGTCCTTGGACTTAGAAAATTCACTCAAATAATCAGTTTTCCTCACTTTTTCGTCATGCTTGAAAATATGGATATGATAATTGGTATATAGTTTTATCATGACAAGTTACAGATCAAGTTCTAAGTTTGTTCCGATCTGATGATTTTGTGCAGAGTTATGGTCCTTGGACATAGAAAATTCACTTAAATAATCAGTTTTCCATATTTTTTTTCATCATGCTTGAAGATATTGACTTGATATTTGTTGTATAGTTAACACCATGACAAGTTATAGATCAAGTTAGCATTTTGTTCCAGTACAATGAATTTTTAACCGGCAGGGGACTATGTATTGCCATGCAATACTCTCAGAATGCTTGTTACCAATTTTTTGCGTTTGTGCCTTATATCTTTAAAATTACAATAGATAGATAGAAACATCCGAGGACTCTTTATTGGAGTTATAGCCCTTTAATGACGATTTGTTTTTACCATTTTTTTGCGTTTTGCCTTATATGACAAAAATCATAATAGATAAATAGACACTTTAAATCACAAAAATTATTAGCAAGGCCAGATCTACTAAAAAGTAAATTTTTCCGATATAGTTAGTAGACTGTCACTCTTTATAGGAGTGATTGCCCTTAAATGAGAATTTTTTTTACCCTTTTTTGTGTTTTGAGCAAAAACTCAAGATGAAAGTGGATAGAAAGCTATAAGCGTCATTGAAAAATATAGCCTTGGTATAATTTATAATAGGGGGTGATATGAATGAAACGTTTAATGTAAAGGATAGAAAAAGTCATAGAAAAATCAACAAAAAATAAAAATTAAGACAAATGGGCTGAAAACTAAAAGGTATTGATATTTGAAGAGTAATAAATCCAAATAAAACACAATATACCTGGAAAAGAAAAAAATAATGAAGTAGCTAGTAGAATTGATTATTTTCTAGTTAGTCAAGATGTGAGACCAAGGGTACTCCACACTTATATAAGACCTGCTACAATTCAATATACAGACCACTTAGCGATTTCACTTAAAATTAATCATTGTCAAGGGAAGAAAGGAAAGAGATATTTCAAATTAAACACCAACAATAGTATTCTTAAAGACGAATCATACAAAATGAAAATAAATACTTTAATAGATAAATATGAAAAATTAAGAAGCAGAAAAAGCTTAGCAATCTTGTGAGATCTGTTTAAATAGAGATAAGGGAGAAAACTATTGAACATTGTAAAATTAAAGCTAAACATAAAAGAGATGAAATTGAAAAATTAGAACAAGAACTAAAACTTTTGAATGAAATTCATGATAACAACCTTAATGAAAAGAAAAATTATTTGCCGAACATAAGTGATTCAATAAAGAAAACCAAAGAAACGCTACAAACTCTATATTCTGATAAAATAAAAGGGCAACAAATAAGATCAAGAGTTAAATGGATAGAAGAAGCCGAAAAAAATACGAAATATTTCTTGGGATTAGAGAAATCTAGACAGACAAGGAAAAATATTACTGCTATTAGGGACAGTGGAGGGGAAATAACTGAAAATCAAGGTAAAATATTAGAAACGGAGAGGAATTATTATGTAAATTAATATACGTCAACTATGTGTAAATTTAGGCTTAAATTAAAATATTGTTTGTTTGCAGTTTACCGACCGACCTTCGAAAATCCGCCCGACTGTGAAAATTTTATTGCTTTTAATTTGAAGAAATTATTTTTAATACTTCTATTGACTCAATCCGGAATTTCGGGTCGTTTCCGGAATTCATTTAAAGTCTCGGTCAATTACACGTTTGAAGTTTGTTTTTTCTTCCCTTCCTGTCAAGCGTTCATCGGACCCTTTAATGGTAAAGCACATGGAGATTGTTTACAGGTATCCACGAAGTCATGGAGGAGTACTTTATTCTGTCGTCTTCTGTCAGTTTTTAATAATAAGACAAATAATACACAGCAAAGTTTAATAGTAAACTGTTTATACTGATTCAGGCAGACTTGCACATGGAATGACGATCATATCATTGACGATATGATGCAGCACCGGATATTCTAGTCCTATATTATAAGACTTCGGAGTTTCATATCATTTACATTCAACGTTTTTATAGTAAAAAAAAATATCCGATAAAAAACGTTGAATGTAAATGATATGAAACTCCGAAGTCTTATATTATAGGACTACGGATATTCATAAAACCGACACGATAACCGTTTCTGTCTCAAACAAATCGGATACAGAATCTTTTTAGCATGACTTTATGGAACCAATATCAGTGGTTCAACAATTCGACAGCAGCCTGAAGTATGCCATATTTTCTTTAAATCGTTGTGAAGACGACAAAGATGAAACCACTCCTCCGTGACTTCATGGATACCTGTAAGCACGTCTGTACGGTGGAAGGGCGCATTTGAAATGTTAAATCAATAAGAAGCCACACAAACTACACAAAGATGTAGAGAAAATGAATGGTTGGCTTGAAAAATAAATATATTTTCTCTATATCAAATCTATCTTTGATTGCAATGAGTATGCTCCTTTAGGATAAGGGGGCTGTCCCACTCATTGCAGTTATTCTCTCTCTTACAATATTAAATATACCCAAACTGTGTGAATTGAATTGAAACATGTTCTTATGTCATGAGCTATGCTGCTATTTTTTTATGCAGTCAAAACATTTCTGTACAGACCATTTACTTTTAATGGGGTGGTATGGATTTCACCCCAAAGCTAGTCTTAAGATTTTTGTTGGTTTTAATTAAAGCCTGGCATCAACATATCTTTAAAAATTTAACCTTATTACATATAATCAAATAAAGTTAAAAATATGAAAACAGTCTGATGTCTAATATATTTTTTAAGTTGTCTTTTTTTTTGTCAATTGAGGAAGATTTAATGGTTGATTTTTTTTAACACACTCCTACATTGTCTTTTGAATCTTTAATATCTACATTTTTCTGATGCAAATACTCTACTCATGAAAACATTCTAGTAAAGATGCATATATGTCAGTGAATATGTTTCTTTACAACAATTCTAGTCATTCCTTGCTTATAAGTGTTCCAATATTTCATAATACCATATATATTTTTTTTGTCATAAATTGTATAATTACACTATATTAAGTTTCAGTTTTGGTTATAAAGGTTTTTACCTGAAAATGCCTGTTCATTTCATGTTGGCTTTCAGTGTTGTTTGAAAATGTTTTTTCTTCACAAGAAACTTGGTTTATACATGTAACTGCTTGTTTAAACTTTATTTTGGCTGATAAAATAAAATATTTTTCCTACCTACCAACCCTGCAGTCTGAAGGTACAGTCGGAAAACTGCAAACAAACATATTTTTAAGGTTGGCCTTATATACGTCAACCAAGCCAGAATTGAGAGAAATTGAAAATTATATTGAAAATACAAAAATAAACTACAAACTAACTACACACGAAAGTAATGAAATTGACGGGAAGCTGACAATAGAGGAATGTACAAAATCTGTCTTTAAAATGAAACTTAATTCACGTGTCAGACCACCAATTACTCCCTCTAATTTAGAACGTAAAAGTAGCCCTACTCTGACACAAAATAGTGCTTTTGATGTCCTTGTTTACTTAAACTAACCAACAAATTTGCAGAAATGAAACTTTTGGTGAAAGAGAAATATATGTAGACCATTTTGAGCCAAAATTTACTTGTCTATGAGTTTGCATTAAAAATTGAGGATTAATGCGCTCCATAGTATACTAATTTAAGATTTCCAGAAAACCAGGGGTTATTTTTGGAGTACCTCTTTTTGAAGGTCAGTTTTTTTGTTAGAAGGCTTTAAAGGTATGTTGAAAATTGGCATGCAGAAAGCTAATACATGTACAATTCAGGATATACCTGGTTTCTATGAAGTTAAACTTAAGGTAAAATATTTAGAAAGCTGTGAAAATTGCAAAATTTGGTTGAACAGATAGGGATATTTAATTGGTGGTCTGACACCTTTAAGTGAAATGCGGTGAAACCCCAAAATCAGAAAACGATTGATTTTTTTTGTCTTAACTGATCAATTGAAATGATAGTTGCCACATTTCAATCTTTTTGGGCAAAAGTCAGATATTGCAAATTTAGAGCCTTAAACCTGAATTTGTGCTATTTTTAGCTTTTCCCACCTGACAATTTGCTTTCATATAAAAAATGTCCTAAATTGTTATAAATGGACAGTAAGTTGTTTCTGTGGTGTTAAACATTAAAACATAGGTTGTTTACTACCCCAAAAATTTGTCGTCATGAAGATTTAATGAAATTATTTGATTTTGCCCTTATATCATTGCGTCATACCATGTATTTGGCAGATAACATAGCCTGATGTAAACACTGCATAAACTCACAAAATCCTATTTATAATCTCAAATGAAAGTTTTATACCTTAAATTTTATTGACTGATAGTAAAAAAAAAAACACTTAAATCACCATGACCGCACTTTTAATCAGTTAATAGTCCCATTACTGACACCAGGTGACAAAGGGGGTCAATATTCCTTGACTCTTCAATACCTTGGAATTTTTACTAGACTAATTGTAAAAATTGTGGAAAGTCTTTAAAGTAGAATAACAAACAAGGAAAATCCACAAAACTGATCTTGATATTGAAAGTTTATGTTCCTGTAGTCCAAAATGAAATTTTCAGGTATTTTTCTATCAAAGTCATACATTACAGTCAGTTTAAATTGAGCTGTGAAATTTGTAATATAAGTCGCATTATGCTCAGATAGGCTGTTTTAACTACAAATTGACTAAGGATTAAGAATAAAGCAAAACAAAAGATTTCTGATCAACTTTTTGTCTCTTTAGGTGTCAGACCACCAATTACTCCTCTAATTTAGAACGTATGTAAAAGTAGCCCTACTCTGACACAAAATAGTGCTTTTGATGTCCTTGTTTACTTAAACTAACCAACAAATTTGCAGAAATGAAACTTTTGGTGAAAGAGAAATATATGTAGACCATTTTGAGCCAAAATTTACTTGTCTATGAGTTTGCATTAAAATTGAGGATTAATGCGCTCCATAGTATACTAATTTAAGATTTCCAGAAAACTAGGGGTTATTTTTGGAGTACATCTTTTTGAAGGTCAGTTTTTTTGTTAGAAGGCTTTAAAGGTATGTTGAAAATTGGCATGCAGAAAGCTAATACATGTACAATTCAGGATATACTTGGTTTCTATGAAGTTAAACTTAAGGTAAAATATTTAGAAAGCTGTGAAAATTGCAAAATTTGGTTGAACAGATAGGGATATTTAATTGGTGGTCTGACACCTTTAAGTGAAATGCGGTGAAACCCCAAAATCAGAAAACGATTGATTTTTTTTGTCTTAACTGATCAATTGAAATGATAGTTGCCACATTTCAATCTTTTTTTGGGCAAAAAGTCAGATATTGCAAATTTAGAGCCTTAAACCTGAATTTGTGCTATTTTTAGCTTTTCCCACCTGACAATTTGCTTTCATATAAAAAAAATGTCCTAAATTGTTATAAATGGACAGTAAGTTGTTTCTGTGGTGTTAAACATTAAAACATAGGTTGTTTACTACCCCAAAAAATTTGTCGTCATGAAGATTTAATGAAATTATTTGATTTTTACCCCTTATATCATTGCGTCATACCATGTATTTGGCAGATAACATAGCCTGATGTAAACACTGCATAAACTCACAAAAATCCTATTTATAATCTCAAATGAAAGTTTTATACCTTAAATTTTATTGACTGATAGTAAAAAAAACACTTAAATGACCATGACCGCACTTTTAATCAGTTAATAGTCCCATTACTGACACCAGGTGAAAAAAGGGGGGTCAATATTCCTTGACTCTTCAATACCTTGGAATTTTTTACTAGACTAATTGTAAAAAATTGTGGAAAGTCTTTAAAGTAGAATAACAAACAAGGAAAAATCCACAAAAACTGATCTTGATATTGAAAGTTTATGTTCCTGTAGTCCAAAATGAAATTTTCAGGTATTTTTTCTATCAAAGTCATACATTACAGTCAGTTTAAATTGAGCTGTGAAATTTGTAATATAAGTCGCATTATGCTCAGATAGGCTGTTTTTAACTACAAATTGACTAAGGATTAAGAATAAAGCAAAACAAAAGATTTCTGATCAACTTTTTTGTCTCTGTAAGTGAAATGCGGTGAAACCCCAAAATCAGAAAACGATTGATTTTTTTTTGTCTTAACTGATCAATTGAAATGATAGTAGCAACATTTCAATCTTTTTTTGGGCAAAAAGTCAGATATTGCAAATTTAGAGCCTTAAACCTGAATTTGTGCTATTTTTAGCTTTTCCCACCTGACAATTTGCTTTCATATAAAAAAAATGTCCTAAATTGTTATAAATGGACAGTAAGTTGTTTCTGTGGTGTTAAACATTAAAACATAACGTATGTAAAAGTAGCCCTACTCTGACACAAAATAGTGCTTTTGATGTCCTTGTTTACTTAAACTAACCAACAAATTTGCAGAAATGAAACTTTTGGTGAAAGAGAAATATATGTAGACCATTTTGAGCCAAAATTTACTTGTCTATGAGTTTGCATTAAAAATTGAGGATTAATGCGCTCCATAGTATACTAATTTAAGATTTCCAGAAAACTAGGGGTTATTTTTGGAGTACATCTTTTTGAAGGTCAGTTTTTTTGTTAGAAGGCTTTAAAGGTATGTTGAAAATTGGCATGCAGAAAGCTAATACATGTACAATTCAGGATATACTTGGTTTCTATGAAGTTAAACTTAAGGTAAAATATTTAGAAAGCTGTGAAAATTGCAAAATTTGGTTGAACAGATAGGGATATTTAATTGGTGGTCTGACACCTAATACAACACCGGGTATTGATGATCTTCCAATTGAATTTTATAGATTTCCAACACTTTGCTGTAGATGTCTTTAATCATTGTTATGAAAAAAAAAGAATTGACGAATTAACAGAAACTAGGATTAATTACCGTTATTTACAAGAAAAACGACCCATTAAATTTAGATAATTATAGACCAATTACTTCATTAAATGTATATACCAAAATTATAGCATATTCTCACAAAGACTTAAACCAGTATTGCATAAAATTATTTACAGTGATCAAAACGGCTATGTATATATATATATGGGTTTAATATTAGACAAATGCAAGATATTATAGACTAGTTAGAAAAATTAAATGTAGATGGAGCAATCCTTTTTTTAGATTTCACAAAGTCATTTGACTCGCTAGAATGGGAATTTATGTATTGTTCTTTTTTGGCTTTCAGAAATCTTTATTGAAGTGGATAAATACGTTATATACAGTGTTACGCCAGAAAATCGCCTTTTAATTGTAGCCAACAAAAGATACAAATCAATAATAAAATTTAACAATATTTATTATACACTAGTTTACAAGAAGTGCTACACAAAGAGTAATGTCAACTTAACTGTCAAAATATGAATCCAATCTTTTTATCTTTTCTTTATCCGGAAATCTTCTCGGAATCCACAGAATATTATATCAAATAGGTCACAATCTAGTGGTAGCACGGTAGTATTTGCATTCCGGAATTTAGGTTGCTCTTTTGTGTACCCTACTTAAGTCAATGTATCTGAACAGTGTGATTGGACAAAAAATACAGTATCAACTGAACATACTTTCCCAAACTGAGGGATGAATCAGGTATAGAAAAATATGAAAGAATTTTACATACAGGTGAAAATGAATTTTGAGAATTTTTAATTTTGTATTCACTGCATGATAAAAGACCTAAAAGATCTAGTGGCCTTAGGTTTTAAAATAGCAAAAAGTAAACGGTCATGATACATATTTAAATTTATTTCTGATTAGTATAATGAAAGTACTTCAGTTAACTGTGTATGTAGAATTTTTCGCCGTGTTAGAAAGTGGTGAAAATCCTAAAAGGCTATCATTATCCCTTATGGGCCAGGAAATACTACCGTGCCACCTTAACTGGGATATATATGTTAACACTAAATCAATAAAGGTATTTTTTACCTATGCAATTTGTAAGTTTATCAATAAAAAGTTGATTAAGGGCAAGTAGAATAAAACAGCCCTTAAATTTCACCCTGGGAGTGAAAATTGCTGATTCAGCAAATTTTGCCTGATCTGTGGGTACTAATGTTAAAATTTACCTAGAAAGTAAAATTTCTTTATTTTTAAGTAACTTGCAATACATTTTAATTATAAAGTTTCGCTTTAACTTTCGCAGTGTCTGACACATGTGCAACAACTGGAATTTGAGACGCAACATATTTTAGTTGCCTGTACGTCCTATAATTTTCACCGTAATAAATAAAGTGCATAGTTTCTTATTTTTTCCACACAAGTACAGTTATACTAGTTTTCTTCAGGTTTAATTTGTAGTTCTGTGGTAACATGACACCAGTAAAAAGCTTTTTTGGAACTAGTAAGTGGTTAAGGGGTCCTTACTTATTCATTTAGCCCTCATATTTAGCTGAAATAGGGATAGCATTAGGGGTTTCTTTACATTGACAAGATAATTTTTTGGACAAAGAATGTGATTAGGATTGTATATCAGCAAGATTAAATAGTTTATTCATTTTCCATGCAAATGGCATTAATTGTTTTAATTTTCTGACACTGAAAAGCACAATAAATGTAAATTGATTATGTAAGGGGACATAATTTAACTTAATGCATACATGAGAAATAGACAATCAGTCAACTTAGAGATATATTCTAGTACATGTACAGTCAAATTTTTTTTAGAATAATAGTCAACTGCCATCTAAAGAACCTTGTTGTATTGCCTTCATAATCTGGAAATGCTCAATGGAATGTAAGGCATGCTGTAAAATGTGGAATGGACTCTACTATCATTTTTCATGATTTGGTGCTTAAACTGTTTCTTTTAGTCAGATTAACTATAAATAGAGTTGGCAATCCAATATACCTCCTTAATCACCATGTTTTACTTCTGTGTTGATTTGAAACATCATGTATTTGGGTTTTGTTCACTCCTTAAGTAAAAATGGTAAGATGAAAAAAAAGTGAAAATATGCCAGCTGGGGTAGGGGTATAATCTTTGATATTTTTTTGGTAAGAAATAAGTGCAGACTAGTATTCTTTATTGTATATAGATATAAGAAGATGTGGTATGAGTGCCAATGAGACAACTCTCCATCCAAGTCAAAATTTATAAATGTAAACCATTATAGGTCAAAGTACGGTCTTCAACACGGAGCCTAGGCTCACACCGAACAGTAAGCTATAAAGGGCCCCAAAAATTACTAGTGTAAAACCATTCAAACGGGAAAACCAACGGTCTAATCTATATAAAAACGAGAAACGAGAAACACTTATGAACCACATCAACAAACGACAACTACTGAACATAATATGTTTCCTAGTAAGAAGTCTATGCATCATAGGTGTCATGACTGGTTTCAAGTCTGTGATGTTTTGGTTAAGGTAGCACGGTAGTATTTGCATTCCGGAATTTAGGTTGCTCTTTTGTGTACCCTACTTAAGTCAGTGTATCTGAACAGTGTGATTGGACAAAAAATACAGTATCAACTGAACATACTTTCCCAAACTGAGGATGAATCAGGTGTAGAAAATATGAAAGAATTTTACATACAGGTGAAAATGAATTTTGAGAATTTTTTAATTTTGTATTCACTGCATGATAAAAGACCTAAAAGATCTAGTGGCCTTAGGTTTTAAATATAGCAAAAAGTAAACGGTCATGATACATATTCAAATTTATAGTATAATGAAAGTACTTCAGTTAACTGTGTATGTAGAATTTTTCGCAGTGTTAGAAAGTGGCGAAAATCCTAAAAAGGCTATCATTATCCCTTATGGGCCAGGAAATACTACCGTGCCACCTAGTATGATGTAGTTTTCAATAAAAGTGTCAATCCAACTGCTGAGAATGTTGATGTCTATCGATGTCTAGGTCTATCTATATCTATCGGGTCGGCATACTTATATTTATACCCAAACGGAAACTTCTAAAGGATACTACAGATACAGTTAAGTCTGCTCCATATCTTGACTTACATCTAGAAATTGACAATGAGGGTCGGTTGAAAACAAAACTTTATGACAAAAGAGATGATTTCAGCGTCCCAATTGTGAACATTCCATTTCTATGTTGCAACATTCCAGCAGCGCCTGCATACGGAGTATATATCTCCCAATTGATACGATATTCCCGGGCTTGTGTTTCCTATCATGATTTCCTTGATAGAGGATTGCTGCTCACAAGGAAGCTATTAAACCAAGAGTTCCAAATAGTGAAGTTGAAGTCATCCCTTCGTACATTTTACGGACGCCATCACGAGTTGGTTGACCGTTATGGAATAACCGTTTCACAGATGATATCGGATATGTTCCTTATGTCGTAACTACAATACCCTCCCTTTTCACGAATGTGACTTACCGAATTAGCCTATTTATCGGATTTGTAATAACATAAGCAACACGACGGGTGCCACATGTGGAGCAGGATCTGCTTACCCTTCCGAGCACCTGAGATCACCCCAGTTTTGGTGGGGTTCGTGTTGTTTAGTCTTTGGTTTTCTATGTTGTGTCATCTGTACTATTATTTGTCTGTTTGTCTTTTTATTTTTGGTCATGGCGTTGTCAGTTTGTTTTCGATCTATGAGTTTGACTGTCCCTCTGGTATCTTTCGTCCCTCTTCTAGACAACGCTAGAAATTTAAATTACGCATCTTTTGTTATGATCATTCTGGAAACGTTATGTAAGTGAAATAGAAAGTTCTAACCTTTCCATGAGTATCAGTGATTGTTCCAGTGAATTCTAAACTGCATAGTTGTAACACATGTGTATTATTTTGTACACAATATAACAAAATATAATGTAAACATTCTTAGGCCAACTAAATAGATATGATAGTTACAATATCATAACAACAGACATAAAGGGTTGCATATTAAATAATGGCTGGATTTCAAGACCAATCAGCATTGAGCACGGGATCCGTCAAGGGTGTCCCGCGAGTTCTATAATTTTGGTTATTGCTGTTGAAATTTTTGCATGTAGATTAAAAGAAGATAAAAAAATTAAAGGTTTTCAAATTAAACTAGAGAATTAAACCCATACTCTAAAGTTAAGCCAGCTTGCAGATGACACCACTTTATTTTCAAATTCAAAACAAGAAGTTTCATTAACTTTGAATATTATCGAAATTGTTGGATCACTTTCAGGCCTAAAGCTTAATCGAAATAAAACAGAGGGAATATGGCTCGGCAATTTAAAGTCCTGTAAAGATAAGGTTGAAAACATTAAGTGGACACAAGAACCGATAAAAGTATTGGGAATATACTTTGGACTTAATAAAAATGAGTGTAAAAATTAAACTTGCAACGACAATACGAAAAATCTAAAAAAATTATTAAAGACTGGAATAAAAGAAAATTAACTATGTTAGGTAAGATAACTCTTGTTAAATCATTAATCATACCAAATATTACTTATGTTGCATCAGTAACAGAAATTGATAAAGAATACCTAGCAAAATTTAAAAATAATATATAGTTTTATATGGAACAATAAACCAGAAAAAGTTAAAAGAGTTATAATAAGTAAAATTATCATGCTGGCGGGCTTAAAATGATAGACATAGATAAATATATAGAATCCATGAATATTAATTGGGTAAAAAACTTATTGATAATGAAGAACAATCACTCAATTGGAAAGTCTTACCAAAATTTACTTAGATAAATTTGGACAAGAATTCCTTATATTTAAAATAAACTTTAACAATATTAATTTAATTAATAAACTAAAAGAAATCGTTCCACAATTTTACTTAAAATAATCATTTCATGGATAAATTCAAAATCTGAAAAGAATCAGATCGACTATCAAATAAACAGATTAGACAGCAAATTATATGGGGCAATAGATATATCAAATTAAATTGTAAATGTCTTATTTTCAAAAACTGGATAAACAGTAAAATTTTATTTGTAAATGACATAATTGATGATAAAGGAAAATTTAATCAAGAAATGATTTTAGATAAACTATCTTGTCATGCTAATTGGTTTTCGGAATATTCTAAATTGATGAAAGCAATACTAAAAAAAAATTCCTCCAAAGACATTTACATTTCCCTCTTAAATAGATATTATGAGAAGCCAATAGGATTTCAAAAATGGGACAGAATGCTTAATTTAGAAAACAACACAAGTAAAAGAGAACAAATGCTGTACTTTATCTTTTACTATATCAAAGACAATAAATTGAAAAGTTAAGATGGAAATTTATACATTACATTTTACCAACCAATCAATTACTTTTCTCTTGGAAAATAGTTGAAACTCCCTTATGTAATATATGTCATGTCATTGAAGATTATGAACATTATTTTTTGACATGCAAATTTCTGAAATTATTTTGGGATCAAATAAAACTAATACTCGATAAACGTAAAATAGGACATCATATAATATCACTTGCATCACATTTGTATGGATACAAGACAAACGATACAAATTATTACAGTATTAACGATTTTCTAATAATTATACTTTTTACTGTATACAAAGCATATTATATATCCGAGCAAAAAACAAAACAAGTTCATGTGTTTGAAATTTTTAAAAAGGAATTTCTTCAACATTACGAAACATTGATAAATAAAGAAGGCAAATGTGAGAACTTCCAAAATTTGGCTGCAGAAAAAAATAAATTTATGTTCTTAAACTTAAATTTATAATATCATATTATTTTCTTTGTAATCAGTTGCATATTATTTATTAGCTGAATTATGTGTATATATATTGTGTACTAACATGTATAAACCTTATCACTGATATGCTATATACTAACGTTAATGAGGCCGGGATAAGGTACCGGTACTTTATGTATCTCTAACAAATGTAAAATTCAAATAAAATTATAAACCATCAAAAAAAAAAAAAAAAAAAAAAAAAAATTAACTTAAAAAATTAAAAAGGAGAGAAACTAAACAGACTAAATGATCAGCAATACTAGATCAACAAAACAGAGATTTTTGTCATGAATTCTATTCTTGTCTACAATGCTGGAAAGTGTCCTTTGTTAAATATGCACATAGACCTACACGGGCTTTTTAGAGCCTCTAATTGATATTGTATATATCTTACATGTTTAAAAAGATTTGCTTTTCATAATATGTAATTAAATAACAGTTTTACTAAGATTTAATCACCATGTTGTCACAAATTTATCGGTCAACGATCACTATTTAAAATTATTTATATTCCAGCCACTGGCTGCTGGGTATAGATGTTTGCAGCCTCGTTTTTGGCCTCTGTATTGCATGTGCCACACCAAAACTCTTCTTAAATTAATTTCAATTTATATTCTTTGTTTTTGTTGTATTGTAAATGTGTTCGGTTTTAGGTGAAAGAAAAAAAACTATGAATCTAAATATAGTAACTCGATTTCGTGTACAAAACAAACTTATTTTTGTCTTAACAGAATCCCTCGTAGATCCCTGCTCTAACTTCAGTACCATAGCTTATGATTTCACAAGACATCAAGACTATGGTGATTACATCCACAACTGTGATTCATTATTCTCAGGAGGATGGTATTATTTTGAAGGAGGTTATAGCTTATCAACAACTCCAGCGACTCCGGGTCAATGTGGATCAAGATATCCAATTTGGATTAATGGTATGATATAAAGGACACCCTTGCTTTAAGGTTATGTTTAATGATATATTGTTTGATTTTTCCAGTCCATACTAGATAGACCAAGCATAAAAAGTACCTAAGGGTATACATATTTTGATTTATATGCATCTCCGAGTCCTGTTATTGTCAGGTTAGAACTTGTATTTTGTGCAAAGGTATCTTTCAAAAATGATGATGCATATCAAAAACTCAGATGAGTTTAATTATCAGAAAATGAACACAGAAAGAAATCATTGTTGAGGGACTTGTGCTAATTTATGGCTTTTTGGTATTCGTAAAATTTGAATAAAGTTTGAATAAGTTAAATTTAACAAATATCGGCCTTGGGGAAAATTGTGTCTTGAAGAAAAAAAAAAAAAAAAAAATAAGATGATACACAATACAAAATGTATGAGGGTGTAAAAAGTAAATTTGATCGTTGAAGAGAAGGAAGGATAAACATTTTGTTGACTAGGGATTCTGAAAAGTCTCATCATTCTTTTCCTTATTTTGTTTTCTCTATTGACAAATGTTGCGCACTCTTCTATGTTCTATGCTTTTGTAATAAATACTGACATCTAATCAACATATAAATTTGGCAAAGCAGAATCGGGTCAGGTTGAAAACACGGAAATTGAAAACCTTAAAGCATGCGAAGCAGACTATTGGTCAGCATGCGCAAACACATGGAGTGTACCCGTTATGAGATGTGGAACATTCGACATTATGTATCTGCGAGATAAAGGGATGTGTGGTAGATATTGCCTCGGTATGTATTATTTACTTATTACATTGAGCAACTATGTATCCCCATGAAATAATCTAAAATATTATCTTCGCGACCCTAACTACTGTACAATAGTGTTAAGGTACTTACAAACTGCATTTATAAAATTCTATGACGTCAGTCTTTTGTTTAACTATATATTATATTTAAAGATCCACTGGCGTTTGAATTTACATTCTTACTTACGAATATAGTTAAAACTACAAACGAATGCCACTGAGAGGAATCAAACCTACTGCTCGAAGTTCTTTAAAAACAATCATGTCGGGAAGTCACCGCATATATCGACAACCAGAATCAAAATTTTGCTAGTCTGTCACTGATTTTTTTTTTATATCCAATATTTGTTATGTTGTGGCTTGGTTTTTTTAAATATTTGAATTTTTATTTTTTGTACATTATTTCCTGCGGGAATTATTTGGGAAGCGTACGAATGTTTTTTAAACAAAGAAAAGAGTCATAATTTGAAATCAATTACTAAAACTATAGTAGTTTATAAAGTTTATATATAAAATTTTAGTAATGCATTTATACTTAAAAATACTATTATATTTAAAAACTTTGACCTTAAAATCAAAGTTTTATCATTGTAACCAGTTGATAAAATGATTGTATAAAGATGTCATTACTAATGTTTAATATGATAATTAGTGGCGACTTCTGTGAATAATAAAATAAGTTATCCTGATACAATTCTAACAAACCTGTGTCCATGTTGTAAAAAATGTTACATTATATATTAATATTTATCTTGTCATCATATTAAGTCTGACATTTTAAATTTGCATTCCATTCGATTACTTCCAGAGTCACAAAACACTTCTGATATATCTGCAACGTCATCGTATGTTTGGGATGATCCTTGTCACATGCACACTGTGGTTGAAAGTAGCTTTGATAGAACTGCCAATTATACATTAGCACACGGAGAATACGAACAGTGTGATAATATGTATGGTATCTACACAGAAGGATGGTTCAAATTTAGTGGAAATGAGGATGTGTTAACAAAACCTCCAAAACCAAGACAATGTGGTTCAGCTACGCCTATATGGTTTGATGGTGAAGTATTTTCTTTTTAAAAATTCATCATTATCATGACTATAACACTCGGACGGAAAACAACAAATGTATTAACAAAACTGACATAGACTTAGACAATATATTGATTTTTACTTGACTATTTCACGTAGAATTAAAACGACAGAGAAGTTTCAATAAAGTTTAATGAAGACTTAAGATACCTTTTCCATTTTGTAAACTTGTTCAATATTTTCAGAGTTTCAAAATTATAAATTACAGGAGAATATCCTACGACTTATGGTGAAATATCCACTCTGACAGCATGTCTAGTTGAAAATGATACAGATTGTCATCGCAGCTGGAATGTTTCTGTTATGCATTGTGATAGTTACAACGTTGCATACTTAAGGCCACCTCCGTATGACATAAACTATGGTTGTGGGAGGTACTGTATGGGTAAGTAGGTTAAAATCAGTGTTAGGTGGCGACTTTGCTATTTTTAATAGCAAACGTAAAACATACAATTGTTTTATTTATTATTAGAATAAGAATTAGAAAGAAACAAATTTTATTCTTAATCGTTGTTAGTTAGTTTTGCGACTTTTTGCGAATTTGATCTCTTAATGAAAGCACAGAATCGGAATGGTTTGACGGCTTAACCCTGTTGCAAAGTGTTCATGAAGAAGAGTTGCATTGTTATTTGAATAGTCAACACTATCATCCAGTATATTACCAGTTTAATTTTTTGTACCCACATGGCATTGCAGTCTTGTGATTCGTTTGGCTACAGTTTACTTCGTTAAGAATAAACAAGAAATCTATAGTTTTAAATGTTTGAAGCACAAGCATGCAAAACATCTTTAAGCAAGTTTGTTTTCTTTACAGAATCCAACACAGACCCATGCTCTAACTTCAGTACTATACGATATGATTCCACAAGACATCAGGACTACTACGAATATATGTCCAACTGTGATTCCTTCTATTCAAATGGATGGTATTATTTTGAAGGGGGTTATAACTTGTCAACAACTCCAGCATATCCCGGTCAGTGTGGATCATATAATCCAATATGGATTAATGGTATGATTTTCAATAAACATATGTGGAAAGTTTTAACATGATAAAGTTTTGCCTGTATCTTCGTTAATTTCTTGCACATAATTACCATAAGAAGAATTGAAGGTATATTGTTTTTAATATCTGGATGACGTCTTTGTTTTATTGTAAAAAAGGTAGCTTCATTCCCCATCGAATTCCCACAAAAAAAGGCGTATGTATTTTAAGAAATTGCGTAATGTTGACAATTAGATGATACTTGATAATAAGTTAACAATTTCTTTGAATCTACGAAAGTGTACTGATTTAACTTGAAACTTGAATTGAGTGCTAACTGTTTCAAAAACAAACCTAGGACAAGTTCCATTGCAAAAAGTATCACGGAAATCGAAAACAGGGTAATGTTTTTCGGCAATGAAATATGTACAATTATTACGAAATTATTTGTATTGCTTAAGAAGCTTAACTGTTAAGTATCTTTCCAGTATGAATTGATGTGTCGAAAGGGTAAAACATTGGATGTGCTCCACTATACGAAAGTCAGTAATGTTGACAATTTTCTATAACCTAAAATTCTAATTTGGTTGTAATGTTCTTGGCAAAAAAAGTGTAACACCTTTTTTTTTTTGTAATGTCTATTGATAATTTACATCTATCTAAATGTTGGTATGCAGGATCAATTCCGGTGGAAGGCACGGAGATGGAAAATCTTCAAGCTTGTGAAGCAGAGTATTGGTCAGAATGTGCCTATACCTGGAGTGTACCCGTAATGAAATGTGGAACGTACAATATCATGTATCTCAGAGAAAAAGGCATGTGTGGTAGATATTGCTTCGGTATGTATAATGTTATTTACATTTATATCACTACAGCGTAACTTGTTAAGCAATCAAGTAATATATTACCAACTCGAATCAAACTGCTACAAAAATATGAACAAAGCAGGAAAAGTAGACTGTAAGCTTCAATATTATGACTGGTAAATGACCGTTCAAGTTTCATAAGTGTAACTAATCTGTTAACTAATAGAAAGTAATAGGTGTCAAAAATATAGATTTGGTTACAATGCACAAAGCTCTATCTGATCATCTGATCAATGATGATGGCTGTCGAAGGGCAAGGTTATATAAGTTGACTTCGTGATTTTTCTTATGCCGATAAATAATGAGTTTGAAATTGACCATTCTATCATGTTATGTTTCTTTTGTTGTGATCATTTTACTTATTTCTAGAGTCACAAAACACTTCTGATATATCTACAACGTCATCGTATATTTGGGATGATCCTTGTCACATGCACACTGTGGTTGAAAGTAGCTTTGATAGAACTGCCAATTATACATTAGCACACGGAGAATACGAACAATGTGATAATATGTATGGTATCTACACAGAAGGATGGTTCAAATTTAGTGGAAATGAGGATGTGTTAACAAAACCTCCAAAACCAAGACAATGTGGTTCAGCTACGCCTATATGGTTTGATGGTAAAGTGTTTTCTTTTAAACGTTCATTATTATCATGACTATAACACTCGGACAGAAAACAACAAATGTATTAACAAAACTGACATAGACTTAGACAATATATTGATTTTTACTTGACTATTTCACGTAGAATTAAAACGACAGAGAAGTTTCAATAAAGTTTAATGAAGACTTAAGATACCTTTTCCATTTTGTAAACTTGTTCAATATTTTCAGAGTTTCAAAATTATAAATTACAGGAGAATATCCTACGACTTATGGTGAAATATCCACTCTGACAGCATGTTCAGTTGAAAATGATACAGATTGTCATCGCAGCTGGAATGTTTCTGTTATGCATTGTGATAGTTACAACGTTGCATACTTAAGGCCACCTCCGTATGACATGAACTATGGTTGTGGGAGGTACTGTATGGGTAAGTAGGTTAAAATCTGTGTTAGGTGGCGACTTTGCTATTTTTAATGGCAAACGTAAAACATACAATTGTTTTATTTATTATTAGAATAAGCATTAGAAAGAAACAAATTTCATTCTTAATCGTTGTTAGTTAGTTTTGCGACTTTTTGCGAATTTGATCTCTTAATGAAAGCACAGAATCGAAATGGTTTGACGGCTTAACCCTGTTGCAAAGTGTTCATAAACAAGAGTTGCATTGTTATTTGAATAGTCAACACTATCATCCAGTATTTTACCAGTTTAATTTTTTGTATCCACATGGCATTGCAGTCTTGTGATTTGTTTGGCTACAGTTTACTTCGTTAAGAATAAACAAGAAATCTATAGTTTAAATGTTGGAAGCACAAGCATGCAAAACATATTTAAACAAGTTGTTTTTCTTTACAGAATCCAACACAGACCCATGCTCTAACTTCAGTACTATACGATATGATTCCACAAGACATCAGGACTACTACGAATATATGTCCAACTGTGATTCCTTCTATTCAAATGGATGGTATTATTTTGAAGGGGGTTATAACTTGTCAACAACTCCAGCATATCCCGGTCAGTGTGGATCATATAATCCAATATGGATTAATGGTATGATTTTCAATAAACATATGTTGAAAGTTTTAACATGATAAAGTTTTGCCTGTATCTTCGTTAATTTCTTGCACATAATTACCATAAGAAGAATTGAAGGTATATTGTTTTTAATATCTGGATGACGTCTTTGTTTTATTGTCAAAAAGGTAGCTTCATTCCCCATCGAATTCCCACAAAAAAAGGCGTATGTATTTTAAGAAATTGCGTAATGTTGACAATTAGATGATACTTGATAATAAGTTAACAATTTCTTTGAATCTACGAAAGTGTACTGATTTAACTTGAAACTTGAATTGAGTGCTAACTGTTTCAAAAACAAACCTAGGACAAGTTCCATTGCAAAAAGTATCACGGAAATCGAAAACAGGGTAATGTTTTTCGGCAATGAAATATGTACAATTATTACGAAATTATTTGTATTGCTTAAGAAGCTTAACTGTTAAGTATCTTTCCAGTATGAATTGATGTGTCGAAAGAGTAAAATATTGGATGTGCTCCACTATACGAAAGTCAGTGATGTTGACAATTTTCTATAACCTAAAATTGTAATTTGGTTGTAATGTTCTTGGCAAAAAAGTGTAACATCTTTATTTTTTTGTAATGTTTATTGATAATTTACATATATCTAAATGTTGGTATGCAGGATCAATTCCGGTGGAAGGCACGGAGATGGAAAATCTTCAAGCCTGTGAAGCAGAGTATTGGTCAGAATGTGCCTATACCTGGAGTGTACCCGTAATGAAATGTGGAACGTACAATATCATGTATCTCAGACAAAAAGGCATGTGTGGTAGATATTGCTTCGGTATGTATAATGTTATTTACATTTATATCACTACAGCGTAACTTGTTAAGCAATCAAGTAATATATTACCAACTCGAATCAAACTGCTACAAAAATATGAACAAAGCAGTAAAACTAGACTGTAAGCTTCAATATTATGACTGGTAAATGACCGTTCAAGTTTCATAAGTGTAACTAATCTGTTAACTAATAGAAAGTAATAGGTATCAAAAATATAGATTTGGTTACAATGCACAAAGCTCTATCTGATCATCTGATCAATGATGATGGCTGTCGAAAGGCAAAGTTATATAAGTTGACTTCGTGATTTTTCTTATGCCGATAAATAATGAGTTTGAAATTGACTATTATATCATGTTATGTTTCTTTTGTTGTGATCATTTGACTTATTTCTAGAGTCACAAAACACTTCTGATATATCTACAACGTCATCGTATATTTGGGATGATCCTTGTCACATGCACACTGTGGTTGAAAGTAGCTTTGATAGAACTGCCAATTATACATTAGCACACGGAGAATACGAACAATGTGATAATATGTATGGTATCTACACAGAAGGATGGTTCAAATTTAGTGGAAATGAGGATGTGTTAACAAAACCTCCAAAACCAAGACAATGTGGTTCAGCTACGCCTATATGGTTTGATGGTAAAGTGTTTTCTTTTTAAAAGTTCATTATTATCATGACTATAACACTCGGACAGAAAACAACAAATGTATTAACAAAACTGACATAGACTTAGACAATATATTGATTTTTACTTGACTATTTCACGTAGAATTAAAACGACAGAGAAGTTTCAATAAAGTTTAATGAAGACTTAAGATACCTTTTCCATTTTGTAAACTTGTTCAATATTTTCAGAGTTTCAAAATTATAAATTACAGGAGAATATCCTACGACTTATGGTGAAATATCCACTCTGACAGCATGTTCAGTTGAAAATGATACAGATTGTCATCGCAGCTGGAATGTTTCTGTTATGCATTGTGATAGTTACAACGTTGCATACTTAAGGCCACCTCCGTATGACATGAACTATGGTTGTGGGAGGTACTGTATGGGTAAGTAGGTTAAAATCTGTGTTAGGTGGCGACTTTGCTATTTTTAATGGCAAACGTAAAACATACAATTGTTTTATTTATTATTAGAATAAGCATTAGAAAGAAACAAATTTCATTCTTAATCGTTGTTAGTTAGTTTTGCGACTTTTTGCGAATTTGATCTCTTAATGAAAGCACAGAATCGAAATGGTTTGACGGCTTAACCCTGTTGCAAAGTGTTCATCAACAAGAGTTGCATTGTTATTTGAATAGTCAACACTATCATCCAATATTTTACCAGTTTAATTTTTTGTATCCACATGGCATTGCAGTCTTATGATTTGTTTGGCTACAGTTTACTTCGTTAAGAATAAACAAGAAATCTATAGTTTTAAATGTTGGAAGCACAAGCATGCAAAACATATTTAAACAAGTTGTTTTTCTTTACAGAATCCAACACAGACCCATGCTCTAACTTCAGTACTATTCGATATGATTCCACAAGACATCAGGACTACTACGAATATATGTCCAACTGTGATTCCTTCTATTCAAATGGATGGTATTATTTTGAAGGGGGTTATAACTTGTCAACAACTCCAGCATATCCCGGTCAGTGTGGATCATATAATCCAATATGGATTAATGGTATGATTTTCAATAAACATATGTTGAAAGTTTTAACATGTTAAAATTTTGCCTGTATCTTCGTTAATTTCTGGCAGATAATTACCATAATCAGAATTGAAGATATATTGTTTTTAATATCTGGATGACGTCTTTGTTTTATTGCAAAAATGGTAGCTTCATTCCCCATCGAATTCCCACAAAAAAGGCGTATGTATTTTAAGAAATTGCGTAATTTTGACAATTAGATGATACTTGATAATAAGTTAACAATTTCTTTGAATCTACGAAAGTGTACTTATTTAACTTGAAACTTGAATTGAGTGCTAACTGTTTCAAAAACAAACCTAGGACAAGTTCCATTGCAAAAAGTATCACTGAAATGGAAAACAGGGTAATGTTTTGGGGCAATGAAATATGTACAATTATTAGGAAATTATTTTTATTGCTTAAGAAGCTTAACTGTTAAGTATCTTTCCAGTATGAATTGATGCGTCGAAAGGGTAAAACATTGGATGTGCTCCACTATACGAAAGTCAGTAATGTTGACAATTTTCTATAACCTAAAATTCTAATTTGGTGGTAATGTTCTTGGCAAAAAAGGTGTAACACCTTTTCTTTTTTGTAATGTCTATTGATAATTTACATATATCTAAATGTTGGTATGCAGGATCAATTCCGGTGGAAGGCACGGAGATGGAAAATCTTCAAGCTTGTGAAGCAGAGTATTGGTCAGAATGTGCCTATACCTGGAGTGTACCCGTAATGAAATGTGGAACGTACAATATCATGTATCTCAGAGAAAAAGGCATGTGTGGTAGATATTGCTTCGGTATGTATAATGTTATTTACATTTATATCACTACAGCGTAACTTGTTAAGCAATCAAGTAATATATTACCAACTCGAATCAAACTGCTACAAAAATATGAACAAAGCAGTAAAAGTAGACTGTAAGCTTCAATATTATGACTGGTAAATGACAGTTCAAGTTTCCTAAGTGCAACTAATCTGTTAACTAATAGAAAGTAATAGGTGTCAAAAATATAGATTTGGTTACAATGCACAAAGCTCTATCTGATCATCTGATCAATGATGATGGCTGTCGAAGGGCAAGGTTATATAAGTTGACTTCGTGATTTTTCTTATGCCGATAAATAATGAGTTTGAAATTGACCATTCTATCATGTTATGTTTCTTTTGTTGTGATCATTTTACTTATTTCTAGAGTCACAAAACACTTCTGATATATCTACAACGTCATCGTATATTTGGGATGATCCTTGTCACATGCACACTGTGGTTGAAAGTAGCTTTGATAGAACTGCCAATTATACATTAGCACACGGAGAATACGAACAATGTGATAATATGTATGGTATCTACACAGAAGGATGGTTCAAATTTAGTGGAAATGAGGATGTGTTAACAAAACCTCCAAAACCAAGACAATGTGGTTCAGCTACGCCTATATGGTTTGATGGTAAAGTGTTTTCTTTTAAAAAGTTCATTATTATCATGACTATAACACTCGGACAGAAAACAACAAATGTATTAACAAAACTGACATAGACTTAGACAATATATTGATTTTTACTTGACTATTTCACGTAGAATTAAAACGACAGAGAAGTTTCAATAAAGTTTAATGAAGACTTAAGATACCTTTTCCATTTTGTAAACTTGTTCAATATTTTCAGAGTTTCAAAATTATAAATTACAGGAGAATATCCTACGACTTATGGTGAAATATCCACTCTGACAGCATGTTCAGTTGAAAATGATACAGATTGTCATCGCAGCTGGAATGTTTCTGTTATGCATTGTGATAGTTACAACGTTGCATACTTAAGGCCACCTCCGTATGAAATGAACTATGGTTGTGGGAGGTACTGTATGGGTAAGTAGGTTAAAATCTGTGTTAGGTGGCGACTTTGCTATTTTTAATGACAAACGTAAAACATACAGTTGTTTTATTTATTATTAGAATAAGCATTAGAAAGAAACAAATTTCATTCTTAATCGTTGTTAGTTAGTTTTGCGACTTTTTGCGAATTTGATCTCTTAATGAAAGCACAGAATCGAAATGGTTTGACGGCTTAACCCTGTTGCAAAGTGTTCATCAACAAGAGTTGCATTGTTATTTGAATAGTCAACACTATCATCCAATATTTTACCAGTTTAATTTTTTGTATCCACATGGCATTGCAGTCTTATGATTTGTTTGGCTACAGTTTACTTCGTTAAGAATAAACAAGAAATCTATAGTTTAAATGTTGGAAGCACAAGCATGCAAAACATATTTAAACAAGTTGTTTTCTTTACAGAATCCAACACAGACCCATGCTCTAACTTCAGTACTATTCGATATGATTCCACAAGACATCAGGACTACTACGAATATATGTCCAACTGTGATTCCTTCTATTCAAATGGATGGTATTATTTTGAAGGGGGTTATAACTTGTCAACAACTCCAGCATATCCCGGTCAGTGTGGATCATATAATCCAATATGGATTAATGGTATGATTTTCAATAAACATATGTTGAAAGTTTTAACATGTGAAAGTTTTCCCTGTATCTTCGTTAATTTCTGGCAGATAATTACCATAATCAGAATTGAAGGTATATTGTTTTTAATATCTGGATGACCTCTTCGTTTTATTGCAAAAATGGTAGCTTCATTCCCATCGAATTCCCACTAAAAAAGGCGTATGTATTTTAAGAAATTGCGTAATTTTGACAATTAGATGATACTTGATAATAAGTTAACAATTTCTTTGAATCTACGAAAGTGTACTGATTTAACTTGAAACTTGAATTGAGTGCTAACTGTTTCAAAAACAAACCTAGGACAAGTTCCATTGCAAAAAGTATCACTGAAATGGAAAACAGGGTAATGTTTTCGGCAATGAAATATGTACAATTATTACGAAATTATTTGTATTGCTTAAGAAGCTTAACTGTTAAGTATCTTTCCAGTATGAATTGATGCGTCGAAAGGGTAAAACATTGGATGTGCTCCACTATACGAAAGTCAGTAATGTTGACAATTTTCTATAACCTAAAATTCTAATTTGGTGGTCATGTTCTTCGCAAAAAAGGTGTAACACCTTTCTTTTTTGTAATGTCTATTGATAATTTACATATATCTAAATGTTGGTATGCAGGATCAATTCCGGTGGAAGGCACGGAGATGGAAAATCTTCAAGCCTGTGAAGCAGAGTATTGGTCAGAATGTGCCTATACCTGGAGTGTACCCGTAATGAAATGTGGAACGTACAATATCATGTATCTCAGACAAAAAGGCATGTGTGGTAGATATTGCTTCGGTATGTATAATGTTATTTACATTTATATCACTACAGCGTAAATTGTTAAGCAATCAAGTAATATATTACCAACTCGAATCAAACTGCTACAAAAATATGAACAAAGCAGTAAAACTAGACTGTAAGCTTCAATATTATGACTGATAAATGACTGTTCAAGTTTCATAAGTGTAACTTATTTGTTAACTAATAGAAAGTAATAGGTGTCAAAAATATAGATTTGGTTACAATGCACATAGCTCTATCTGATCAATGATGATGGCTGTCGAAGGGCAAGGTTATATAAGTTGACTTCGTGATTTTTCTTATGCCGATAAATAATGAGTTTGAAATTGACCATTCTATCATGTTATGTTTCTTTTGTTGTGATCATTTTACTTATTTCTAGAGTCACAAAACACTTCTGATATATCTACAACGTCATCGTATGTTTGGGATGATCCTTGTCACATGCACACTGTGGTTGAAAGTAGTTTTGATAGAACTGCCAATTATACATTAGCACACGGAGAATACGAACAATGTGATAATATGTATGGTATCTACACAGAAGGATGGTTCAAATTTAGTGGAAATGAGGATGTGTTAACAAAACCTCCAAAACCAAGACAATGTGGTTCAGCTACGCCTATATGGTTTGATGGTAAAGTGTTTTCTTTTAAAAAGTTCATTATTATCATGACTATAACACTCGGACAGAAAACAACAAATGTATTAACAAAACTGACATAGACTTAGACAATATATTGATTTTTTACTTGACTATTTCACGTAGAATTAAAACGACAGAGAAGTTTCAATAAAGTTTAATGAAGACTTAAGATACCTTTTCCATTTTGTAAACTTGTTCAATATTTTCAGAGTTTCAAAATTATAAATTACAGGAGAATATCCTACGACTTATGGTGAAATATCCACTCTGACAGCATGTCTAGTTGAAAATGATACAGATTGTCATCGCAGCTGGAATGTTTCTGTTATGCATTGTGATAGTTACAACGTTGCATACTTAAGGCCACCTCCGTATGACATAAACTATGGTTGTGGGAGGTACTGTATGGGTAAGTAGGTTAAAATCAGTGTTAGGTGGCGACTTTGCTATTTTTAATAGCAAACGTAAAACATACAATTGTTTTATTTATTATTAGAATAAGAATTAGAAAGAAACAAATTTTATTCTTATTCGTTGTTAGTTAGTTTTGCGACTTTTTGCGAATTTGATCTCTTAATGAAAGCACAGAATCGAAATGGTTTGACGGCTTAACCCTGTTGCAAAGTGTTCATAAACAAGAGTTGCATTGTTATTTGAATAGTCAACACTATCATCCAGTATTTTACCAGTTTAATTTTTTGTATCCACATGGCATTGCAGTCTTGTGATTTGTTTGGCTACAGTTTACTTCGTTAAGAATAAACAAGAAATCTATAGTTTAAATGTTGGAAGCACAAGCATGCAAAACATATTTAAACAAGTTGTTTTTCTTTACAGAATCCAACACAGACCCATGCTCTAACTTCAGTACTATACGATATGATTCCACAAGACATCAGGACTACTACGAATATATGTCCAACTGTGATTCCTTCTATTCAAATGGATGGTATTATTTTGAAGGGGGTTATAACTTGTCAACAACTCCAGCATATCCCGGTCAGTGTGGATCATATAATCCAATATGGATTAATGGTATGATTTTCAATAAACATATGTGGAAAGTTTTAACATGATAAAGTTTTGCCTGTATCTTCGTTAATTTCTTGCACATAATTACCATAAGAAGAATTGAAGGTATATTGTTTTTAATATCAGGATGACGTCTTTGTTTTATTGTAAAAAAGGTAGCTTCATTCCCCATCGAATTCCCACAAAAAAAGGCGTATGTATTTTAAGAAATTGCGTAATGTTGACAATTAGATGATACTTGATAATAAGTTAACAATTTCTTTGAATCTACGAAAGTGTACTGATTTAACTTGAAACTTGAATTGAGTGCTAACTGTTTCAAAAACAAACCTAGGACAAGTTCCATTGCAAAAAGTATCACGGAAATCGAAAACAGGGTAATGGTTTTCGGCAATGAAATATGTGCAATTATTACGAAATTATTTGTATTGCTTAAGAAGCTTAACTGTTAAGTATCTTTCCAGTATGAATTGATGTGTCGAAAGAGTAAAACATTGGATGTGCTCCACTATACGAAAGTCAGTAATGTTGACAATTTTCTATAACCTAAAATTGTAATTTGGTTGTAATGTTCTTGGCAAAAAAGTAAGATAATTAAAATTAAATATTTCAAATTAAAGTTTATTATAATTGATTTAGAATTTAAATACTAAGATGAAAAATTAATAAGATATGTATAACACTTTCATATATGATTTTATTTAGATTAAACAGATTATAATTCTCAAAATTAATTATTCATATAAAATATAAAATAGAAAATTAAAAAATAAAAGAATAGAGAACAATCGAATTTAATCTTAAATTTGATAATGTGAAAATTATGATAAGTTAACAAGATAAACTTGACTTAGGATAAAATATGTTAAATGTAAAATATATAAATTGATAGAAACAATTGAATAATTTGAAAATATTTAAATTTAAACTTGAATAGTAAATGGACAAAATTTATTTGCTAATTCTATGTATACAAATCTTCATCAATTTATTAAATTCATTTCATTTATTTTTTGTAAAATCAGTTATATCAGAAAGATAAAAAATTATATGCAAATAGAATTTCAATTAGAAAAAAATTGTTTAATAGAAACGTAAACATGTCAAAAGCTATAATTAGATGCTAATAATAATTAATACTATATGTGACTTCTTATGTATCAGGATATAGGATATTGAATAGAATTGCTATATATACTATAATTGGCAAACAATTTATGTATAATAAGATATATCTTAAGCAATTAGTTTCAATAAAATTTAATTAAAAACATATAAAAAAATTGATACTAAACTAATATATATATTTAAACATTGAAATTTAAATGAATTTATATCTTAACATCTTAAAAATTCTTAAAATGAATATCTTATAACAACATTTTGAGTTACTTATATATCTTTACATGTAAAAATTTTTGATAATTAATTTAGTATCCAAATTAAATAATATAAATTACATAAAATATTAATAATATTCTTAATTAAGATTTAACTTCGTCTATATTAATTACATTTCATAATTTTCTTAAAATTCAATTATAATTGATATTATGTGTATAGTAAATTAATAAATAATTGTAATATTATAATTAAACAAATTTGCTAAAATTGTAATGCTGACAGATACTTATATATTATGAAACTTAATATATTGTGATATACTGAGATCATTCTAAATTTACTATTTTAAATTTATACTTCACAATAATAAGTTAAGATAGATTCATATTTAGAGTATATTAATTTAATTTTAAATAATTAATTACATTCATACAAAATTGTAACAAGAAACAATGACCTGATCAATTTTAATTTAAAATCCGATTTACATTGCAAAGAAATTTACGTACATTAAAATGTTGTTCAACAAATGTTGATTTATATGAATGAATTTAAACATTTAATCTTATTTCGTATTCTTGAATGTTTGAGAAATTCTTTTAAATGTAAAAATAAATTTAAAATTTAATAAATTAAATTATATAAAATTGATATTGATACAAAATTATTAATAATTTACAATCAATATTTTACTATTTTACATTTGTAAAATTAGCGAAATTATATTCTATCAATTTAAAAATTATTATAAATTCTTAAACTGTCGTAATTTATTAAAATTTAATTACTGAAGCGAATTAATCAACTATGAATTATATTGAACATGATATTTATCAAGCAAATGTAGATTTTCATCCACTGAATTCTTATATGACATACTATGATTTAACACTAAATATGATTGATCTATATGGTATACAATTGTTAAGGTGGTCAATTGATTTATAAATATAGACAATAACTAAGTAATTATTTCAAATATGAATTTATTTAAAAGTAATATTAAACTAACTGACTAAGTATAGTTTTTAACTGTTGAATTTTATCATCTATGATAAATACATATAGAAGATAATTTATCGTATAACTTATCATATTTAGTATATTGTTTCAAATTTTAATTATTTGAATACTCGATGATTATAATTCTATACAGATTAACAGAATATTCATGTTACAATTATAAGCTTCAGTATTAATATTTGTAAAATTTATAAGTAATAAAAATATATTTAAATTATTAAATTAATCTTTATAAATAAAACAGGAAAAGATACAATACAAAGTTGATTAATAATGCATTAAAAATCAACAAGTTCTAAAGCCATTTCATGAATATTTCTATATATTCTGAATATCTTTTGTAAATTGATCACTAGATCACTAGATCACATTTGATCAGGTTAACATGATATTGTAAACTTACATGACTGACTATGGTAATTGCTTTATGATAATATGACCATTTAGAAGATTAACATAATAATTATTCACGAGTAAATTTGATGTGTAAAATTCGCAAAATTTACATATAATTAATTATGTAATTCCAAGATCAATCTATTTAATTGGGAAAAAGTGTCATTTCAGCTAACTTGACAAAAATTTTGAGCAATTCAAGCTGTTTAATTTTAACAAATTGTATTGTAAAGTTAAATGTGTTGATTGAATTTCTATTTATGAAAATTAAACTATAATCTATGAGTGATCAATCTTAATAACAACATGCTAAGTCTTGATAGTACGAAATCAAACAGTATATTGCAATTGTAATCAGTATTTATTATGTTGATGTTTTTAGAATGACTTTAACTGTATGTGAACTATATGTTGAATTGTTGTATTCTAGTAATGATAAACAAAAAAGTTATCTAACTTAAAAATTACAAGACTTGATTACAATTTATTAGTTAATTCTTAAATCTATTATATGTAAATTGGTTAATTTCAAAAGTATATTAACAGGTTTATGATTGTAAATATACTAATGTTATGATAATTTACAGTCATCTATGTGAATGATTTCCGTGATCATATTTGGCAATTTACATGTAAAAAGAATTAATATGTTAAGTTGTACTATAATGTTGAAATATTTTAAACAAGATGTATAAATACACTTCGATGATTTAATCATTAGTAACATATGTAACGAAAGATATTAGTAATTATTAAAAGGAATGATAGAATATATGTAATCAAGTATAGTTGATTAAATCATGAAATGGATTCAACTAATTTAATTTTAATATAATTTTATAAGTATCGCTATTGCTAATTACTGGAAGGAAAAAAAATTTATTAAATAAAAATGCATATTCACAATAATTGATTACTGATAAAATCAATGATCAATAGTAAGAGAATATCATTTTTATAGAGTTAAATACTTGATCTTTTTCAATTTTAAAACTTTCAATCATCTTTGAGTTTGAAATTATCACTAATTACAGGAGAGTTAAAACGATTTGAAATTATTGACAATAAGTTTTGCGAAGCAATTTGATCAATGCATCGAGTGGAATGTTAAACTGTATGCTTGTATGATCAAATTGAATTACAATCAATGGGTATGTATGTTGAATGGGTAATTTTAATTAATTTAATAATTCTATGAATCAATCTAATTTTCTGAGCATGTAAAAATTTGTTTTAATATGTAGAATTGATACTGATGTGTAATAATTGGACTACAAATCTGTTCTCAGAAAAATGTAATATTGCTTTGTACGTAATTATAATTAAACACAGACGTTATCAATAAATTATTAATAAATACAAACATCATTGTAAGCATTCAAATTATGAGTATCTAATTTGATCTAAGAGTTCTAAGTTTACATGTAAGTACTAACAAAAATTATGGTTTCAAAATGTTTTAATGCACATGAATTTGAAAAGTATGTTGCTTGGATTTCAACTGCATTAATATGTTGAATTACTATTTTGTGTCTGATGGATTATTAACAACATTTATCCGTATTGTTTTAATGATGATATTTCTGAAGAGTACAAATTGTTTATAAACTCACTATATAACCGATCAATGTAAGTATTATAATTGAGATTTAATTTATGGAAATGATTTAATTAAACATTAATTAAAGAATGTGTTACAGTTAAACGCAATGTTTAAAGATTCTAATTATTATTGATATAAATGATCGAACAATTTTATATTAATATTACTCATGATTACAAAATTGTATTAACGAAAATACAAATTAGATAAACTTTATGTTAATTCATTTCATAATTAAAATCAGATTATATTTAACTCGAACATAGATCATTGACTTTAAATTGTTCAATATTCAGAGTTCATAATTAAAAGATCAGGATCTAGATATATTTGGGATGTCCTTTGACATAGTTGAAAGTATTTTAGTGGAATTTTTTTACAGAACTACAATATCATATATGATGTATTCAAAAGGGAAATTACATGTATGGTAGATGTATACTTGAAATAGCACGATAAGTTTGCTTCAGTAAATTATAAATGGTATTGTATTTGAAAAGTGAAACATTTTTTTTAATTTTATCACTGATTATCTAAATGTGTTCAGATCAATTCCTAAGGCAAGAGTATAAAAATTGAAAAGTCTGCAACATAACATATTATTTTACGTTACTTAGACATGCTTATACAGTAGTTATTGATACAAGTCTGTATAGAAAATCAGTGAACGTATGTTCAAAATTTAAATATTAATAAGTTTACGTCAAAATGCTATCAGGTATGTATATTATCCAATAGGATATATATCATCGAAAGATTTTCGAAGAATAGTGTATGTAATTGAATTTATCTGTAATCAATTGAAGTTATATTACAACGTTATAAATTCAATATGATCAAAAGTATGATTTTAAATTGTTGCAATTTATACTGATAATGTAACTGTTTGGTTACAAATGTATTATAATTTTAATTGTATTTTATACAAAAGATATAATTATTAAAGAATAAATGTTATGTTGTAAAAATTAATTATTTCTGAGCAAATTTTAAGTTATTGTATTTTTAAGCATGAGATATTTGAATTCTATATCAATCAATGTGATATTTGAGTGACCTTAACATGTAGTCAAAACATATCTAAAATGTTAGTTGCATGTATTAGGAGTAATTCAATGACAATATGAGTATTGTTAAGCAATCCAATATAATTGACAGAAATCACAATGATGGATGTTTATGTTCTTAATATGTATAACTTTTAAAATTTACAAAATGTAGACAATCTGTATACTGAATGTTAAATAGTGTAACAAGTTCAATAAGTTAAATACATTCATTTACTATTTTAACATTGAAGAAATAATATCAATGTTCATAAATCATGATACATATACTTAGACTTATAGTTATATTTACTCTGACTTTCTAATGTGAAACATATGAGATTTACGATAATTTGTATATACTTTTACTGTTCATATTGCACATGATACTTTTGAATATGTAGAACTCACTTATGGTAAGATCACGAATTGTTTAAAGTGGCAATTTGTGAATGTATGTTAAAACATGTAATTAATAAATTGAACGATTAGAACATTCATTAATTATATATGCTTTCGAGACAGAAATGTCAAATTAATACTTAGATGTGATTTACAATTCACGTATAAATACATGAGTTCTATTTATAGCTAATGAACTTTCATGTATTTAATTTTTGTAAGTTTATTTTATAATGAATTGATAATAGTCGACAATACATGAAAATGATTTAAAGTGTTTTTTATGAAATTACAGTCTACTTAGACTTATGTATGTTGAAATCGAATCTAGTGAAGTTTCAATAATTTTATCAAACAATGTATCTTTTATTATGCTAAATGAACTCAGTTAGATTTAATAATATGTTTAATGTAGAATTTCACGAATTATTTAAAATTAATTCTTAATCTGTTAAACTACTGTAAATTCATAATGAATTATGTTATCGAAGTCAGCTATCATGTATAGTCAATTCGATCAATAAATGGCATTTAATGTTTTTGTACTAAAGTTACTTGTTAGGTGCATGATATACAAAGATTAAATGTTTTCAGTAATATTTAAAGTTTTAAATGAAAAATTCACTTGTACTTGTAATTCCTGGCATGGACTATAATCAAATTGAACGTAATTTTATCAAGATGGTTAATGTTCTATGATAATGTATTAATATCAATCCGTAAAAGTTACATGTAATATTTATAATGATTAATGTTAATTTTAAATTTGTATGTAATATCATAATTAATAAGTAAATTTGAAGTTACAAATGAACTTATTTATAAATTAATCAAATTCAAAACGTAACTAGACAATTCTATTGCACAATATATACTGATAAAAGTTCAATGTGAATTAAAAGTTATTAAATTAATTATGGTAAAAATTTAAATTCTAATAATGTAATGTAGGTATTTTATTAATTTAGATATAAACTGAAATTAATGTAGATTTTGCCATTGTATATGGCAAGGTATAAACTTGAATTCTAGTAATCATTTTTTAATCTGAAAATTTTGAATCTTTAATTATTTTTATGTTTTGATCATTTACATTTCAAATGGTGCGGAAATTGGAAGGCACAAGATGAAAATCTCAAGCTGTAGGATATTGCAGAATCTACCTATAGTACTTGATTGGAAAGTTCAAAGTGTTTAGAACTTGATTATTATCATAAACTTGCAACAATATTATACAATCTGACAAATAAATTATGATATAAAAACGTATGTTAAATCAAGTAATAATTAAGTGATAATGCTTAAGAAAAATTCAACAGTGTAATAGTTCATTGATTATTAATGTAAAATTATCTAAATATCATTTATGCGAAAATTTCTATAATAATGTTCTAAAATTAGTTGTATCGAAAAAGTTAAGACTTTCTAGATTTGAATTATTGGATATTTATACTTATTTCGTATGAATAAATCTGAATTGGAACTTCATGTATATGGTAGATCTTTAATACGTATAATTGCGATATATCTAGCAACGTAATAGTATATGGGATACTTCAGATACACAAAATGTAATTTGGAATTTGTGATATACAATTATCCAATGACAGACATATGAAATGCTAAATTTTTGCAATCATCAACAAAATTATTTATGAAATCAATCAAAAACAGTTACAATGATTAGACTACTAATGATTATGATTTTCTAAGTACTTATTAAGTATAAAATCAGTATAAATAAGATTGATACATCAAACTTTAATTGTCAATCACAAATTCATTCGATATTAGATTAGATAATATCGAATTTACAGTATGTTTACAAGACTTGAATCTTTTATTTTAACTTCAAACACTTGATATCTAGTTGATTATATTATGGATATTAATCTTTATGGGAAATCACTTTGAAATCATTAATAGACATAATTGCATATGTTCTAATAGTAGATAAACAAATGTTATTTAATTTAGTAATGAGATTTTGTTTAATATCTTATGTCCACAATGTAGTTAGGTTATTTAGGTTCATTACAATTCTTAAGTTATATAGTAAACAATCGATACAGTTTTAATTTAACAAATGAATAAACTTAAAACTAGAGTTTATTCATTATCGTTAAACTAGAATCAGATTAATTTAAGCTTGAATATTAAAAGTAATTTCAGAATATTTAGACTATTGTCAAATGTATTCAGTATATCCAAAGTGAATGATTGAATATGTCAAGTTCAAATGATTATTATTAATTAATTTACAATGTATTCGTCGTAGTGATCATTACTATATTCTTAGATAATAAATTTATAATTTGGTAAGATGTAAATTTGTACGTAATTTCTCATTTAAACAGAATGCAAATTGTTATATCTATGTACGAATAATGTAATAGACAAATTCTGATCCATGATTAAACATGTTTTTAATATTGCTTGAAATAGTCATAATGTATTTACTTTGAATTAATCACAAGTGACTTTTTAATCAATTCAAAATATAGTTAATGTTAAATGCTGATAATCTTAATGTCATGGAAAATTGATACATTATGTAAGTAATAATTAGTTAATTTAAGCAGCTTAACTTTTAAAATGTTAGTTCAATCGATTCCAAAAATAGGCACTATGATTACAAATTGACTAAGCAAGATTAAAGTACGATTTGGATAATTTAGGAAATTCTTTAATCAGATGTATTGTATCTATTAACTGAATTGGTGGAAGATCAAAAACTGTATTCAAGTACATGTGAAAGTAATTCTTGGTTAATGATTATAATATTAATATATTTTTAATACGACTTAATCATTAGTATCTCATCAGAATGATGTCCAATAGGTAAATGGATTTTACATATCGAAAACAAGAATTTGAATACTTAACTAATTTATTTGTAATGTTTGATTAATTTACTAGTTTATGATCTAATGTTATAACTAAAAAAAGTCATTCAAATAAAGGATCAATGAAATGATTTACTTGGTACATGAAAGTATGTAGAATACGTATACAGAGAGATTCGTAAGAATGTAATATGAATAGTCGAAAGGTATTCTTGAATAGTGTTTCAATTCAAAAGTAATTTAATTGTGATTAATTTAGTAGTAATATTTCTATTGTACATGTAAAAAATTATCAATCGAAAGTTAGACATTGTGATTAATAATGCTGATCACGTAGAATGCAGATTTGTCAATGTAATGTGTACTAATAATTTGGTGCAACTATTATTATTACAAGAAACAAGGTTATTAATTGATCATATGATTTCAACAGAAGTTATTAAGTGATAGTGATTTTAGCAATAATTAAAGATCGAAATGACTAATGTTAAGTTCTATAGTACATTGATTATTTAAGTCTTAATCTATTATAAGATTAATTGGATTAAACTGCATCATTGTTTGCACAATCTTGATAAACTGAATAAGTTAAAGAACAAATTCTAATTATTTCGTTTAATGATTCAATGACACTACAAATGTTAGTCTTAGTGTAAGAATTTCAATCAATCAACTTGTATTCAATAGTACTATTTAGGATACTTGTTACATTTAATATTGTTCATATGTATATGATCAAATGAATTAACTAAGTTTATCAAAAAATATAAGATTTATACAGTAATGCATTTACTAAATTTCAGTTAACAATAACAGAAATGTCAATCCTAATTTTGATTGACTTTTATATGTACAACTTGATTTCAATGTATCCTCAAGCAAATGTATTCTAGATGATATTATGAATTAGGTATACTATAATTCGTTGATTAAATCATGATTAATGATTTATGGCAATACTTTAAATTCATAGAATTGTTCAATACTTGAATGAATTGTTAATACAAATTTGAGATATTTAAATTATTGATTATGTGCATTTCTGATTAATGCTATGAATTGATGCTGAATTTACATTGATCTTAAATAGCATTATTGAACAAAATTACTATTTGTGTAGTTAAGTTGGTGTAACTTTAACAATTTGATTTATGAAATTATATAAATGGAACAGGTTATTTTGAGCAATGATAAAATTTAGCAATCATTTAAGTTTGTATAGTGATTTCCGTATGACATTTAATTGTAAAGAATAGTACAATGTGAAATTGTTCTAAGTATTTTAATTTAACAAATATGTAACTGTATCATATTTACAAATTAAATTTTCTTTAGAATCCACAAGCATTGCTTAATTACAGTATCTATAGTTGAAGTGCATCCAACAAAATACTGAATTTATTAAAGATGTAATGTGCAGCTCTATTGCTTTCAATGATCATGATTGTTTTATATGATCTAAGTACTATTCGTTTTGGCATTGTTTGTCGATTTTATCTGAAAACCAAGTTTATAAGATTAACGCTACATTTAAAACCGATAATAATAGCATTGTAACCAATATCGTTTTTAATTTATAGAAAGGCAGATCGCGGATACATTTGCATTACAAGCAAAGTTTTATGCGTACTTTATTTACAAATACATTTATATATATGTAATCTGTATGGTTTATATAACGATCATAGGCATGATCACGGAGGTTTTAATTTTATACATTAATTTACAATATTGTGATCAAAATTCGTTTTTTAAAACAAATAAATAATTTTGTAGTCGCACGTTTTCTTTGAAATTTAATTGCATTATGGGTAATTTCGAATCGTGTAGATAGAATGGGGAATGGTGTATGGTGTAATGTGTAAGGTGTATGGTGCAAAGGTGTAACGTGTATGGTGTAATGGCACAAGGTGTATGGTGTAATGGTGTATGGTGAATGGTGTAATGGTGTATGGTGTAAGTGGGAAGTTTACCCCATCCAAGGACTGTATAACACTCGGACAGAAAACAACAAATGTATTAACAAAACTGACATAGACTTAGACAATATATTGATTTTTACTTGACTATTTCACGTAGAATTAAAACGACAGAGAAGTTTCAATAAAGTTTAATGAAGACTTAAGATACCTTTTCCATTTTGTAAACTTGTTCAATATTTTCAGAGTTTCAAAATTATAAATTACAGGAGAATATCCTACGACTTATGGTGAAATATCCACTCTGACAGCATGTTCAGTTGAAAATGATACAGATTGTCATCGCAGCTGGAATGTTTCTGTTATGCATTGTGATAGTTACAACGTTGCATACTTAAGGCCACCTCCGTATGATATGAACTATGGTTGTGGGAGGTACTGTATGGGTAAGTAGGTTAAAATCTGTGTTAGGTGGCGACTTTGCTATTTTTAATGGCAAACGTTAAACATACAATTGTTTTATTTATTATTAGATTAAGAATTAGAAAGAAACAAATTTCATTCTTAATCGTTGTTAGTTAGTTTTGCGACTTTTTGCGAATTTGATCTCTTAATAAAAGCACAGAATCGAAATGGTTTGACGGCTTAACCCTGTTGAAAAGTGTTCATCAACAAGAGTTGCATTGTTATTTGAATAGTCAACACTATCATTCAGTTTTTTACCAGTTTAATTTTTTGTATCCACATGGCATTGCAGTCTTGTGATTTGTTTGGCTACAGTTTACTTCGTTAAGAATAAACAAGAAATCTATAGTTTTAAATGTTGGAAGCACAAGCATGCAAAACATATTTAAACAAGTGGTTTTTCTTTACAGAATCCAACACAGACCCATGCTCTAACTTCAGTACTATACGATATGATTCCACAAGACATCAGGACTACTACGAATATATGTCCAACTGTGATTCCTTCTATTCAAATGGATGGTATTATTTTGAAGGGGTTATAACTTCTCAACAACTCCAGCATATCCCGGTCAATGTGGATCATATAATCCAATATGGATTAATGGTATGATATTCAATAAACATATGTTGAAAGTTTTAACATGATAAACTTTTGCCTTTATCTTAGTTAATTTCTTGCACATAATTACCATAAGAAGAATTGAAGGTATATTGTTTTAATATCTGGATGACGTCTTTGTTTTATTTCAAAAGGTAGCTTCATTCCCATCTGAATTCCAAAAAAAGGCGTATGTATATTAAGAAATTACGTGATTTTGACAATTACATTATACTTGATAATAGGTTAACAATTTCTTTGAATCTACGAAAGTGTACTGATTTAACTTGAAACTTGAATTGAGTGCTAACTGTTTCACAAACAAACCTAGGACAAGTTCCACTGCAAAAAGTATCACGGAAATCGAAAACGGGGAAATGTTTTTCGGCAAAGAAACTATGTGCAATTATTACGAAATTATTTGTATTGTTTAAGAAGCTTAACTATTCAGTATCTTTCCAATAGGAATTGAAGTGTCTAAAGTAAAACATTGGATGTGCTCCACTATACGAAAGTCAGTAATGTTGACAATTTTCTATAACCTAAAATTCCAATTTGGTTGTAATGTTCTTGGCAAAAAAGTGTAACATCTTTATTTTTTTGTAATGTATATTGATTATTTACATATATTTAAATGTTGGTATGCAGGATCAATTCCGGTGGAAGGCACGGAAATGGAAAATCTTCAAGCTTGTGAAGCAGAGTATTGGTCAGAATGTGCCTATACCTGGAGTGTACCCGTAATGAAATGTGGAACGTACAATATCATGTATCTCAGAGAAAAAGGCATGTGTGGTAGATATTGCTTCGGTATGTATAATGTTATTTACATCTATATCACTACAGCGTAACTTGTTAAGCAATCAAGTAATATATTACCAACTCGAATCAAACTGCTACAAAAATATGAACAAAGCAGTAAAACTAGACTGTAAGCTTTAATATTATGACTAATAAATGACCGTTTAAGTTTCATGAGTGTAACTAACTTGTTAACTAATAGAAAGTAATAGGTGTCAAAAATATAGATTTGGTTACAATGCACAAAGCTCTATCTGATCAATGGTGATGGCTGTCGAAGGGCAAGGTTATTTAAGTTGACTTCGTGTTTTTTTCTTTTGCCGATAAATAATGAGTTTGAAATTGACCATTCTATCATGTTATGAATCTATTCTTGCAATCATTTTACTTATTTCTAGAGTCACAAAACACTTCTGATATATCTACAACGTCATCGTATGTTTGGGATGATCCTTGTCACATGCACACTGTGGTTGAAAGTAGCTTTGATAGAACTGCCAATTATACATTAGCACACGGAGAATACGAACAATGTGATAATATGTATGGTATCTACACAGAAGGATGGTTCAAATTTAGTGGAAATGAGGATGTGTTAACAAAACCTCCAAAACAAAGACAATGTGGTTCAGCTACGCCTATATGGTTTGATGGTAAAAATGTTTCGGACAGAAAACAACAAATGTATTAACAAAAGTAAAATCATACTGAATCGAGGAAAATTCAAGTCCTCAATCAAACTCAAAGTTAACACATCAAACGAATGGATAAGAAAACTGAACAATGTTGTGGATTGAACCTGGTTTTTGACAACCTCAAACCTTAACCTACACTTAGACAATATATTGATTTATACTTGATTATTTCATCTAGAATTTAAACGACTGACAAAAGTTTCAATAAAGTTTAATGAAGATTTAAGATACTTTTTCCATTTTTTAAAACTTGTTCGATTTTTTCAAAATTTCAAAATGTAATTTACAGGCACATATCCTACGACTTATGGCGAAATATCCACTCTGACAGCATGTTTAGTTGAAAATGATACAGATTGTCATCGCAGCTGGAATGTTTCTATTATGCATTGTGATAGTTACAACGTTGCATACTTAAGGCCACCTCCGTATGACATAAACTATGGTTGTGGGAGGTACTGTATGGGTAAGTAGGTTAAAATCTGTGTTCCGTTGCGACTTTTCTATAGCAATAAGCGAACACAAAACTTAAAACTGTTTTTTTATTATTGAAATAGGAATTAGAAAAAATAAAAAAACAAATTTCATGCTTTATCGTCACTTGTAAGTTTGCATTTTTTTGTAATTTTGATGTCTAAATGAAAGCACAGAATCGAAGGTGTTGACTACTTAGCCCTGTTGCAAAGAGTTCATCAACAAGAGTTGCATTGTGACTTGAATAATCATCTTAAACATCCAATATTTTATGAGTTGAATTTTTTTGTATCGACATGGCATTGTAGTTTTGATTTGCATATTGTAAAGAAAGATAAGATTAGACCGATACTTAACTGACATAACGTTAGAAGAATCTTGGTAACTTTAATCTAATCTATTTTTGTTTCCAAACAATATTGCAACCTAATTTTCAAATGAAACATAGAGTTGAAGTTGGGTTAGTGCTTGTGTGTTTACATGAGTTTAATCTTTTATTTTATCCAGATCAATACTAAATCTAAACGAAGAAGAAACTTGATTTAATATAACACATTGAATAACACACAAGTCTTTGAAATATGATGTATTGCCTACTTTGTTAAGAAGCTACAAGGAATCTAATGTGTTAATTGATAGAAACACAAGTATGGAAAAACGTATTAAAAAAATTGTTATTGTTACAGAATCCAGCACAGACCAATGCTCTAACTTCAGCACTATACGATATGATTCCACAAGACATCAGGACTACTACGAATATATGTCCAACTGTGATTCCTTCTATTCAAATGGATGGTATCATTTTGAAGGGGGTTATAACTTGTCAACAACTCCAGCATATCCCGGTCAGTGTGGATCATATAATCCAATATGGATTAATGGTATGATTTTCAATAGAGATATGTTCAAAATTTTAACATAATGAAAATCGACTTGTAACGTCGTTAATTCTTGGTACATAATTGAACATGAGAATTGTATGATATATTTTTTTTTCATGTCTGGATGATACCTTTAGTTATGTGGCAAAAATATTAGAACCATTTCCATCTAATTTCCCCCAAGAAAAGCGTCTGCATGGTAAGATAATGTGATTTTGATAATAAGATGATACTTTGTAATAAGTAACCCATTTCTTTGAATCTACAAAAGTGTACTGATTTACATTGACACTTGAATTAAGTGATGCGAATTGAAGGTTCTAACGAGTAAAACATTGAATAAGCTCTACTTTACGAAAATCAGTAATATTGACCATTTTCTATAATCTAAAGATTTAACTAGGTTGTAATTTTTATTTTGATAAAAAGCGAAACATCTTTATTTTTTGGGTAAGGTATATTGATAATTTATTGATATTTTAATGTTGGGAAGCAGGATCGATTCCGGTGGAAGGCACAGAAATAGAACAACTCCAAGCATGTGAAGTAGAGTATTGGTCAGAATGCGCTTACACCTGGAGTGTACCTGTAATGAAATGTGGAACATATGATATCATGTATCTAAGACAAAAAGGCATGTGTGGTAGATATTGCCTCGGTAAGTAGAATGTTGTTGACTTCAACGTAATTTTGTTATGCAATTAAAAATCTAAAAGTAACTCAATTCTTTTTTAAACAATAAAATTGATGTATTTAAACGTTAACTAATGTGTCAATAAAATAACCTGATAAATGACTTGTCAAGGATATTTGTCTAAAACATATTTTTTTCACTAATGATTATCGAAGATATATATAATCAATGATGGTGCTTACATTGTGCTAGGTAATACCATTTTACTTTGTTTCATTTTAATGACGAACAGTTATGAGTTTCTTATTGATCTTTCCATCATTGTTTATCTTGTTTTTGTAATGAAATATATTTCCAGAATCACAAAACAGTTCTGAAATATCTACAACGTCATCGTATGTTTGGGATGATCCTTGTCACATACACACTGTGATTGAAAGTAGCTTTGATAGAACTGCCAATTATACATTACAACACGGAGAATACGAGGTCTGTGATAATTTGGATGGTATCTTCACAGAAGGATGGTTCAAATTTAGTGGAAATGAGGATGTATTATCAAAACCTCCAAAGCCAAGACAATGTGGTTCAGCTTCGCCAATTTGGTTTGATGGTAAAGTACATTTACTCGATTGATCAATACATTCCGAAAGAATAGAAAAATGTGTAAACAATACTGACTTAGAATTAAACTTAAAATTACGTTGATGTAGAATAACAAACTGGAAAAATTTTCCAGGAGGTCGATATGTGTAATGATGAGTATAGACATCTTTTTCTATTTTCAAATTTGACTGATTTTTGCAGAAAGTAAAATTAATTTATTACAGGAGCATATCCTACGACTTATGGTGAGATATCCACTCTGACAGCATGTTTAGTTGAAAATGATACAGATTGTCATCACAGCTGGAATGTTTCTGTTATGCATTGTGATAGCTACAACGTTGCTTACTTGAGTCCGCCTCCGGATGAGATAAATTACGGTTGTATGAGGTACTGTATGGGTAAGTAGGTTACAACCAGAGTTCACCGGTTATTTTGGTATTGCAAGATATATTAAGTGAGGCGACAGTAGTCAGCCGATGTTAAATATCTCGTAAATCGATTAAGAAGAGACAGATCAATGTAACACACAAAATGCATGCATCATCCGCCATGCGAATCCACACTCAGTCTAAAACTCATTTGTTACTGAAATAAGTAGACGCCCAAATCCTCGTTCTTGACCATGATCTAAATTAGAAGCTTTCCATCAATATGTTGTAGGTTGAAACATATCTTAAAATCATTAAAAAGGGTGAAATGGTGGACTGCATATATTTTGAATATAATCTTATATAATGAAATTAATATGTTTAGCAAAACTATCTGATTTTCCTGTGTTTTGTAGATTCAATATCGCAGTCATTTATGTTTCGTGTTGAAACAGATTGTCCGATACCTGAATTGTCATCCATAAACTTTCGTATACAATCTATTTCCTAATGTTTTCTGTGGTTTAGTATTGTTAAGAATTCGTATTATCAAAAGCACTTTAAAAATATTTCACCGAAAGTGCAAAAATACGTCAGTTTAAAACTGGCCTATTTCATAAGTACTACATAACAAGAGTACAATACTTGTAACTAAAACTTGTAGATCAAATTTAATATGGTAAAATTACTGAAATATTACAATAATTTTGAAGTACACAAACATTAATGTTCTAAAAAGAACATGTGCAAAAGAAGCTGCGTATTTGTAAAAATTAAACGATAACTTCACAAATAACATCAAATTATTGATAAATATGACAATAGAAATATATCCAAGTCATAGGAATAACATACTCTCTTTTGTAGATTCCACCGTAGATCCATGTTCGAACTACAGTCTGATCTCATACGATCCAACCCGACATGCAGACTACTACAATGATTCTAGTCATACTTCTAATGAATGTGAATCAACCTCATTATACCATGGATGGTATAGATTTGATGGCAGTTATACTTTTGCTACCTCACCTGTTTTGACAGGACAGTGCGGTACATATAACCCGATTTGGATAAATGGTAAGTACAAGCTGCGAGAACAGAACATTCCTGTCGACGCACATTTAACGTTAAGTCATTCAGAATTCATGCATTCAATACAGTGCTACTAGATATAGGCAACAGTAGTTTACTGATGTTCAAATCTCATACATCGATTAAGTGAAATGAAGGTACCGCAACAAACAAAACTGATGTAATCGCATGAACCCCATGGGTGCACAATATTACTAAATCGATAACGGTAGATTTATTTATCCAATGCTTAATACGCAATGTAACAAAAAGTTTGTACCTGGGTAAGTTCGTATTTCACGGGTTTATTATTGACACGAGGTTAAGTAAGGTCACACATTGTTACCTTATGTCGATTGAAAAATTGTATGTTAACCTTATAGTAATCATGTAGATAAATCACAGAAATTAAATTACTCTTCTAACTATCGATACCATTATGAAAAATTTTAATTTTTGTACACTTAAGGATTGAGAGTTATAGAGTGGGTTAAACGAAATAAATGTTCCATTGCCTTATTACAAGAAACGCACTTTAATGAAGATACGAAAGTAAATCTTGGAAAGGAAACTTATTTTAATTTTCTACTGCAGTAACGGCACTACAGCAAGTAGGGGGTAGCGATCGTTATAAATAAATACGTAGATATTGAGGTAATTAATAAATTCTGTCACTTATCTTATTAAATGTGAAAATGGATAATTTAATATTGTCATTACTTTGTCTGTATGCACCAAATTACAGAACAGATAGGAACTCTTTCTTTAAAAAGGTCAACAATTTTATAAAGGAAAACTCGATTGGCATAACTTTGGTTGGCGGCGATTTTAATGAAGCGTTTAGAATTGTCGATAGAAAAAGTATAAATAAAAATGAAAGATTTTCCGAGCCTGTTCATAGTTTAAAAACTTTTATCAAAAATCATAACCTTATAGATATTTGGCGTTTTCTACATGAAAGCACACAACAGTTTACATGGAGGAGAAAAGATAAGACACAAGCGAGTAGGATAGATTATATATTAATTGGAAAAGATTTTCAGTCACTCGTTGATAATTGTAAAATTAAACCAGCACTGGTTAAAGTGACTGACCACCAAGGGGTAGTATTAAACCTTCGGACAGTGGATTCTGAAAGAGGAAATGGGTACTGGAAATTAAACAATTCTATTTTAAAAGATATTGAATATCAAGATACAATCAATAAAGTGATTAATAAGTTTAAAGGTCGTATAATCAATAGTCACAGAAGTGATATCCGTCTACTATGGGACAATCTAAAAGTCGAAATTAGGGACAAATCTATACTGTAAAAGAAAATCGAATTTATCAAGGGCGACAACAAGAAAGTTGGAAAACGAATTAGAGCAATTTATGAAATTAAGAGATGAACAATTAAAGGAAGATGAAAAACTAACAAATAATATAAAACAATGAGAGGTGCAATTAGAAGCAATTTATGAATATAAAGCTAAGGGGGCTCAAATTAGATCAAGGGAAAAATTGGTAGAACTAGGGGAGAAGAATAACCTTATTTTTTTAGGATTAGAAAAGCAGCGACAATTAAAAGAATATATTAATAAGCTAAGAAACGAAAACAACGAAGTAACAACAAATCAGGAAGAAATTTTAGAAATGATAAAGAATTATTATAAACTATTATACACAACTACATCCCCAGATAAACATTTGATATATACATACGTATCTGATACTATTGCCTTTAAAGAATGTGATGGGAGGTTACTATAGATGACTGCACTAATGCTATTAACACGATGAAGCTAAATAAATCACAAGGTCTAGACCGCTTGACTTTGGAATTTTATAAGACGTTCTGGGAAAAATTAAAACTAATGTTAGTTAAAGTTCTTAATAAGGGACACGAGGAAAAACTTTTATCATATACCCAACCAACAGGTGTACTATCTTTATTATTTAAAAAGAATGACCCATTATCTTTAGACAATTATCGTCCTATATCATGATTAAACGTAGATTTGAAAATACTCTCTCATGTTTTGGCACAGAGGCTTAAAAAACTGCTTCCTAAACTAATTAATGAAGATAAAACTGGATATGTAAAAAATCGTTTTATTGGATTCAATTTAAGGCAAATTCAAGATAATCGACTATGCAGAATCATACGGAATAGATGGGGCTATTATGTTTGTTGATTTTACTAAAGCTTTTGATTCTTTGGAATGGGAATTCATGTTAAGCGTTCTAAAACAATTTGGTTTTAATGAATCATTTATATCATGGGTGGAAACTTTATATAAGGGAATACAGACCTGTGTAATAAATAATGGATTGGTATCTGAGATTTTTGAAAACTCTAGAAAAATCCGTCAAGGATGTCCTTTATCTGCTTTACTTTTTGTCAGTAGAAATTATGGCTTTGCGATTACGACAAAGCCCCGACATTAAAGGTATTCGGATTGCTATTATCGGATAAAAAAAAACACATAGCATAAAAATATCTCAATTAGCGGATGATACAACTCTTTTTTGTAGTTCATAAACCGACATATCAAAAGCTATGAATATAATCGAAACGTTCGGTTCTTTCTCTGGTTTGAGATTAAATCGTAGTAAAACAGAAGGAATCTGGATAGGGGCGCTCAAACATAGTATCGATAAAATTCAGGGCATACGCTGGACAGACAAACCAGTTAAAGCTTTAGGGATTTATTTTGGTCACAACACAAACGAATGCGAAAAGTTAAATTGGGAACCTAAAATAGATAAAATGAAATCCTTACTTAAGGCATGGAAAAAAAAGAAAACTAACTAAGGTTGGAAAAATATTGATTATAAAATCTTTGATACTATCAAATTTTACATTTTTGGCTACTTCATGTATTGTTCCAGACAAATACATTAAAAAAATTGAAAGCTGTTGTTTTAAATATCTTTGGGAAGGTAAAAATGACAAAGTAAAAAGAAATACACTCTTCGGCGAATATCAAAAAGGGGGGGGGTTTAAAAATGGTTGATTTTGATAACTATTTTACAGCACTGAAGCTTCATGGGTTTCCAATTTGACTACAACCAATCTGCCGAACTGGAAGATTATTCCTAACAAATATTTCAACAATTTTGTTGAAAATTTTCTTGTCTTTAACATGAATTTAGATAATGTAAAATCACTAAAAGAATTTGAAAAAATACCGGACTTTTATTTGCAAGTAATTTCAAGTTGGGTGAAAACAGGGGGAGTTTTAACAAAATTTAAAAATCATTTTTGAAATATCAGAAAACAGATTATTTCGGGAAATAGATACATTAAACATTGCAACAAAAGCTTGTTCTTTCGAAACTGGGTAACAAGTGGATTGATATATAACAACGACATATTGGTTCGTGAGGGAAAGTTATCGGAGGTTTTTATTTTAGAAAAGGAATGGCAGCAAGTTCTGATTAAAGAAAACTCTTTTTAAAGAGTAAAATCAGTATTTGTAAGGATAAATTGAGATGGGGAAATAAACAAATACTAACAAAAGATATCTATATTAAAATGTTATATAATAGTTTAGTAGATCAAAAATATACACAGCCAATTGGTATCAATATTTGAACTAGATATTTAAAGTTAGATTACAGGCCACATATGTCATTCGTAAACGATTTTATATTTAAATTATTAAGAGAGAACAAGATGAAAATGTTTAGATGGAAACTGCTACATTATATTATTCCCACAAAGCAGTTGCTATTTAAATGGAAAATTTCTAAAAATAATTAATGTAATTTTTGTAAAACAGAAGAGGAAGATTACTCACATTTCTTTATTACATGAAGATGTAGTATGAGTGTCAATGAGACAACTCTCCATCCAAGTCACAATGTGTAAAAAGTAAACAATTATAGGTCAAAGTACGGCCTTCAACACGGAGTCTTGGCTCACACCGAACAGCAAGCTTTAAAGGACCCTAAAATGACTAGTGTAAAACATTTCAGGAAAACCAACGGTCTAATCTATATAAAAAACGAGAAACGAGAAACACTTATGAACCACACCAACAAACGACAACCACTGAACAACAGGCTCCTGACCTAGGACAGGTGCATACAAATGCAGCGGGTTTAAACGTTTTAACAGGCGCCAACCTTCAGAACATGTTCATTTTTAAAAGATTTTTGGGATAAAGTGGAATATCTTCTAACAAAACTCAATTTTAAAAACAAGATATCAGTAAAACATATAGTATTTCGATACAAAATATTAAATCAGGGATATAATGTTTTTTCCTATTTTTGACAGTTTTAGGTTTTTGCATTTACAAGTCAAACTATGTTTCAGAGCAAAAATTGATATGCTTGGATGTGTATGAATTGTTTATAAAGGAATTACGAAGGGTTATGAATGAAAGCAAAATGATTTCTCAAAATGCATTTTTCGTAAATTTAAAGAAATTGATATAATAGAATAATTAATATATATTGTCATAGCTTATGTAATGTTGTTTAATTATATTCTGAGTATTTTTCTGGCCACTCAGAAGTATTTCACAGGAATACTCCACTGGCGCTTGTACAGTGAAGTATAATTGTAACAGGCAATCTAATGAATAAAGAATATATTTTTGCTGTTAAAAAAAAGAGATCGGATGCGTCCACAGGGTAAGCGTATCTTGCTATGTATCCATCAATGCATGTTCACACTCATTTAAAATGTCATAATCGGGAATAGGACATAATAGGTAAAATTACAGATTAGACGACTATTCTGGCATCTAAAGATCTAAGGTTTGGCATTACTTTTGGTCCTTTTATGTTTTTATTGGCTCTTTAACTTTTGTATCAGATTTTCTACTTTCAAACTATTTTTGCCTCGAGCATCACTGAAGAGACATCACTTGTCGAAATGCGCATCTGGTGCTATAAAGTTGGTACCGTTAATGTTGTTACTAGTACTGTAAATACATGTCGAAATTATATTTCGAAGGACATATCGTATATGTATATGTCAACCAATTCGTGATGATGACCGAAAAAAATAAATTTAATGTCGATTTCAAATGTCTTTTCTCATAACCCTATTGAAGCATTTTTTGTAAGGAACATACCGTTGCTAATAAAGTCAGTTCGATAAAATGTAAAGCAGATTTAAAGCAAAATTATAATGGGCATATCGATGAGATAATCAAAGCAGTATTTTAACATTTAAAATATTGTAATGAATGAAATGTTGTGTTCACTTTTATCAACTTCCTAACCACATCATACAAAATATTCATCATATAAAAACGTATCCCCATCACTGGAAAAAACTACCACTTTGTGTGGTACATGTTTTAGGCCAGATCGGGAAAAAGAGCTTCAAAGTATTAATAAAAGGATTAAGGAAGGGAATGAGAAAAAGAGACAAAGCTGTAATTTAAGATCCAGCATAGACATAGAGAATGATCATATATATATAAAAAACCATCACGATATTTCGAACTTATGTTTGGCGAATTATTGATCTTTGACTATATTTTGGATGCTGTTGTATGGAGACTTAAACCACGCTTGCCAACCTTATTGTGGGTTTTAATTTATTTTTCACTGGTAACAAGAGGAAAGCGTCGCCTAAATTTTACCTCTTCAATAAAAGCTAGGCCGTACGAAGTCATATGAGGGACTGATTTGAAGGGGTATACTGAGTTATATGTGTCCTGTTGATACATTCAAAAGTTTTGCTAATAATAATGATTTGACATTTGTTTGTTTAAACAGTTGTGTTGATAAATTGCAAGACTTAAAAACCTCCGATTTGTTCTATGGTAAATCTTTTAATTGGTCATTATAGGCTCACTACCAACGAACGATAAAGAGATGACATATGTGAGGGCTTGCGAAGCTCACATGGACTCAAACTGTGCTAACAGTTGGACTGTACCCGTGATGAAATGTGGAGTATATGATATAATGTATCTCAGACCCAGTGGAGTGTGTGGTAGATATTGCTTAGGTAATAACAATACTTTTAAGTATCATTTTATCGCTTTGGTCTGAAACAGTTGTGCATGAATTAAAAAGAATATTTGCCACCAAAACCAAATCCAATAAGGCCAATAATCACATTTTGACTGAAGAAAACAAAAAAAACAAAATAAGAGAATTATGAACTTAGAACAGGGATGAAAATGTTTTATGAGTAGTCGAATTTCCCCTTTTTAGCTCGATGAATTGATTAACAAAAGTTACATAGAATAACATGCCATTTCCATTTCTTGTTTTTTCACTGCTTTCTTTCGGTTAAAATTCAAATTATGGTTGTTTTTCCAGAATTATGGTTGTAACCTTAATAGTAGAATGATTCACTGTTATTAATGATTATGATCTATTTTTCCTACTTTCCATGATTCACCGATTATTGTCTATATGAACTTAAACTGTTGTAGCAAGTTTTTATTCATTATATTGTTAAGGTTCACGTAGTTCGTATAATCTACGTCTAGTTCTTTTATTTTTTTATCGGAGAGTTTTTTCCCTCGTGTTCTTTTTTGATAGATACATGTAAAGTCGGCGATTTTTTTCAAATCAAATATCCTATAAAAATAATGAGATGTGGTATGATTGCCAATGCGACAACTATGCATTCAAATAAATGAATTGCTTTGCATTGTTTTGTCAATTGTTTTGTTTGATTTTGTTTATATAGTTTTAAAGTTTGTGCTGCAAATAAGCACCAAATAGCATAGTATTTTATGTAAATAAACAGGTAAACTACTACTTTGCGTTCTGAATGATGTAATTTCTCTTTATTACGACTGTTGTCAATTGATGATGCGTGTTATGTAAATACGAAGTCACGTCCGAATTCGTTTGTGTGAATTTGCCATTGCCCTTGCAATATCTTTTGCTTAAGACGTCAATTCAACTGTGGTTAATGTTTATACATAGCCACTTATATTCTGTCTGTGATAAAACACAGCCACTGTGTAATTGGGATTTTGTTAACATTTCGTGTTGCATAGTCTTTAGTTTTCTTTTTTGTGTTTTGAAGACTGTTGTTTGTATTTTTGTCTTTTTAGTTTTTGCAATGGCGTTGTCGGTTTATTTTCGACTTCATGAGTTTTAAGTCCCTTTGGGACCTTCCTCCTCTTTTTTAATAAGATATAAAATTTGAAATGATATGACCATTATTCCTGAAGGAAGAGGGAAAAGCTATAAAATACGACTAGATCCATTACATTATTTTGAAAGCGCCTGAGTATAGTTAAACCTGTGACATTTAGTGGTCAATATTTAGCTGCTTTACTTTACAACGATCAAAATATGATATATTTCATGCAATAGTATGGTGGATGCTTTACGAAATATTATTAAAGAACATGTCAATTAAGTTATTACGTTCAATGTTTCTCCGATTAACATTCACGTCTACACTTACAATTTTACTCAATAATAAATAAGTCAAAGTTAAAATGTTCATTGATCCGTGCATTGGAATGAAAAACAATTTTCATTTTATGACAAATGGATAAAAAATGATTTTTTTTAACCTGAACGGCATTAGCTACGAGACATAAAAAAAAAATAGATTAATATATTTTTTTTGTTCAATCGTTAATGATAGTAGAATGAAGAAATAAAAATTCGCTTTTAGTAGTCTGTTGGGTGTTATTTTATGAAAATAAGCTAAGAAAGATCGCTGATGAATTATTCACTCGCAAGTGAATAATTTGAGCTCATTGAATACGTATTTATTTGACCTTCAATTTAACCCCTTAGCTAGAGGTTGTTTGCGTGCTCAGCTTTTAAAAGGAAAATAATGTCAACATTTATGTGAAACAAGCGTAAATCATTAATTTGACTGCTTCGATCCACAAATCTCATTCTTATACAGGTAAAATCGATGATTAACATATTTTAAAACCTATAAACTATACTATGAAATCAAGCAGACCTTAAAAAATCCTGCTGCACGTGTTCGCCATCTATTTTTATCTATATTTATGTTAAACTCGGATTAAATCACCGTCGACAGTCTTCGGATGTCACCTCGATGCTTAATTAGATGTCGTCTAAACTAAAATACACACGAAATGCTGATATTTATTATCAGGTCCATGCATCGTAAATTGTTTATTTTAGACATTTAATAATTTAGATATACGTTTTAGTATATTATAAATTAAGTATGATAATTTGAGTCAAATCGGTGAGCATAAAGAATGTAATGTGGTTAAACATTTTTGTGATCACTCAACACTTCAATAACATGTGACGGTGGTATTTGTTAACTAGTTGGTAGTGATATACTACTGAAATCGACGTTTTACGGCTTTCAATGCTATGACGTTATGCTTATTTCAACGTTTTGTGGTATATTGCAACCTAGCACACCACTAATGATATGTTCTAATTGTCTATACCACAATCACATTCTCTTTTCCCCGAATGCAACCACCCGAATTAAACTTACCACCGGGTTAGTACTCACATAAGCAACACGACAGTTACCACATATGGAACAGGATCTGCTTACCCTTCTGGAGCACTTGAGATCACCTCCGGTATTGGTGGAGTTCGTGTTGTACAGTCGCTATGTTGTGTTTTGTGTACTGTTGTTAGTGTTTTATTCTTTTCTTTTTCCATGGCGCTAACAGTTCGACTTATGAGTTTGATTGTCCCTTTGGTATCTTTGGCCTCTCTTTTACCGTAAAAACGTTTTCAACATAATTTCGATTTTCTAAGGGGCATACAAATGATTGATTATCTTCTGTTCTGTTCTGTTTTGTATTTTGTGTGTTTTTATTACTATTTACATTGAAGATTATATTATGGAAGCCTGCATTGTTTTAAGACTGCTCCTGCCATCTAGGTGCCATTCATTACGCTTATTCCTAAATGTTTTTAAGCTTCTGTAAAGATATGTTTAATATTTCATATATAACTATAGAATTTGGTTTTGTAGAGAGCGTTTGTAGTATTGTATGAATAGAGTGTTACGTCTTTATGATTTTAAAAGTTCAGTAAATTTATCAACTTATCATTCGTATAGAAACAGAAAAAGACATATATACTAGTATGGCGCCAACCGAAGTTCATATGTCATCATCCCTATACCATGTGACATTATCGGATGATTTTAATAATATTGAAACTTCTATTGATCCATCCTCCTCACTATTTGAATCTAGTGCAAGCAATACAAATAATCTATCAAATGCTGAGAATTGGAATAAAGTTCACATGGATATAACTTCGTCCTTCGAAATCATCGACATGAGTATGGGGGACCTTGCGAACAGTTTGACATCTAATTTTGAAAACTGGGATATAATGGAGACAAGTTTACATTCATCTTCATTCAGGACTTCGAAATCAGAAGATACATTGATGTCCTCAGAATGGATTTATCATAATGAATTTGATACGACCACAATTTCGGCTTCTCCACATTTGGCCCATAATTTGTATTCAGCTTCGGATATCGCAAATGAACTTAAAACGGTTTTAGTTTCGTCCTCTTCGAAAATGAATTTTGATGCAACCAAAACAACAAGCGATTCGTCTATTTTGTTTGAGAATTGGGAAAACATGGACCCAACTGTAAAATCATTGTCCTCAACATTCAATTTGGATCAAATAGACACTACAAAAATATCGAATTCTGAGAATTGGAATAATGTTGAAACGACTTTTAAGCTATCTTCCTCTGATGACAATTGGAATAAACTAAATTATGGCCACAGTAAATCATCAACAGTAAAGAACTGGAATACAATGCACACTACTGTAAATCCATCATCTTCAGGCATTGCTTTTAGTTCACCGGAGCCTTGGAATGAAATGAGTACAACTGTACCTTTATATACTACGGATTCCTCAAACAATGAAGCAAGTTCTTTGTTTGACAGTAAATATGTAGCAGCCATGTCGTCCGATGCCAGTGTCACGCCATCAGAATCTGATGTTCAATCAGCATTACAGGGAACTAGTACCAGTTTAGAAACCCAAGTATCAGATATAAATACAACACAGAGTTTTTATTGGCAGGAAGCTTCTTCAACAGATACATCCCTGATTACTTCTACTGCTGATAATTATGGTATTTTTATTTTCAGTTGTGTTTTGTCTGGATACACAGAAAAAAACTAATGATGCAGTGTGTTTATGATTGATCAATATAGCAATTAGATACAAATAAAGAATATAAAACGAAGCAAACATAATAAGACATTAAACAAAAACAAACCTGCAGAATTATTATTTTAATTAACTTTTTACTTCATTTTATGAAAGTGTTGATTTTAAGTTTCTGTAACCGCATACTATTTATAAGATGATACACATACTGTTGTGTGAAACTAGTGATAAGTAAAGTAACAGACAAAACATTTTACTGTTAGTTAATTACAGTGTGCAAAAATGTCGGGAAAAATCATCGTAAAAACCAGAACAACGACAAAACAAGAACAACAATTGTCCAATAGTCAAGATAACATAATGTAAAAACATAAGCTACGCTTTGTACAACATTTTGATGTCGACTTTATAAAAAAAAAACAGAAACTAAGAATTATTGATTTCTATTTTCTTTCAACAGTTGATTTAAATATAACAGACTACATTAGCTGGGTTTATGCGTATCCTACAATTCCAACGTACGATTTGAACTCAGAAGATCACCAGTTGATGTTTGAATGCTACGTCTCTTCTGGTTACTACTACTATAACAGTTATGATTCTCTCTTAAATTCGATGACGTATGATATCCAATGGTACATTGACAATGAAGAATTTCTTACAAAGACAGATATTGCATACGACAAGATTGAAACAGAGGGCAGATTAAAGAGTACCGATTGGATGCATCGAGAGAGAAAAATGGGGATCAACGTGAGTCATTTATGAAATTCCATATTCGAGAACGAATATATATAAATATTCAAAATATGGTTTCGTTCGGTAAATATTTAATAAATGTTAAGTAATTTCATAAGGTGATTCAGCTTTTGTAGTTAGATACAGCAAATTGTTTAGCTAGATTCAATCGGGTTGACGAGTTCGATTCATACACAGTAATATGGTCATGTAGCGTATATTTTAAGGTTGCCTCTATCGTAACATGACGTTAAGAATAAAACAGATTTATGGTAAGGATGTCTACGCTTTATTATTTGAACTTGTTTAAAGTTAAATACGAATATTGTATTATTGAAATTGAAATAATTTTGAATTAAGGAATGTATCTCCCTCACATAAGGTTTGATTCCTTGCATTGGGTATACGCTTTGCCCTTTTTAGTTTATATGCTTCTTCAATTTTTGAATGAGCGGATTTGCAAATAGTTTGTCTTCGAGCATCACTGAAGAGACATGTATTGTCGGAGCACGCATGTGATGCTTTAAAATTGATACATCTAAAATTATTAAAATTTGTAAATTTGCTTTCTATTACGAACATTACGTAAAAATACGAACTCATCTTTCTAACCTGTTGTTTTATTGAACCAATACAGACTAAATTTGACGAACAAGTGAAATTTAATTATTCTCAATTGAATTGTAACTTAAAATTTAGCATCTCTTTATTTTAAGCAATAACGTTTTGACATAATACACGCAGAAAAAATTCAACACGTAAAATTTGAACAATTCTTAATTAATCCAATCAAATTGCGTAAGGTTCCATTACAATGACCAGTCTACATAAAAATAAGTGAAAGAATAAGTAGGTAGGAGGGAATTGGCAGAATTGGCTACTCAGACTTTAAAAAACGTCACCAGTGTCTGAGCAGAAAGTTGATGAACAAGGGTTACATCATGTTAAAGAACGTCTCGTCCTGTTTCTAAAAAAGTTCGTCGGAAGATACCAAGACCTTGTTGATAAATATTTCATATCAACTTCACAAATAATACATGATGGTCTTGAAGTATAGTTTCTAGGTACTGACGTTGTTTGTTATCTTATTAACGTGGTATAGTCCTTTTTATTTGTTTTGTATATTTTTAACCTTTACTGTTTAGTCCATTTTTAGTAATTTCCTTTTGACGTGACTCGGTATTTTTAAATCCCGCCATTGTGTTATTGTGCTATGGTATTTTTTAGTCTTTATTTCATTTGTGCTTATGTACTTAGTCTAAAGAGTATCCATATGCCTTTTGTTTTTCTTGGTTGACATAGTTGTTTGTTTTTATAGTGATTAAGATTATAACACAATGTTGACTTCTGTACCCCAATATTTGACATTTTTACCTATTATGTCTGTTTGTTTTGCTCACACATTGTTGTCAATATAATGGAGTTTTGTGCGAATTTCATACGAGTGAGAGGTTTAGCTAGCTATAAAACCAGGTTCAATCCACCATTTTCTACATAAGGGAAATGCCTGTACCAAGTCAGGAGTATGACAGTTGTTTTCCTTTCGTTTGATGTGTTTGAGTTTTTGATTTTTTCATTTGTTAAAGGTTTTCCGTTTGAATTTTCCTTTGAGTTTGATATTTTTGTTATTTTACTTCTTTCTGTTACTCAAAAACCTCTAGCTTTTGTTAGTCTTTTGGTTTTTTTTTATAATTTTTGATTGTATGTTTCGGAGTTTGGCGTCTATTTCCCTAAACTAGTACACATTATTGTTTTGGGGCCAAATGAAGCCCGCTTCCAGGTGCGAGAATTTCTAGCTGAGTTCAAGACCCAGTGGTGGCCTTTGGCTGTTTTCTACCCTTTTGGTTGGGTAATTGTCCTCTTGACACGCTCCCCGTTTCCATTCTCTATTATATACCACTTGAGATTAATATAAAATGCACAAAATACAATCTTTTACTATGTTCTGTTCACTTATGAAATATATGAGCAGAGTTCAGTTCTATATATGAATTATAGTGGTAAAGGTAGACTAATCATGCACTTATCGAAACATTTTTCTCTTTCACGAACATTTTAAACCATCATATCACTAGAAGATTTATTAATTTGAGAATAATAAACATTTTGGTTTTAACATGTCATCCTACTTTAAAATACTTTTAGATCAAATGTGGAATTAGATTTCATTCATCGTCAAATAGGGCTTTTAAGGAGAGCAGCTATAGCTACTACGCAGGCTTAGGCGTAAGTACATCAGAATATCAATTTATGTTAGACTGTAACACGGAGAGAACAAAAACATAAGTTGGAAACGAACAGAACGCAACATGGCAAAAGAAAAAAGAAAAAAAAAAAAAACAAAGGAAAATTTAGATAATTTCCTTTCCAATAACAAGATCTACTACATGTAAAACAGAATAGAATTTTTAATATTTTGTTATTAAAAAAAACCATGTACCCCTATATGCCTGGAGATATGGCCTCTACATCAATTTGGTCGTTGGTGTATAGTTGTCTTTTTGGTAATCATACCATATTTTTTCTATTTATTTTCTGTAACTATGTTCAAATTTCCTGTAACAAGTCGTTTAATTCTGATTACCATTGTGGCAAAATTAATGTGGTACGCATGTATTTGCCTTTTACTGTTATTTCACGATGGAGAAGGGATTGATAATAGCAATTATCTGATCCTTGATATTGCACAAATAGGGATATTCTTTAATCCATTCAAAATAAATTTATAATTCTAATTTTAATTTTAATTTTGAAAATAATATTATAATTTTAATTTTAATTTAAATGTTATTAGTTTTGTTGATAAATGAATAAGAAAAATAGGAAAACTAATCTTTTAGGTGAAAGATATTAGTTGTGATGTTTTAATGACGTCATAGACTTGGTGAAATTGACATGTTTGACATAAAATGGCCATTGTACTCATGGTTTTTGGCAAAATCAGATACGAGCCAAACCCTTATAAAACAACATATTTTTCCTACATTTACATCAACGTATAATATGTCTTGTAGCAATTTTTTTTTAGTAAACCGATAGCTTATATCCTACTTTTAATTATCAAAATGAGACTATTTATGCAGTTTTGCGGTTTTTCAAATACACGTCATTATGTTATACAAAATCCAAAAATGTAAATACTGATATCTGAAAATCTGATGTGTTTTGAATTTCTCGAAATGTTTTTTGATAGATTAAAAGTACTTTTTTACTTTCCGAAATAAGGGTCCAAACATGAGTTTATATTACCTTCTTCTTTACATCCGTTGACCATACATGACGTATTTACTCAGATTTACTCAACATAAATCTTTGTTTAAATTCTTACGTGAACCATCTATCACCACTGTCTTAAGTATATATCGGTATTGTTTGTTCTTTTTTTTCAATGAAATTACACATTCATCTGATATCCGTGTCATCCGGCCAACTTAGCTTCTTTCTGTTTGACATTTTTATATAGATATACTGACCGACTTTAGAAACGCAACACTAGATTAATCTTTTTAATTCCCGTTTTCAAATATGCAATTTTTGTTAAACAAATGTTTTAACATACATTTCATTCATTACTTCATTGTCTAAAAAAATTACAGTTCGAAAGTTGAATTGATTACGTCATTTTTAATGTTCAAATCATGAGGTATGCACTGAAACCCTGGTTTTCCCCTTATCAATGGATGTGTCACCGTCGAAGGCAATGACTGCCTGTAACCAACGCCAAAATGATTATAAGAAAGCTCAACCAATTCTGTTGGTCATGTTTTGAGTTCCGTTTTGTACCTTCTGAGTTTGCCTTTGTCCCACCCATTACAGTGTGTTTTGGCAATTATACGGTTTAAACTTTAGTGCTTTAAATGTTTTTCTGCAGTCGATTCTTTGGCATTTCAGTTTATGAGAAACATTTATGGCATGAATTTGTCTGCCATGGCATTCGGCGATTTGATTAGCAGTTGACGTTACGGCCGTAAACATGTTTTTCAAATGACGTTGCTTGATCAAATTCTCTTGACGTAGAGTTGTCATTACATATTGACCTGGTCATTGATGGTCATCAACAAATCCCGTCTACCTGTATCGTTGTTGGAAGAACAGTAAGACGAGTTTCTGACGTCAAATTGTCTGGTTACATCACGTTCATGTTTTCCTGCCTGCAATATTCTTATGGGCTGATTCAGATTTTCGTTGCTCAGTCTCGGCAATATGGAGATGCAACGTGTTTTAACTGATTTATGTGGGGGTATGGATTGAAAGAATTCACAAGGAAAAAACCTTAAAAAAATCATTTATGAGTTTAAAATTTCGCTTTAAGAAATTCGTGCGACATCAATAATCCGGTATGTTCAATAGGTAAGTCAGATATTGAATGTTTCTAAACAGAAAGAAGTCTGGTAAGCATGAATAGTAGTTATTTGAGGACCAATCATGATTTGGTTAAAAAGATCAACAAAATATGTAATGCGTTTTTAAAGTCCGTCAGTATATAAGCTGACACTGTTTTGACAAGACTTTAGTGAAATTGTCATTTTATGATGCCCATTTTGGACCTATGTCATGGCTTGATCTTTTACTCGATATTGACACAGATGATCGACCTCAAACTAAGACAAACGATATGATTTCAACTTTTAATTGTCAACTTCCATTTTCTCAGCAGTAGCATACACTCTCTCCCATTGTATATTGCGTTTATATATATATATGGTATACATTGCACTAGTGTATATATTCAAACTATGCGTACTACATTAACAGGTGGTGTTCCTTTCACAAACACTGCTCCAAAGGAGTTGAAAGGAAGCACGATAAACGAAACTGACACTTCATAATTATTACGGTCACCATCACCAATTTGTTGACTGATACGATGTATGGGTGTATGAACTCACTAGCAACATGTTTCGCGGTCTTTAATTCATAGATAGGCAGTAAGGTTGTCATATTTTTAATTTAACGATTGTGACATTTTAACTGACACACATATTTGTGTACATTTTGATACATAACAAAACTAAATGTATGAAACATTAGTAGTAAATTAGTTTTATAATATGCAGCCTGCTTATGACTCTTTTCGTTGAAATAATGAATTTGATGATTGAAATTAGAATAGTATTTTCAAACTATATCACAAATGAATAGACCATTTTTAACAAAAAATTACTCCACTTTCTATTTGAACATATATTTCAACTTAATATGTTATAACTTTTGAGTAGATCTGGCCGAAAGAGGTGACAATATCCAGTGGAGAATCAGCAGCAATATGGGTGTGGACAACCGTTCCTATTGCTTGTCGATATAACGATACAACGTACTCGTGTAAAGTCAAATTAGATTTATTCGACTTTAATGAACAATTTACAGCTGGAGCTCCAATGTATTGTAATAATTCTGTTACCGAAATGACAAAACCGTCAATGTGTGGATTAGAACTCGACGGGTGGCGACAGTGGTCATGGCAAACTCTAGATATTAACCTTCCTGAAAACTCAGCAGCGGATCAAGAATACCAAGCAAAAGTTAAATTAAGAGTATTGGAAGCTGACGATGACCCGATCTGGTCCAATTATCAACTACCGGAGGTCACGGTTTGTGTCAATGATTATCATATTATGACAACTAGTAGTAGAAGTAGTTATAATAGTTATAGTAGGGGTAGAAGTAGAAGTAGTAAGAATACCAAGCAAAAGTGAATCTAAAAGTAATTAAAGGCTGACAATGACCCGAAAGATTTTTTTATCAACTACTGTAGTACCCGAGGTCACGGTTTGTGTTAATTGTTATTCATTTTACTATGTTTATTATCATTATTATTATTATTATTATGATTATTAATATAGTAGTAGTAGAAGTAGTAGTAGTAGTACTTATTATCTTACCAATAATATTTATGTTTAAAAAAAATATGGATATATCTTATTCCAAGTTGATATTAGTCATCTCTTTAGTATTGATTGATTGATTGCCGTTCCGAAGAGAAACACTGCCCTTCGACTGGGAAACAATCTCAGTCAATTAACACGCGGATACCTAGTTGAAATTAAACTAAAGAAATGGAACTCTTTGTTAGAGAAGGTAAAAGAAGCCAAATTGGTATATTTGAATTGTTTACATCTATTTCTATGGGCTTTAAAAGATTAATAAAGGTGCATAGTTTAGGATTTTATGCATCTTATTTACGTGCTTTTGCTTAAATTATAGTTTTGAGCTTCGAGATATTTGTAAAATTTTTGAATTATAGACAAGTTATCATAAAACAGTCGATTGTGGTAGGTGCAAATACAAGTGGATCCTTATTGTGCATAATCATAAATTCCGCCGAAAAAAATTCAAAAGAAAGATAACTGATTGATCTTTTTAAAGCATTAATTGGCATCTCTGTCCCCGGCGTCAGTTTTTTGGAGAAAAAATAGTAAAAATGGGCAATAATTTCATCGAAAAGAGAAAGTCGAGTGCACCTTTTTCTGTTCGGGCGTGTTTGAGTTGACTATTCTGTCTTGGAAACGTATGAAGCAAAAATATTTGATACATCATCTCGCTTCAGATTCTTATATTTTTATATTTAGGCTACATGTTGATTTAATAACATTAAAAATTCACAATACTGAAAAATGAAATATATGGTTCAAGTGAAATACCTTTCTAATGAGTCAAAACAACAGAGTAGGTTTGTTCGAATAACAAATTTTTTACTAAATCTACTTGACGACAGACTTTATAAGTGGATCTTAAAAATGCATAATTTCAAAAGAACTTAATTTTTTGTGTGATTTATCTAGGGTAATTAGTCTTCAACCTCTGAAAATATTTAGTCTGCCCTTCTACGAAATATTTAATTAGATTTTTTTTTAAATGATTTTGAACTGTCAAAAATTACACATGACAACCGATCAGACAGTAGTTTTAAGTTCAATAAATGCAGTAAAGTACATTAAATGATGCTCAATAGCTAGAAGATACATTTGTATTTTAAAATACAACTAGCAAATAAGGATCGTAATGGTGCTTTTTGGATACATTTATCGGTTTTCAAGAGCTAAATTGGCAGCGAGTCATTCCTACAATGGCTTCTATTTTTACGATTGTAAAAATTAGATGGCGTAATGGGGAGATAATTTTGACAAAGTAGGATCCTGATTGGCAAGATTTGAGTTAAACGCACCTGCCAACTGCCACACGCGGGGGTATACTCAGCGTTGATAGGCTAATGATACAATAGATGATCATCTTAGAACAATGGTACCGAGGTCTCGAACAATAGTAATTCATATGAGCTATAAATGAAATATGTAACAATTCAAGCAATACTGACTTCATCAAGATAACAAAGTATAAAAAGTATAAAAAGTATAAAAAAAATATATTTACAAAACAATGAAACGACATGTGTACTTTTTTTAGCTCACCTGGCCCGAAGGGCCAAGTGAGCTTTTCTCATCACTTGGCGTCGTCGTCGTCGTCGTCGTCGTCGTCGTCGTCGTCGTTACATTTTGAACTTCTTCTAAAGAACCACTGAATAGAATGAAACCAAACACGGCATGAATGTTCCTTATGAGGTGCTGACCAAGTGTTGTTACTTTGAAGCCGATCCATATTCCAAGATGGCCGCCGGCGGGGGACTTAGTTTAACATAGGACCCTATAGGAAATACATACAAAAGTCTTCTTTTAGAGAACCACTGAATGGAATGAAACCAAACATGGCATGAATGTTACTTATGAGGTGCTGACCAAGTGTTGTTACTTTGAAGCCGATCCATTATCCAAGATGGCCGCCAGCAGGGGACTTAGTTTAACATAGGACCCTATGGGAAATACATACAAATGTCTTCTCTTAGAGAACCACTGAATGGAATGAAATCAAACATGGCATAAATGTTCCTTTAGGTGCTGACCACGTGTTGTCACTTTGAAGCCGATCCATTATCCAAGATGGCCGCTTTGGAGGGGGGGGACTTAGTTTAACATAGGACCCTATGGGAAATACATACAAATGTCTTCTTCTAGGGAACCACTGAATGGAATGAAACCAAACATTGCATGAATGTTCCTTATGAGGTGCTGACCAAGTGTTGAAGCCGATCCATCATCCAAGATGGCCGCCAGCGGGGGACTTAGTTTAACATAGGACCCAATGGGAAATACATACAAATGTCTTCTTTCAGAGAACCACTGAATGGAATGAAATCAAACATGGCATGAATGTTCCTTATGAGGTGCTGACCAAGTGTTGTTACTTTGAAGCCGATCCATATTCCAAGATGGCCGCCTGCTGGGGGACTTGGTTTAGCATAGGACCCTATTGACAATACATACAAATGTCTTCTTTTAGAGAACTACTGAATGGATTGAAACCAAACATGGCATGAATGTTCCTTATGAGGTGCTGACTAAGTGTTGTTACTTTGAAGCTTATCCATCATCCATGATGGCCTCAAGCGGGGGAACTTCCTTTGACATAAAACCCTATGGGAAATACATACAAATGCGTCTTCTAGAGTTGCACTGAATGGAATGAAACCAAACATGGCATAAATGTTTCTTATGAGGTGCTGATGAAGTGGTGCTACTTTGTTGCCGATTTACTCTTCAAGATGGCCACCAGGATTTTTTTATTAAATTACAGGGTCGATATTAAACCAAATTTGGCCTCACTCATTATTAGGTATCTGTTATGATTCTAATCTATTTTTACATGATTTCCAAAACCAAAGTAGAATCAGGTGAGCTACACAGGCTCTTGAGAGCCTCTAGTTTCTGTTTTCTCTATGTGTTGGTGATTTAAAATATATATATATACGAAAATTACTATATAAAGTAGACACAGATGCATGGAAAATCAAACATGAATGCATAATCGCGGTAAGATAAAATAGCGTTGGATTCATTCATTTTCTTTTTATGTTTTTGTTTTGTTTTGTTTTGTTCCATGTTTTTTCGTAAAGGTTTAAAAATATCATATTTAACTGTTTGGATGATTTCCGCAATTGGTATCTTGTTTTAAAAGTGTGGCTAAGATTTCATAAGAACATTCTTACCAGAAATCTAGATAATTGCCTCACTCATGATAAACAAAAGTTTAATATAAAATAACTTTTCGCATAGACGTATTATTTGATGAATACTACAAAACAAAACTTAACTACAATGAAAAAAAAAAAAAACAATTTACAGGTTAATGTAGTGAACGAAAATGTAACAGACGATTATTGGTGGTGGTATGGATGGTGTTTTACTGGTACTGATCCTTGGTTTTCTACATTTGACTGGCAGTAAGTTTTGAAAATAGTTAAAATAATAATAATAAATATAAATATGCTGGAACTGTATAACTAATAAATTGTTTTTCCCAGAGGCAACACCCTTAAAAAATACCGTTTTAGTGCGTCAGTGATATCATTTCTATGTTTACGTTTCTGCTTGATAACGGACAATTTACTTTGAAACCCAGGATATACTCCAACGAAACTCACCTCTTTTAAGAAGAATTTCTCCAAAATCATCTGTCTATTGAGTGTTCCTTTGGAATATCAGCCAAAGCTTTTAAATAAAGGCAACAGTAGATTACCGCTGTTCGAAACTCATAAATCGATAGATATAAAAAAAATCCGGGTTACAAACTAAAACTGAGGGAAACGCATCAAATATAAGAGGAGAACAACGTCACAACAAAAACACAACATTAAAATGTAACACACACAGAAACGAACTATAATATAACAATGGCCATTTTTTCCTGACTTGGTACAGGACATTTTAAGAAAAAAAAAATGGTGGATTGAACCTGGTTTTGTGGCATGCCAAACCTCCCACTTTTATGGCAACGTCAAACACAACACCAAAATGACAACATTACATGACAGGACTACAATACAATTAAATGGGAGAACATATAGGACAAAGAAACACACGAATAATAGCTAACAAAAGGTACTAGGTTTAAAATTTTAATACGCCAGACGTGCGTCTCGTCCACACAAGACCAACAAGTGACGCTCAGATGAAAAAAGTATGAAAGCCAAAACAAGTACAAAGCTGAAGAGCACCGAGGACCAAAACTTCCAAAAAGTTGCGCCCAACAACGCCAGGGTTTTCTGCCTGGGACAAGAACATCCTCATTATTTAGAATAATTTATAATTTTGCAAACAGTAAATTTTATAAAATGACTATATAATAGATATACATGATAAAACCGAAGTGGGGACTAACTACAGAATAAAAACGGATACATTACATAAAACAACTTAATCTGACACATAAAAATACACAGACGAGTTAGCCAAAGCCTCAACGCACAAAGTGATGTCACATTTGAAATTCTAAAAAAAAAACACACAAAGTGACGTCACATTTGAATTTGTAAAAATATTTCCAAAAAATAAGATAGGATTAGGATTGATACAAGATTAGATTTGTAATACTGACATTACATTTATTAATAACAATGAAAATCACAATACTTATTAATATCAAATTGTGGTAGTAATTAGATAATTAATTGTATTATCTAGCTATGTCGGTGTTTCTTCTGAATCAAACTGTAAACCAAATATATCGTATAAATTTCATTGAAACAAACTAAAATCTAAACCGGGCATCCCTTATTCTGTACTGATATCCATATTCTTAGTGTTTTGATTACAACTGTGTTTGCCAAATGTTCAACGAAATCTCGTTCCTGATAACTATCATTTATTCTACCAGTATTCAACTCCTGGTTAATGTGAAACCATATACTTAGGTGCGGTGTCAGAAATATGCGGATACTTCAAATTCCAAATATCTGTTACAATCTAATTCCAATTTCTCGCTATACACTATAAACTATTTGAAATAGTCGAACTTTACAAAAGTATACATTTGCTGTCGTTCATTTTAAGCTTAATAACCGATTGGAAGAATAATTCTAGCTTTAGTTTGCTTTAAACAAAATGGCTTATTCCAAAGAATGAACCTATCCTACTTCGTAGAAAGAAAAAAACACTGTGATTTAAACAAAAGTGTTGTCTGAAACTTACTTTTTTAAGATACCTGATTTAATATTGAAACTGTATTTGATTGTTGTCGGGCTTGTTGTGCGTCAGACAGTTGGCATTTCTGTGGAAACAAACTATCATTCTCTTCTAACCGACTTGTTTTTATGCTTTTATACGTATGTGTCATTCATAATACAGTGGACCCAAATAAATTTCAATGTAAAACATTCGTTTTAGGTGGTATGATTTTCATGACCAGGGTGAATTTGTCCTATACAGACACAAAACTAAACCAATAGAGGTAATTATAGTAAAAACTATCATATTTATATATGTGTTAACATAACTGTATTCCTTTGAGGACAGGGCATATAACGTTCCGTTACAAATTTTGACCGTTTTTCCGAATCGTTGAAAATTAAAAAAAAAATAGTCAAACATTTGTTTCCTGGTTCGCCTAAAACTGTTTGAACTGTTTAATGATATCTAATGAATTCGTTCTTATAGCACACAAAACTGACTGTGTTTTACTTTGTGAAGTCCTATCAGTTTTAATATTTGTTGGTACTTTAAGAACGTATTGAACAAGTTACTTCACATGATTAATTATATGAATACTCGACACTGTTCTTTTTTGGAAAGTGAAAAGACTTAAAAATCGACGAAATAATTAGTAAATCAATAAATGTGCACACACTTTTTAACAAATTAACTAAATCATGAATCAATTAAATTCTTGATAAATACATTATAATGCTAAACTAGGAGACTACGTGTTAAATCAAACTTTTTCTTTTGTTTTAAGTCACCTAGTAATTGTGGTGGCGTTATCACGGCGAGCACGTGCAGTCATAGATATAGGAAGATGAGTGCCAATGAGACAACTCTCCATCCAAGTCACAATTTATAAAATAGGCCATTATAGGTCAAGGTACGGTCTTCAACACGGAGCATTGGCTCACACCGAACAGCAAGCTATAAAGGGCCCCAAAATTACTAGTGTAAAACCATTCAAACGGGAAAACCAACGGTCTAATCTATATAAAAACGAGAAACGAGAAACACGTATGAACTACATAAACAGACGACAACTACTGTACATCAGATTCCTGACTTAGGACAGGTGCAAACATTTGCAGCGGGATTAAACGTTTTAATGGTACCAAACCTTCACCCTTTTTCTGAAACAATAGTATAACATCACAACATAGAAAGACACACAATAAAATATCAATTGGAAGGCTTAACTCAATCAAAAAACGTAAATTAACACACAATGAACGAATAAATTTGATCTGTGATACCTGAATGCAAATACATAGTTAATAAAATTTAGAAAACCATCACTTTTGAAAAAAACCTGCGTCATATTATACACAGGTAAATGAAAATAATTTTGTTGTTAAGTATACTCCTTCTTCTGTGTGTATAAAATATTCCGTTTAGGAATACCAAGAAATTTCTTTAATATCAATAAAACTAATCTAACACTTGATACATATGGGGTGAATATCAACAATAAAACTATACAATTAGTGCTAGTTAAAACTTCTTGTACAGGTGCAAGAACATTATTTAAGGAGAAATGAAATAATTTTGATGTTCATAGTACGAAGAAGTGAAAATTTGTAGCAATTCCAAATAATCAAAGCTGGTATATAGACAAGATCCATGTTAACATTAAATAACAAAAAAGCATTACAACTAGTATCAACAGGTCAAATTAAATTACGATTTAGAGTACTCGCAGTTACTGACAGATAGTTAAAAGCCAAAACAATTAATAATAAAAAATCATGCATCAGAGACTGAAATCAACTAAAACACATCCCAGGGATTTAGTATTTTAACGTCATGAACAGTCAAAGAAGACATGACTTGTGCAATGCCAAAAATAAATGTATCGACAGGTAGTAGGATAGTTAGGAGTGACTTCTTTATAGATAAAAATGAACGTGTGTGTGTCTCTATACATCCCGTTTGAAAAGAAAATACAAATTTAGTTATGTTTTAATTTGCTAATGACAAAATCGATATTAGTGCCAATGTAAACTATATTTAGAGATCTAATTACAACATTGGTACGATAACCCTTACTAATAAGTTTGTTTAAAGGTTCGATGAGTTTACACGGATCACATAGTGATTTCCGCGCTTTAAGTACAATATTACCGTAAAATTTAGGATGTGAAATACCATTTTTAATAAGTTTTCTACAGGTATAGCCAAATTTACTAATTAAATCTTTGTATCTATGAAAGAATTTAGTAAAAGTTTTAAGTAATTTATGGTAACGAAATCCCTGACTTAATAATTTACCAGTGATGCATTGATTACGTTCGTTAAAATCTATGACATCACTACACACACGGGCATACCGAACGAGTTGGGATATATAAACACCGTATGATGGAGCCAAAGGCACATCGCCGGGCGAAAAAGAAAATTAACAATAGGGAATGAAAAATCGTCTCTTTTGTCGTAAATTTTAATATGGAGTTTCCCTTAGTAATTGTGGTGGCGTTATCACGGCGAGCACGTGCAGTCATGAATGTTAGTAATCATTTGGAGATAAAAAATCACTCGAGAACGTCACGTCATTCTTGTCTGTTAATCAAAATGATTGAATACATATAAACACCTATATAACGTGGAAAACATATTTACCAAAACCTAGATTTTTAAAACTATAATTTGCATGTCAGATATGTTATCCACAAATTTATAGCCATGCCTGTATATATTTGAATAATTTCAATTAACAAAGTCTCATCTAATTTGTGATCAATTAAAAAGTAGATACGCTTTATGTGTGAAAATTACCAGGCTTCTCACAAAAGAAATCAAGTTACTCAATTGTATTACGGCACAATGTATTAACAAGACATACAACTATATTTCACAGAACAGGATAAAGAATTTAACTGACAGTCACATCAAAATTGTTAGTTAGCAAATTAGCGACAAGCCATTAGAAATAAATAAATATAATAAAGCCAAACAGATCGAATACACATTTGAGCTAGCCGCCAAGCCAACGGCCGCCAAAAAACAAACAACTGTGCTGAACAATGATTTTTAACCAAATAGTTAAAAAAAAAAAAAATTAAACAATACGCTTGTAAATCTAGCATGCAAGAAATTATATCAAGCAAAAACTAAATAAATAAAGCAAGCAAGGAAGAAAAAATATCAACCATGAACTTAAACTTTTTTCTCCATACAAGAAACAATATCTCATATGATAAGAACAGCACCCAACAGTGTGAACAATACTGACTGAAAAGAGTCCCTTACCTGCAATATAAAGATCAAAATCATTAGTACATAATATAAATAAACTATCACAAAATAATATAAATAATACAAAAATACAACTACATATTAAGGACATTATAAACAAATAAAAAATTCAGGCAATACCAATTTTAGTATGGAAGAAATAATATCCACCATAGACTAAAATATTAAAAGGCAGAATGGCAGAAACAAGAAATTCAACCATTTCTAATCCTTCAACTCCACATGAGAAAGTTATCTCAAATGACAAGTTGTCATAACCTAAATTAGATGAGCAACCCTTCTTTTAAAATATAAACCCAACTGCCGTGTACCTTCATAATTAAGATGTAAACCACCATCTTTATATGCAAATAATTTCACCTTTGGCTTTCCACATTTTAAGAAATATCTATATGAATTGATGAATTCTACTTTATAATGCAAACATAAATTCAACAAGGCCATATTAACTTCCTTAATTTTCTGACCAGTTTCCTCAAAATCTACAGGGCGAGGAAGAATACCAGACAATGCAATAACCATAGAAAGAAATAACGATTTAGCAGTAGAAATCAAATAACAGTAGGCAGACTTAAATTGATCAATAGATAATGAATAAATATCATTAGTACCAACATGAATTATTAAACAGTTGTAACCTTGATAAATACTCCCCTTGCACTTGTGGAGTTGATAAGTGATATCTCCTATGGAAGCCCCCCGGAAAGCAAAAACATCAGCATTTTCAAGTAACACATACTTTGCAATAGAATCTGACACTATCAGAAAAGTTCTTGGCTCTGCAAAGAAACAATTAATTAATAACCTAACAAGGAAATACTCTGAGATATCATTTGAGAAACTTGCAGTTTCTGTTTTAATGTAAATTCTAAATACTTCTTATACACATCACTATGCCTATCTCCATGCAGTTGAATTAACTCTGTAGGAACTTCTGCATCAAAGTCAATGAAGCCCCCCCTCTCCTAAAACTATGAGTAGAGTAAGCTAAAGAATTTCGACCTGTTTTTTGTATTAAATATCTAATAGATATAAGAAGATGTGGTATGAGTGCCAATGAGACAACTCTCCATCCAAGTCAAAATTTATAAATGTAAACCATTATAGGTCAAAGTACGGTCTTCAACACGGAGCCTAGGCTCACACCGAACAGTAAGCTATAAAGGGCCCCAAAAATTACTAGTGTAAAACCATTCAAACGGGAAAACCAACGGTCTAATCTATATAAAAACGAGAAACGAGAAACACTTATGAACCACATCAACAAACGACAACTACTGAACATCAGATTCCTGACTTAGGACAGGTGCAAACAATTGCAGCGGGTTTAAACGTTTTAATGGTACCAAACCTTCACCCTTTTTCTGAAACAATAGTGTAACATCACAACATAGAAAGACACACTATAAAATATCAACTGAAATAGCTTAACTCAATCAAAGGACATAGTAACACCATTGAACATACACTGAACAAATAAATTTGACCTATGATACAATGTAAATTAAGCATATTTTGATACTCTTTATAAGTAATGGGTAAAATGCGTCCCTTTTTAACTTTACAAAATGCAGGATCCTTTTTATGTGCCGGAATAGATTCAATCATATTCTTGTATGCAGTAACCGGACATAAAATACCCCCCTGAATACTAGAAATAGGAATTCTCAATTTTCTTTGCCCAAATTGAATAGTCTTAGACCATTCAAGATAATAATTAAAATATCATTTTCAAAAAAATGTCACCTCTACATAATTGTTTATTCTCATCAAACTCTTTTTCTGAATTTGTAACAAGATTAGATTTTTCTACTCATCATAAAAAAGGCTAACAAAAATAAACTCCAGAAAGTCTTATCCAGAGTGTCATCGAAATCCATAAACTCATAAATCTGTTTTAAATAAAATGTGTTATGGGAAGAGCTTTCCTTGGCAAATAAGGATTTAATCTCTGTAATCCTTTTAAAGTAAGTTTTAACGAAAAACTCTGTAAATATGGAAACTCCAAATCATTGTAAAAATGCAATAATCTTACTCCATTTATGTAATTTTTAAAGGAATGCACCGATTTAAAAGACCTGCTCAACAATTGAGCATACAAACACACAGTATTCAAAGAAGCTGGTAAAAATTTAAAACCGAAATAAATACAAAATGTGAAAAAAGTCCTCCACTAACTTTAAATTTTCAAAAGTGACCCGAGCAAAGGCTGACTTGCACGATGTCTTTTGATCCACTTTCAACAAATTCAGCTGTATATCTACAATAAATTACCAATCATGAGTAATCTGAAAAAGACCTGAATAGACAAATTTATCAAAACATTTACCCATTTTTATAACAAGCAATTCATAAAATAAGTCTTCAAATCTGGGATCAGAATGCCATCTTGACAAAATATCTGCTGTTCTGTTTTCAACTCCAGGAAAATGAACAGCCTTAATTTCAAAATTATACTTCTCAGCATAATATAAATTTCTCTTAAACAACATTGCATATAAGCATCTCTAGTACAACCAGAATTCAAAACCATCACGGTAGACTGATTATCACATTTAACTAATATCTTTCTATTTACAAAATGTACACTCCATACTTTAACACAAATCATCAATGCAATCAATTCAAATTGCTTTATGTGCAAATTCAAATCCATCAAAAAGGAAGGAAATTGAACTTGAAAAAACTCTCTTTTTTCAAGAAACCAACCTCCACACCTAAGGGTAGCATCAGTTTCCAATATTTCATCTGGCTGAGACCAATCCTCTAAAGCCGTCATAGAAACCCCATTGTAAAACTTCAAAAAGTGATACCACCATAATAAATCTTTCCTTATATACAAAGGAATAGTATGCTCACCTTTGTCATCTGGTAAACTACGAAGCCAAGTAAGCAACCTAGAAACAAAAAGCATTCCTGGCCTAACACAGTAAGATACAAAATGTAATTTACCTAACAATGACTGTAAATGTTTAACTGTAGCAACCTGTTTATTTAACCAAGTCTTCACTAACAATAAAATCTCCTCCACTCTTTCAGTCGTAACTGATATTGTAAGTTCCGACGTATTAAATTCCACTCCTAAAAATGTCATAACAGTACTAGGAGAGCTAGCCTTCTCCACCGATTCTTCAAGACCACAACTATCTAACAGTCTACCTAATAAATCAAACACAAAATTCGCATCTTCTGATTTTGCCGCTCCAGCAAAATCATCTAAATAATTTAATAATAAATATCCAGACTGTTTCATCATATAAACTACAGAAGAAGTCACTCTTTGGCAAATATGTGCTGATGATCTAAGCCCCATACTTAAAACTCTGTCTACAAAAATGTGATTTTTCCAATGAAATCCAAAAAATTAATATCTCCAGGATCAATTGGAATTTGGCGATATGCCCGCTTCAAATCCCTCTTAAAAATACCACAATTTCTACCTTTTAGCTTAATAAGCTTTATAAAATTATCTACAGATGGATAAGTCAAATTAACTGACTCATCCAAATAAATATCTTTATCTATACCTGCATTAATACAATTTTCAGAAGGAAAACTTAAATCAAGTATCACCCTTCTTTCACCTGGTGTACTCTTTGGAACTGAATTCAATGGAGATAAAACTAATGAAGAATATATAAAAGGGTTCACTTTTAAAGGACCAATAACAGCTTTATATTCTAACTCCTTTTTCAAATACTTCATAATAAAATCTGGAAAATATCTAGCTCCGCTATGATTACGAGGTTTTTTGATATCTACAATATCACCTGCTGTATACCCAATGGGAAAACCAAATTCTAATAAGTCACATAATATTTGATCATTATAATCAACTAACATAGATCTATAAAATCTATTTTTAACTTTGAAAAAACTGGTATTCTACAACCCTGATAATTTGGTAAACCTGATAATGCAATTTCTCTCTGAATATCCATAAAATACTGTAAATCTAAAGAATTAACATTCAAATCACAAATGAAACATTTCTTGTGTTTATGACAAAAAACATTAATTTCTAAATTCAAAGCTGATTGAACTAACCCTGGTTTATTCAACACCCTTTTACTAGAAATAGCAATTCTATAATTCAATCTTTCTCTTCTTGGTCTTCATTACCATATCCTTCTTCTTGATTTCCCTGAGTTTCTTTACCAATTCTCTTGTTTCCTCGTCGGTGTCTGATTCATCTTCAGAATCCATATAAATACTCAAACGTTCTTTGAGGTCTTCAAAATCCATCTTTGACATATGTAATTCACTTTCTTCAGGTCCACCAGCCGCCCCCTGCAAACATGCACTAACCTCTGGCTCTGTTGTAACTGTATCGGACTGCATAATATCCCGAAAACCCCGTTGATTAAGAACTTTGTAATCAATTCGTTTCTTAGAACTCCTCGGATAAACTGTCCGAAGCTCCTGGTTCAGGTCACTCATAAAAAATACATAATTTCAACAATAAATTTCAAATGTAATTTCAACAATAAATTTTAAATGTAAAAATGGTGCCGTGACCAGGATGGTCATAGATAAATAAATAATTTCAACAATAAATTTCAAATGTGCCGCGAATCCCGAAACAAAGAAATATATATGAGCGTCCTGTATCCAGGTAACATGCTACCCAATCAAAATAAAGAATACTCGGAATAATTTCTTCCGAGTAATATGTAAACAGTGATCCACTTGGTAATTATCATTTTTTTTTATAAAACTCAAAAATTTCACTACTGAAAATATTCAATATGATGATTTGTTCAAGTCGGGAACATGGCATTTGTTTTCCAATCGTATAATTGATTGATAAAGTTGAGCGTTTTGGTTTTGTCATGTTTTAAGGACTTCCCCTTTTTTGAATTTTCCTGAAGTTCTGTATGTTTGTTAATACTCTTTTTATTAAGGTCCATACAATCCAACGAAGATATGAAATAGATCATACTTGGACAGAACATTGCGCCATAGCCGTTCGTGCTGCATCTGACGTTTTCATTATCTATGGATGTGGGAAACCAACCAAGTGGATCATTCGACGGTTAAATTGTGGAATCGGAAATGAGTATCTTGAAGTGTACAGTCGCTGGGGTGGATATGAGGTAAATTGTTTGAATATGATGTTAAATTGAATTGCCGAAAGTTATATTGAATGATAAATATTTATTTAATAATTCAACTTATTTAGTAATGTACTTACCTGTGTTTCATATGCAGCTATTACCTTGTTTTTATATTGTTTGAGCACACTCTCATATAAATGGATACGTTTAATATTATTTCAATACTTATACTGGTGATCTTGAAAGTTTATTCATATATTTTTTTTTTCAATTATACTATTGATGTATTAATTTGCAGATTGCTCTTCCAACGGGATCTCGGGTGTATGTATGGATATCACTAAATAGACGAATAAATGCCTATATAACTATGTCTCGAACCGATAGATACCAAACAGAAGGTTTATGTGGAACGTGGAATAGAAACTATGAAGATGATTACACTGGACGCGATGGAATAGTGTATGATGATCCAACGACTTTCGCTAGGACTTGGCGGTATATATATTACGATATATTTTTTAAATAAACTTAAAGTAGGGTGAAAACTTTGCAAATATACTTAATAAAATGGCCAATTAATATTAAAGGATTTAAATTGGTGTCAACTTTAACAGAAAGAATAGGAGGAGAAACTGTTTATGTCTGAATGTGTATATCTCTATCATGCTGGCACCGAAATAAGAGGTCGATAAGCATTTGTATAAATCGACATTAATAACAGTTTATATGGTAGAACATGGTTGTAACACTTTAGATTGTTAGCCTATCTTCATAATAGTTTTCACAATGGGTTGCTTTATCATTGACGTAAATTCCATGTTGTCTTTTGGTATACCATTTTCATATAATATTTGATCCGATTTCGACATTTGACCATAAACTTGAAAATGGAAAATTTGAAGATGCCGACATCTATCTATTGAATTATTAGTTGTGTAGTATCTAAAATTCAACATTATCATTTTGCTATTGCTATTTAACTTCAGAACAAAACGTTCTGTCCTTTTGTCGGGCTGTTTTCTCTTTGACACATTCCCCATTTCCATTCTCAATTCTATTTCAAAAGTTATTTTAGTATGAACTCATAAGCATTTTGAAATTGACCAAAGCAAATCAAATATTAACTTTTCGATTTTTTTGATTTTTAAGAATTTTGGAATTATTTCACTTTTTGGGGAAGTTTGACGAACATTAGTTTGTTTTAAATTTGGAAAAAAAATTCTATAACTTGTATTTACTTTTTTTGAAAATTTGGCAATTTTAAAACTTTTTTTGGAAATTTTGGCAAAATATTATAATTTGGTGAACTGGGTTGGTTAGTTATTTACACCGAGGTGATTCCTCAATCCGATTGCAAGATTCTTGCTTCATAAAAAAATAATATATTTCTGATTACAGTGTTCCCGCAAATGACAGTTTATTTATGGAGAAAGAAAGAACAGAAAAACTAAGTCAGTCTTTTATGTACTGCTCCTGTATGAACTCAACCCAAGATGGACTGTCGCCCAATGTAGATTGTTCCTGGAAAGAAACTATGCCTACCTGCCCGCCGTTAAATTGGGGAAGAGAACCTTGCTCAATTAGAAGCAAACGCTCCGCAGACGATGATGATGACGTCACAATCGACGTTTCACCTGACATTGTAGCATATACAGAAGAACCTGTAGCAGTGAGTATACAATTATTGACCATATGCAACAATGGACACACGCTTGTTCAATTATAGAATGAAAATAGTTATATTCAACAACACGATCGAATTGAGAATGGAAACGGGTAATGTTTTAAAGAGACAACAATCCATCAAAGAGCAACAAACAGTCCATGGCCACCAATGGGTCTTCATCGCAGCGAGAAAATCCTGCACTCGAAGGCGGGCTTCAGCTAGCCCCTAAACAATAATGTATAATAAGAGTTTAGTTGTACATTTGACCGATACTTTTATTTCTGACACCATTTATTTGAATCTATGCTAGTCGTATCAGTTTCCGTCAAAATCAAATCAATTATATTGTGCTGTAAAATGTGACAAAGAAATTATTAAAGATAACATGTGACCAGTGATTTAATAGCATATAAAAGCATGTTTATCTTTTTTCAGGACCCAGGATGGAAGAATGGTTGGAATGAAACAGCCGCTGATGATGCCTGTAACAGTTACTTCAGCGATTCTATACTATTTGATGCCTGTTCATCATTATCTAATGTCAATGCTTCATCTGCAATTTTAAACTGTATTATGAATATTCAGGTAATTTTTGTTTCTTGTCGTTTAGTAGTAAGGAGCATTAAATAGGATGTGTCACTTTTGTACTTATCAAAATTATCCCGGACTAAATAATATGAAAGTTTGGAAACCATGAAATACCGGTCAACCAAAACAATTGAAAATCTTGATTAAACCTCCCCATTTCTCAATTCCACACCAAATCAACCCAGAGATTTAAGTTTAAATATTATGTTCAATGACTTTAGATAGTTTGACAATTTTACAATAAAGGTAGTTTGTTAAAGGAGCATAAGCTGTCAAATTCTTGTCTCCGATTTGACTCAAATTCTTATATTTGATTTCAAAACGGTATACCCAAATTATAAAAAGTTTTTTTTTAAATAAACTATTTACGATATATGGACTCGATAACTTGTATCAGCATTTTGTGTGCATTTCCATCTAGACGTCATCTAATTAACCATCGAGGTGACATCTGAATACTGCCGACGGTCATATAACCCGATATAAACATAAATATAGATATATAGTGAACACGTGTAATTGGATTTTTCTACGGCTTTTTGATTTTATATTATAGATTAAAAAAAATATGTTAATCATCGTTTTCACCTGTATAAGTATGAGGTTTTGTGGATCGAATCAGTCAACCAGTCATTTTCATAGCTGAAAATGCTTTGTTTATGCGTATACCATCTCTAGCTAAGGGGTTAAATTGAAGGTCACATGAATACGGATTCAATGAGGTCGAATTGTTCATTTGCAAGTGCAGAATTCATCAGTGATGTTTCTTAGCTTATTTTGACAAAATTGAACCAAACTGGCTGCTCGAAGCGAATTAGTATTTCACTATATTACTGTCATTATTGATTGAACATATTTTAATTATTTTTTATATCTTGTAGCTAATGCTCTTTTAAGACTACTTAATGCAGGTTTATTTCAACTTTTACCTATAAAAATGTGCGCTACAGTCATGTTTGTTTTCCGTTCAGTATCATTACTGCTTAAACATTACTAGGTTTTTACAATAGTTATTTGTTTCGGATGGGGTATGCTGGTTCTTCTGCTTGCCTATTAATTTCAAATAGGACAATTTCGATGATTTATTGTAATGTAAATAGATATAAGAAGATGTGGTATGAGTGCCAATGAGACAACTCTCCATTCAAGTCAAAATTTAAACCATAAACACATTTTGATATATCAAAGAAATTATGAATATGGTCTTTTATAACGATAAGCCAGTTCATGCTTGTGACATTGAGACTTGCAAAATTATAGAAATCGGCTTTATTTACTAGTACTAGTTGGAATACATTAATTGTGGTATGAGTGAAAATTGCAATTAAGACTAAAAGGGGGTAGATACATGATCACGTGAGGTTAAAGCAAAGGGTGTCTAACTAGAATTGATGATTGACAATAGGAAAGGGAAAACATATTGATACTTATAATGAGCCAATTATCCCTGATAATACATAGAAACATTTCTAGACATGAATAAGAGTTAAAAGTAGATTACTAATGTCCAAAGTAAAATAACAAAAATACCGAACTCCGAGTAAAATTCTAAGCAGAAAGTCCCTAAGCAAATGGAAAATCAAATGCGTTGCAAATATATACATATCAAGGGAAAGCAATTACGGAAATTGCATTAACTATGAAAAAGGACCTTCACCAGGTTTATAAACAGGGTCCCCTGCTGTGCTTGTATCTTAAGATTTAAGATGACGAAAATATGTCTCTCATAAGCTGGGACACGACACATCGTATTAGTGAACCAAGTCATGATGGTCACCGTAAGCATTTGTAAATATCTGAACAGCAGTAGTTTTGCGTTATGATCACAAACTCTTAAATAAAGGCAACAGTAGTATACCGGTGTTCAAAAGTCATAGATCGATTGAGAGAAATCAAACTAAAACCGAGGGAAACACATCAACTATAAGAGGAAAACAAAGGAACAACAGGACCACTGAAGTGCAACAAAAACAGACGCCAACATACATAGAAACGAACTATCTGATAACAACTGCCATATTCCTGACTTGGTTCAGGACATTTTAAGAAAAAATGGTGGGTTGAACCTGGTTTTATGGCTAGCCAAACCTCCCGTTTTAAATGACAATGTTAAAAAATATCGCTAAAATGACAACACTACGTTACAGAAATACAGCACAAACACACGCAAGAACACTCATCACAGAGAAACGCACAAACAAATAATATAATAGTCGACACAACATGCAAACCGCAGAACAACAACAAACATCTCCATCAACGACAGACACCACAAACAGTGACGCACTTACTTACGTAACGAACATGCAATCTCGAACTTTATACAATTATTTTTACAAAACCAGTCAAAACAATTTTCATGACAATGATGGTATTGAAAGGCAATTTTATAATTATTTGGACTACAAACGATAAGACATAACACATTTTCCAACCGAAACCATAACAGAAACATCAAAAATAAATACATGAATGTTGGATGTACAAAATACCGAGACACGTCGTATAGCAATGCAAATTTACACTCGGTATAGCAGTCATATTCGGTACTTAGCAGACAGACGACAAAGATGTTAAACCACAATCTGAGACGTGGTAAAAATGTCATTAGTTAGTTTAGACACAGACACATCGTATAGATCAACCAATTGATGGTGTCCATAAAATTTACGGAGTGTCATTTTTAATCTTTCCTCCTCATAACTCTGTTGGAGCAGTTTCTGCGTGAGGAGCACACTCCTGTAAATGAAGTCAGTATAGTGTGAACATGCATGGGGAAACGGGCCGTATAATGTGAAGCAGCACTGAAGTTGACTGCCAAGGATAATGTATAGCCTTTGTCGTAAGTTCATTTGGATTCTTTATGTGAAGAAATGATTATTAAGAAAATAATCGAGTGGAATATCCATGCTGAGAGAAAGAAACGGTAAATATTTTCAATATTAGATACAAAAAACACAACCATAGAATCCATACAGTTCAGATACTGAAAATACCATTGATCCTACAACTGTGGATTCATTATTATTCGTGGGATACCAATTTTCATGGATTTCTAGGGAAGAGGTGAACCACGAATTCAAATGTTCGACGAATTATAAATTTTGCACAGCCTTGTATGCAGACTTTGGCAAAACCACGAAATTAGATATCTTTGAAAAGACAAGTTTCCTCAATCCACGAAAGTTGGTACCCACGAAATAAATGAATCCACAGTAGTAAGTAAAGTGATTCTATTTTTAGATTGCTGGAACGGATGAATATATGGCCGATTCCTTTGAATTGTTTAAGACTCAGTGTACAAACGAGGTTCGTACTAACAACAGCCTATATTCAGAAATGAGTGCAAACGGAACTAGTATTGCCCAACTCATCACTGAAAACGATTGTCCATTTGAATGTAAATACAATGGTGTGAAAAATGGAGACTGTGTAGAAGGTAAGTTTTAGAGAAATATCTTTAAATTACTAGTGTACGTTAATAGGAAAAAAATAAAATAACAAAAATACCAAACTCCGGGGAAAATTCAAAACGAAAATTCAAAAAATCAAATTGCAAAATCAAAAGCTCAAACACATCAAACGAATGGATAACAACTGTCATTTTTCTGACTTTGTACAGGCATTTTCTGATGTAGAAAATGGTGGATTAAACCTGGTTTTATAGCTAGCTAAACCTCTCACTTGTATTACAGTCGCATAGAGTTCCATTACAGTAAAAGTAATGATTTACAAAAACAAATAAAAGAACACTATAACACGTAATAAAGTAATAAAAAACGTCAGTACCTGGAATCTATACTTCAAGACCATCGTGTATTAGTTGTGAAGTTGATACGGAATATTTATCAACAAGGTCTTGGTATCTTCCGATGTATTTTTTTTAGAAAAAGGACGAGACGTTCTTTGACAGAACCCTGGTATGTACGTTAGATATGTAATTATCAAACTGTGTATGACGTCATAATGATATCACAACTATCATCGTGTTCTAAAGTGTCTATTGTAGTATTCTATTCATTTATTTCAACTAAGTAATTAACATAATTTTGTAATGATTAAATAATTTTATAGTTTTTTAATTCAGTGGCCAGATAACGGCTATATCAAATATGCTCGATTGAAATAAAACTATGAAAATAAAATCTACTTTCTGATTGTATTGTTTCATTTGATGCATATTGCAGGTTTTTGTAATTGCTATTCTGGATTTACTGGTGAAGATTGCCGTGTTAACATGACTGCGCCGCCGGTTATTGCTACAGAAATGTCCAATGAGTCATTGTGTGACACTGGAATCCGAGCCTGCAACTACATCTCAGTTTTCGGAGAAAATTTCTATATATCAAACAATACAAAATGTCGGATAGAAAATGCTGAGGTAACCATTTTACAAACATTCACCTTTACAAAACATAGAGATATAAAAAGGTAGGTCCAGGCTAAATCTATTCGCCGTTTTGATTTCGGAAAATCAATTTTAAGTCACACAATTTCACCATGTCATAGCAAAAATCGAAAAACGACCAACAGACAAACAACAGTAAAACATCTAACATGGAAAACTAAATAATACTAAGCAACACGAACTCCACTAAAAACTGAACAGAAAAAGCGCTCGGGAAAGGTTAGCAGATCCTGCTCCATATGTTGCCCCCGTCTCATTTGCAAGCATACGTCTTTTTATTTATATAAATGAATGCAATTTATACGAGATAAGTATTTGTATCGATAATTAAAAGCTTTATCCCTAAGCTAAGATTTTCAAGCTGAAAACATACCGGTTCAACAAAAAAGTAGGAAAACCGTCAATATTTGATTTGTATTATTTTATCATAATTTTCAGATCATAGACAATGCGATAACGTCCACTGGTTCATATGTTTTTACAACTTCTATTATGGAAAACATGGGGGAAATAAGATGTTCTACGACAGCCAATCGACGACGCCGAAAAAGGTCGACAACAAGTACAACTACCACCAATGTCTACCTAGTTTCAGTCACAAACAACGGTGTTGAGTTCAGTGATTCGGTTCCAGTTATAATGTTTGATTCTACTTGTAATACTTGTACCACAACGGATACATACGTGTTTTGTCAGTTACGGGTAGGTAAAATATTTTCATATTAATATACATATATCAATTATGGAGGATATGTTTTATACAATATCCGTCTGTGCTTGGCGTACTTATTTCTGTTAAACTATACAATGAAAAAATATTCTTATGTTGTGTGGTTGTGTGAAGGGTTGTTGACATTTTAAAGCGAAGCATTAAACAAACGTTATATAGAGGCGAAATGGATATGAAATGGATCATAAAAAATAGACTGAAGGGACACAGATCGTGAGAACAAGTTTTGATCCCTTTATACAATTACATAATATTGAATGGGGTTGAAAAATTTCTTTCGTCTTTTCCAAATCCACAAAAGGATGAAATTTAAACGTGCATGAAGCTTAGCAATCTCTACAAATCTCTGATAATGCTACACTACCAAATTTTTTGTATTAAAGATTGACTACCCCAAGGGCAAGAATAAGCTTGTATGAACAAGTAGCGCGTTTCAAATTGCAAATTAAGATGGTCTTGAAAAAATTGGATTATAATATATGCGGGAGATGCATCAAAGAATGCCAACAAAAATGTCAACACCTCCCGAATAAACACACCGTTGTTAATACGTTTCTTGAGCTTATACATCGTATATTAATGACTAAATATTTATTCTACATGGAATGTAACCCTGTTCATTTAGCATTTCTTTTCTATAGTCTGATGTATGTGTACTAAACGGGGCATGTTATGACGAAAGCAGCTCCCAATGTAATGCTAGTTCCGATACTACAAATTCGGATGCATTCAAGCTCTGGATCATTGGGGTAGTGATCAGTGTACTTTTTGTTCTGATTATTTTCATCTTAGTTATCAAATGGTGTGGAAAGAAGAAGTAAGTATTACATAAAAATGATTACTATACAAATATACTATTTTTCAATACACTAATTATTAACTTTATCATTGTCGAACAGAATTGTTTGTTTAATAATCCAAATGAAGATAACAACTCAACGAGGATATGACAAAAAAGTTATGGACGATAATGATGATGATGAATTGGTTTTACACATCAAGTGGTTAATTTTAAATTCATGTCACATCAAAATCCCAAATACAGTTTTGGAGTCTTTTGGTTTGGCCCAGTCGGTGGTCGTACCCACGTACCCCCTCTACATAATCACGCGAGAGGTGGATAAAAAGAAATGGAAAAATGACATTTACGTACACAGTGGCTGACATAAAAATAAGTAAACAATATTGCCTACGATTCCTGGATAGCAGGATCACTTACACTGTCGACGCACATAGTTCCAGTCCGTTTTTTTGGTCTGAGACCTTGATTTGTATCTACTAAATCGACTTGCGATTGTTTAATATCGTAAACTACTGTTGTCTAAATATATTGTATCCTCTAATTCAACCAAACTTATATTTGATGCATTTATTTTAGGAGACCAGTTTCACCAATAGATTTCTACACAGACGAACAAGCTGAAATCTATTTTAATCACGATAGTCCATTCGGTAATGGACAGAGCAGTCGACCAAACAGAAAAGTTCTACCAAAGCCTGTCAAAATAAATGTTAAACCATGGTAAAAGTACCGACATTCCATTTTGTTTGTTGTTTTTGAATCTTTTGTTTTACATATTTTTTTATAGCTATATATATATATATATATATATATAGATGTTTTGTTAAAATATTCTAAGATTTATTTGTTAAAAAAAAGCAGTTAGAAATAATTTACATATGTTCGAGTTTTAAAGTAACAGTTACAATTGAATCTCAACATGTAAAAAACGCTATGCTGAAATAAGTTGTGTGCGTAATTTAATTTTTGCATACGATAAACGAATGTTGATTTTTATGAAATAGACCTGTACATTTGTGATTAATATTAGTTACGTGCTGCGTACATGTGTGTTTTAACTTTGGTAACAGGAAAAAGGGATTATAATTTGATGACAATCGGATTCATATTTTCTTATTAATTGATAATTGCTTATCCAAACTTTGCCAGCGTTTACTCTTTTACCTATCTATTAAGATATGCCTTAAATAAGAAAAAAACATTTCTTAAGGATTTAACCATTAATATATCCATTAGCCTACAAAATGTATATTTTCATATGAATGAATTCTTTTTGGAAAATACAACAGGATATTATATTAAATAAGAAAATATGTCTTATACTCATATTAAAAAATAAAACATAAATGTTTCTGAGGCATGCCAAAAGTTTTGAAATAAATTAACAGCTGATATGTATTACAACGCTAATTCTTAAGATTAAATTATAATCAAAGTAAAAAGTCTTCCTAATGAAAAATCATCATTTGTACGGTATTTATATTTACTCTATGAACTTAGCTTACTGAGTATGAGATTTGTTTTGTTTTTTAAATTCAAAGCGAACAATATTAGTTTTTTTTTATTTCAGTTCTACTCGAATGTACCTGTTTTAATTTTATCTAAATGATTTTAAGAGAAGAGTGTACTTTTTTAGTTTCTTAATAGAAATTTGAAAAAAAAACCTACTAGTTAAGGTAACAAAACAGGAACACAACTGCATCTAGTTATTTTTCCAAAAGAATGAACAAACAACAATATTTAAACAAAACATAAATCTAATATTCTCTATAGACTGGATCAGATGTAATCGAGTAATTTTTTTTTTGAATTAATCTTTTTTTAAATTCAACGTATGGATAGAATTTTCGAATATTTTTTTGTGCTCTATAACGCAGTTGTTTTGTTTTAACGATTGCTCTCAAATATTGTCTTCAATCTGTGATTAATGGATTTTAATTGTGATAGTACATGTGTACTGGCATTCGTTAGTTTGTTACTTATCTAGAAGTAAACCGACTTTTCATGAACTGTAAAACCTGTTTAATTAATGTAAAAACTGATGGAAATGCATACAAAATGATAAACACTTATGAGTCAGCACCATGAAATTATAAAAATGTCAATGAAATTATCCAATAAATAATGAATTGGAACTGTTTAAAGAATTTAAACGACACATTTGAACCCTTTTTCAATATTAATTTTTAAAGGAGAACATAAGTTTTAGTTGATAGGAGCAAAATTAAAGATTAGATAGACAATAGATATAAGAAGATGGGGTATGAGTGCCAATGAGACAACTCTCCATCCAAGTCACAATCTGTAAAATTAAACCATTATAGGTCAAAGTACGGCCTTCAACACGGAGCCTTGTCTCACAGCAAATAGCAAGATAGACAAGTTTACTTACTAATGGTATCATTTAAAGAGCAGATTCATGTTCATCCTGTATGCAAATCAAAATGTGGTTGTTTGCTTTTATCTATATACTGTTTTGATATTAAATATTAATAGTATAAGATAAAATTATATAATGATTTTTATTCTCTGTAAAGTAATTTTGGCGTAAACAAGTCCTCAATCAAATTTGTAATATGATAATTCTAGATCTTTTTTTACAATTTTTGTTCTCTCGAAAGAAGTTATAACGTTACATCAATTGTTTTCCAATATTGTTATCCAGCTTTGATTATGTCTTTTATAATTTGTGATATTCTATTTGTACATATATAATTTTATGTGTGTACCTGTATAGAAATATACTGACTGTTAATTAACTGTAAAAACTGTGAAATATATGTCAAAAATGAGGATTTTACATAGAAATAAATACTAGCAACATCTGTGTGAGAATCCTGTCATCCTTCAAATACAAAGGAGATTATCCGATTAAAGACGAATCTGTGTTGATTAAAGAATGGAAACGACCTCTTTGCAACTATTTACGATATTTGTTTCATCTTATTTAGTTTTTGACTGGTCAATCCAGGTTTAGGATATATTATGACGATAACGTTTCAAACCCAAACTGCAACTTATTCCCAATTTTCAATAATAAAGATACTAAGTAATAGGTTGCTCATTATTAATATTTAAGAACTTTAAGTTTTAATTCAAATCCAACAATTAGAGCTTTTTAAGATAGTATGACTCTTGAAAACATATTACGTAGATTCATTTTGAACTCGCCTTTGTTAGATTTTATCTTAGATTATCTCATGAGCAGTATTTATTCTCATATTCTTTGACCGAGTTTTTTTTTCATATCGAAACATAAAACTTTAGGAGATGAGACAAAAAAAAGTAAAACACAGGCATATTTTCGTAAGAATGACTAAACGATACTATTAGTGTATGGATCGATTTCTATAATAATGTTAAAAAGTTTGCTATTATAAGTTTGATTGATTAATTGATTTAACGCCACTTTCAAAACTATTGTGTTATGTCTTGGCGGTCAGGTTTTATTGGTGGAGGAAGCCGGAGTGCCCAGAGAGAACCACTGACCGTCGGTAAGAAAACTGACAATCCTAGTCAATTAAGACTGGAAGCGAGAGCACCTGCCCCGTGCGGAATTTGAACTCACAACCTCAGTGTGGACAGGCTAGTGATACAGTAGTTCGACTACTAAGACCACTCGGCTACTGAAATCCCTGCTATTATTAGAGTTATTTAAATTATTTTCATTGACTGTCATTAGACGTGTTGCTACAATGATTGTCCTCAAATATATAATGTCCTCAAAAGATTTTTTATATACATGTACATTTGTAATATTTTTGGTTTTATATTTTTATAAATAGTTTTGAAATAATTATTGAAATTTAAATATTATACACATGCGATAGATAACTATTGGTAAGTGTGTAAAAAGTTCTGTGGTAAAAATAATTGTATATAAATGATTTTAATTTTTTACGATATACCTTCATAATAACAAAGTACAATATAAAGATAAATATAAGATACAGATTTATTTCCGATTTCAAAAATCTTTACTGAAAACAAACTTCTTCAAGTTCTGCCGAATCATATCGTTTAATGGATAAAAAGGTATAACAGGAATGACAAAAAATATTGGACAGTACAACAGACTATACTTACTACCATATCCCCCTAAAAAGACGTTTGAACGAAGACAAACTACAACGAACACATCGTTCTAGTATGTTGTTTATCAAAACATATTTTAGTTGATTCATTGTTATTGTTTAATATCACTTTTAACACTCTTGGTTATATCCTGGCGGCTTATTTTGATTGACAGAGGAAGGTTAAGTACACACATTAAAATTTTGTACGCCAGACGCGCGTTTTGTCTTCAAAAGACACAACAGTTTATTTATAATGATGACCATACCAATTATAATTCATGTCATCTGGTCTGATGATACTTTTGGGGAGGAAACCTCCACCAGCATTGAAATCGACCCAGTTGTGATAAATAAACTCATCATTGATACCAGGTTTTAAATTGTGTACGCCGGACGCGTATTTCGTCTACAAAAGACTCATCAGTGACGCTTGAATAAAAGAAGTAAATAAGGCCAAATAAAGTACGAAGTTGAAGAGCACTGAAGACCCATAATTTCGAAAGGTTTTGCCAAATACGACTAAGATGGTCTACTCCTGGGGTAGAAAATCCTTAATATTTCGAAAAAATCAGTTTTTGTAACAGTTGATCTATGATTTTGACAATATCAATGATAACCTTTGTCAACACAGACGTGCTGACTAGTGGACTGGTGACACCATCGGGAGGAAACCTCCACCAGCAGTGTCATCTTCCCAGTTGTTGTGAATAAACTCATCATAAAAGCACGGATTGAAAAGTTTGTACGCTAGTGATAGTCCTCAACAATACTGTGCACAAAGTTAAAGAAAAAGGCAGCATTGTTTAGAAATCAAAAGGATACTGTATGCAAATCATAACAGAAGAAACACTTTTAGAATCTATTTATCAGAAGTTTGTCAGATTTAGCAGTAATATGTTTTTTTTTTTTAATTTATTTAAAAAGTTCAGATTATTGTTTGAAAAATAGGACTTGATAAATTTTTAATAAAAATTTGGCGTAAATGACCAGGAGGCGTATTATTTTAATTGCAAAAGGCCATGCGTCACCAGACTTAATCATCAGAAATTTAGAATTCTTTAACAAATTTACATGCTTAATTGGTTGAAGCGTGTGATTACTCAAAAAGCACGTAAATGAATAGTTCCATTATTTTTTGCATCCTTCGTATGTACATTGATTTACGTCATAGTACACAACTAGGCAAACAACGCACATAAATTTACCGATTTCTTTTATCCAAATCATAACACATTTATCTGGGTATGGACTTAAATACCTGGTAAGCATACAAAACAGGAGACGCTTACGGTGTCGATATATTCTTTCTCTGTTTGGAGAAATTGCAATTCCCTAACGATTGTTTTCTAGGTTTTTATTTAAAAATTGGATTTACTCAAAACCTGAGATGCAAATCTCTTAGCAAAGATAGATAATAATAACAGTAAAAACTAAATGGCTTCGAGTCAAAATAGTATATCCAGGAATATTATTGTGTCTCCATGGAAATGTTTATGCCTTTTAAGCTGATTTTCAATTCAAGGATATAAATACAAATAGTATGTTTGTATGGGGTTCTGTCGGTAATTGAAAGTTGCATATAGTACAATATGTCATTTATAAGCTATTGAACAAAAGAATTCAAAATTGTAAAGTTAAAGTCATGCCTTCGAAATTATTACGGACGCCATCACGAGTTGGTTGGATATTGTGGGATATCTGTTTCAAATATGAACACAAATGTGTTTTAACATTCGTAACGACAATCTTGTTCTCGTTTCCACGAATGTTTCATCACAGAATGAAAACAAAAAAGACAAAAAAGATCACACAAAAGGACAGTCTGTGATAAGTGTAACACTTTTATGGTAACCGTTGCTAGTAATATTGGTAATGATTGGATAAAGGTTGCTGATGGGCATCCTAGTGTGCTGGCAACTAGAACTAATTGTCCAGATTTGGCTACTAAAATCTCAACTTTGTCATTTATTGACGAGGAAGTTATCATTTAACGCATTAGTTAAATTATTAAATATAGACAAGGCAACCGGTATCAATGGAATTTCCTCAAAACGTTTTCCTTTCTGTAGAACCGGTTATTATAAAGCCTGCCGACTATACGATATAGATTTTTCTCATAGTTAAAGGCAGTACGGTTGCCTATAATTGCTTACATCCACTTCATTTGAACTTTTGGATAGTTGTCTCACTGGCAATCCTACCACATCTCTTCATTTTTATATTTAACAAAATTTCATATATTTATCTTTAATATTATCTACCTTACCAGATAATTTAAAAGACGGGATTATGATTGCGACAATTGTAACATATCCGTCGGCTTCTGTGAAACAGATATTCCAATAGCGGTCAACCCAATCGTGATGACGTCCGTAAAATATTCGAAGGATGATTTCAACTTCAGAACTTAGAAATATTTCTTATCTTTTAATTTAGATGGGTTTGAGTCGTTTGTCTAGTTTTCTTGTTGTTTTTTATTCGAATTGAAGTTTTCACGTTGGCAATTATATCCAAAATAAATTCGAATACAGTTTTATGTATCAAATTTGAAAATCGAACGTTCTAGACCCTACACCATGTATCTAAAACATAGTCAAAAGAACGAAATTAAAAGTACAATTTTCATTCTTCAATTGCAACAAATTATGAATAAAAAACCTAAAGCTTGGTCAGTCAAATTCAGAAACACACGTTTGAAACCACTGTTGCAGCATAAATATTTTAAAATCGGTAAACGGTCACATTGTTTAATGGGTAAAATTTTACCAACAGTTTTATGTATTTTGTTATAAGCATGTTCAAAGTATTTTGTACAAAAACTAGTTGCATGTTCATGATTATTTTGGTAAGGCTATTGTTTATATCTAAATAGTACGGAGACATCGAAAAAGTTATTTTGTGATATTTGTCCTTACATGACCGAAATGTATTTTAAGGAAAATAAAAAAAGTACAATTAAAACTATAAAAAAACCTAATGTCCAAACAAGTGGCATTATCATACTCCTCCTTTGCAACGCATTTTGTAAGTTCTGTATTAATATGGTAAAAAGACGTCATATCATTTTAAGAACACCTTTATCGTTTTAGAAAAACCCATAAAATTGAAAGTAGCATTGATCAACACCTAAAGAAGCACAATCATCCTATTAAATATTAAACAGTTCAACCTTTAGAAGTAGTAAATAAGCAGCCTGGGGAATCTCATTCAAAGTTAGTACGATCACGGAAAAAAAAATGAATTAAATTGGATTAAAAATTTACAGACAGTCTATCCTCTCGGTCTTAATGATAATATCATGGGAATTGACAATATAGCATGAACCGATTCTGTTAACATTTTGGACATAGTTTCTGAAACTGTTCGTAAAAACCGTTCTCATGGACGTAGAATGAATCGCAATCAGAGAAAATTTCGTACCAAGAATACAAATATTTCGGACCTAATAACTATTTCAAAAAAAAAACAACCGCAGACATTATCTGTTTTACTCCATATCCTTTCATTTTCTATACATCAAATTTTAAAGGATTGCAACACAATTACATATTGCAGTCCTAAGTTTGAAATCGTCCAAATTATAATTGCATATTGTTATTTTAAACTGTTTCACAAAAGTGATAGCCCTGAAGATCATAAAAAACATTTTATTAAAATCATATATGTCAATAAAGGTTTTTATTTTGTAAATATTGCCGGTATTTTTAATGATCATTCTGTTAAAGAACAAATTTCTGCCTATTTTGATAATACTGAACTCCCTCTTATTTGTTATGTTTACAAAAAATCAACCCGAAAATATGTGTTTAATTATAGCGAATTGTGTAAAGATGTTAATATCAGTGACAATATACCTACGTCATGAAATTGCAGTAATTCCGAATACATTGATGGCCCCAGTTCCCATGTTATAACAGGAGACCTTGATATCGTTCTTGACCGAGAGTTGAAATCATTCCTCAGAAAAGGACCTAAATATCGTCCCCGTCAATTATTAATTGGAATGAGTCTCGTAACATCATTCACGACTCACTCCGTACTAACTGCACAAAATGGATAAAGCGAGAAAAAGCTGACAAACAAACCTTACATTCCTTTTTCTTAATTCAGTAGTGAACATAGTTGATATTAGTATTAAACATTTTAAAGAACATTTTACTCCTAACAACAACCATTATAGCCCTATCTCTCGTATCAAACATAAGCTAAAAAAAAAAAAAATCGCCAAGGAATTTGTTTTTGTCCCGGCTGATAAGGCTGCTAATAATATCATTATTTTTTTACGTAAATTCTACATTGAGGTTCTGCAAAAGGAAATCACGATTTCACCAATATTCTAACTGAATGTAGTTTTCAAACCCACATTCAATACATCAAAGTGATACAATGCAAACCAGATTTGAGTTTCAAAATGCACCGAAAAGTTATTGAATAAAACTTATTTCTCCTGAGCCTTTTATGATAAGATAACATTCATATGGACATCTGAATTTATACGTTTTACACAAAGGAAACTTCAATGTTTTATCTATTTTTAAAATGCGAAAATCGGAGAGTCTAAAATTTCAGCTGTACAAATAAATAGCAATTTCACCTTTTGGGCATGAAATTTATCCTCCTTTCCGAAATGAAATCAATTGGGAAGTTTATATTGAACTATGCGTGAACGGAGAAAAATATTTAGACACAAGAAAATTGTGTAATACTAGAAATTGAATAATAAATTAATAACTAGACTTGTAAAATAGATGGAAGGAAAAGGATAGGATAAATAGCAGAAGACTTAAGGATATAAAGGATACAGCTTCAGGTTATTCAAGTTCTCACAAGAAAACAAAAGATAAACCAATTACTTTTTTCTCTGTTATTCTACTTTCTTTAAGATTTTAATTTATTTATATAGATACTATATTGTTAATATATACTTTTGGTGTAAAGTTTAATGTTATGGGGAAAAAACCATAAGGTCACTTCCGATTGATATTTATCAAGGTCACATGTCACCGTACCCTTTGCAAAAGACACTAAGGCTTCAATGTGTACCAGAATGAAGTTATATTAGAATTACCTTAAATCTTAACATTAAAGGGCAAACACTCCTATAAGATATAATCAGATCGCTTCGGACTTAATGTACCATTTGTTCGTCTCAACCACCCAAACATTTAGCATCAGTTCTTTTATATGTAGCTTTTATAGTATTAGATAAGATGCACACACAAGCAAAGGGCAAAATTCAGAAAATGACCTGACCTTTGACCTTGACACCATTTTCATGTTGATGTACCAAGGACCTCAAATCAAGATACCTTAGGTCCCCTAAGTCTCTATCCCTTACGGTTAATGAGTTACATTCATATATCACTGATGTCAAATACAAAAGGGGAAATAACTTTCAAATGAAGTCTCAGTATCGCTTTGGTTAAAATTGACCGAAGCATCCTGAGGACTTAACGAGAAATTTAGAAAAATAAATTTGTCGATTTCTTTTACGGTTGCGAAGGAGATGCAAACAGTGTTCGTGGAGATAACTCTTACAAAGAAATACGTTTGGTTTGGCAGGGTCAAATTTAAAAGCTCATAAACTGTTCGATAACATATACCAAATATCTAAGCGACATGTTGCGAAACAAAATTTACACGCAAGAAACAAATTTGGCGGAAGAAAAAAAATATAAATCTATTGTTTCAAAAACAATTGTTAACGGTCTTTCCTATCCGATGCATGATTCATTGATTGATTTTTTTATTGATTGATTGGTTGGTTGGTTGGTTGACTGATATACTAATTAAACACATGGATTCGGGTCTCTTGGAACAAGCGAAAGAGAAAAAAATGAGATCTTGGACCCCGTATTAAACAGATTGATTGATTGATTGATTGATTGATTGATTGATTGATTGATTGATTGATTAAAAGTTTGCATGGCACTCTCTATGCGAAGCATCGAACTTAACGTCCGTATTCTAACCGAACGTGGCTGCGTAACTTTCTATCCCGCACAGCTAAACGGACGCATCAATAAAAAAGAATGCTTACATCTTCCTTATATGAATTTTCTCTTTTTTCTACGGAAAATCGGACCTCATGTTTTATTTATTTGTTGTGTGTGCATTTTGTTTGAACTTGTAGGAAAACTGAGTAACATTTTGTCTTGGAAGTTTCACTTTCTATATTTGGATATGGAATGTTTTATTCTAAATTTAGGTCCGCGCGCGGTGGTGTTTGTGAAGTCACGTGACGCTCAAATATATATGTCTGGAGAATATTAATATCTTTTCAGGGGAGACCGTTGAACAGAGCACATGTGTATTGATAAGAGTAACACGATAACTATTGATTTTATTTTTACAGGTCGTTGATGTCGGATCATGCATGCATTTTCGATCACATATTTACGGGAACACATATTTGTATTTTAATGCATGTTTAGAAATTTGATTGTAGGATTTCAGTAATATTTACGAACTTGGGAGCGATTTCTACGTCATTGATTTTAATTTTCTCAATCCAGGTCTGGCGGACGGCACGTGTATTTATAGTGCTAAATGTATGTTTTTGATTCATTTTACAGGTAAACTATTGTTTAATCGCTGATCACGAGTCTTCATCCATTGCAAAATGATGCTGTTGTTATAGTACTTTAACAAAACGTTTATCGGTTAATTTTAGAAAATACAGATTTTGCAGGAGGATTTCTATTTCAGAAAGAAGTTTGTACATAAAAGGATTAGCATTTTACAGTAAAATGTACGGGACTAAAAGCGATTTCTTTTATAAAAATGGGATAACTAAAAAATTAAAAATCAGTTGAAAAAGGGGGACTGTAGTGGTAGACTGTGGTTGATAATTGAGGTAAGATACATTTACAACATGATAGCTGCAAGGTTTGAAGTTTTAATTAGTAATTTGTTGATTTGACCATTTCAGGGACATCGACCCTGCAATAAAATGACGCGTATCATTTTGACAAAAAATTTCCAGTAAGGACATGTCGCGATATGAACTTAATGTAATAAATCACAACATGACCTTAACCTTTGACCTTGGCCTATTTTTTTTACTCCTGGGGTAGAAAATCCTTAATATTTCGAAAAATCAGTTTTGTAACAGTTGATCTATGATTTTGACAATATCAATGATAACCTTTGTCAACACAGACGTGCTGACTAGTGGACTGGTGACACCATCGGGAGGAAACCTCCACCAGCAGTGTCATCTTCCCAGTTGTTGTGAATAAACTCATCATAAAAGCACAGATTGAAAAGTTTGTACGCTAGTGATAGTCCTCAACAATACTGTGCACAAAGTTAAAGAAAAGGCAGCATTGTTTAGAAATCAAAAGGATACTGTATGCAAATCATAACAGAAGAAACACTTTTAGAATCTATTTATCAGAAGTTTGTCAGATTTAGCAGTAATATGTTTTTTTTTTTAATTTATTTAAAAAGTTCAGATTATTGTTTGAAAAATAGGACTTGATAAATTTTTAATAAAAATTTGGCGTAAATGACCAGGAGGCGTATTATTTTAATTGTAAAAGGCCATGCGTCACCAGACTAAATCATCAGAAATTTAGAATTCTTTAACAAATTTACATGCTTAATTGGTTGAAGCGTGTGATTACTCAAAAAGCACGTAAATGAATAGTTCCATTATTTTTTGCATCCTTCGTATGTACATTGATTTACGTCATAGTACACAACTAGGCAAACAACGCACATAAATTTACCGATTTCTTTTATCCAAATCATAACACATTTATCTGGGTATGGACTTAAATACCTGGTAAGCATACAAAACAGGAGACGCTTACGGTGTCGATATATTCTTTCTCTGTTTGGAGAAATTGCAATTCCCTAACGATTGTTTTCTAGGTTTTTATTTAAAAATTGGATTTACTCAAAACCTGAGATGCAAATCTCTTAGCAAAGATAGATAACAGTAAAAACTAAATGGCTTCGAGTCAAAATAGTATATCCAGGAATATTATTGTGTCTCCATGGAAATGTTTATGCCTTTTAAGCTGATTTTCAATTCAAGGATATAAATACAAATAGTATGTTTGTATGGGGTTCTGTCGGTAATTGAAAGTTGCTTATAGTACAATATGTCATTTATAAGCTATTGAACAAAAGAATTCAAAATTGTAAAGTTAAAGTCATGCCTTCGAAATTATTACGGACGCCATCACGAGTTGGTTGGATATTGTGGGATATCTGTTTCAAATATGAACACAAATGTGTTTTAACATTCGTAACGACAATCTTGTTCTCGTTTCCACGAATGTTTCATCACAGAATGAAAACAAAAAAGACAAAAAAGATCACACAAAAGGACAGTCTATGATAAGTGTAACACTTTTATGGTAACCGTTGCTAGTAATATTGGTAATGATTGGATAAAGGTTGCTGATGGGCATCCTAGTGTGCTGGCAACTAGAACTAATTGTCCAGATTTGGCTACTAAAATCTCAACTTTGTCATTTATTGACGAGGAAGTTATCATTTAACGCATTAGTTAAATTATTAAATATAGACAAGGCAACCGGTATCAATGGAATTTCCTCAAAACGTTTTCCTTTCTGTAGAACCGGTTATTATAAAGCCTGCCGACTATACGATATAGATTTTTCTCATAGTTAAAGGCAGTACGGTTGCCTATAATTGCTTACATCCACTTCATTTGAACTTTTGGATAGTTGTCTCACTGGCAATCCTACCACATCTCTTCATTTTATATTTAACAAAATTTCATATATTTATCTTTAATATTATCTACCTTACCAGATAATTTAAAAGACGGGATTATGATTGCGACAATTGTAACATATCCGTCGGCTTCTGTGAAACAGATATTCCAATAGCGGTCAACCCAATCGTGATGACGTCCGTAAAATATTCGAAGGGATGATTTCAACTTCAGAACTTAGAAATATTTCTTATCTTTTAATTTAGATGGGTTTGAGTCGTTTGTCTAGTTTTCTTGTTGTTTTTTTATTCGAATTGAAGTTTTCACGTTGGCAATTATATCCAAAATAAATTCGAATACAGTTTTATGTATCAAATTTGAAAATCGAACGTTCTAGACCCTACACCATGTATCTAAAACATAGTCAAAAGAACGAAATTAAAAGTACAATTTTCATTCTTCAATTGCAACAAATTATGAATAAAAAAACCTAAAGCTTGGTCAGTCAAATTCAGAAACACACGTTTGAAACCACTGTTGCAGCATAAATATTTTAAAAATCGGTAAACGGTCACATTGTTTAATGGGTAAAATTTTACCAACAGTTTTATGTATTTTTGTTATAAGCATGTTCAAAGTATTTTGTACAAAAAAACTAGTTGCATGTTCATGATTATTTTTGGTAAGGCTATTGTTTATATCTAAATAGTACGGAGACATCGAAAAAAGTTATTTTGTGATATTTGTCCTTACATGACCGAAATGTATTTTAAGGAAAATAAAAAAGTACAATTAAAACTATAAAAAAACCTAATGTCCAAACAAGTGGCATTATCATACTCCTCCTTTGCAACGCATTTTGTAAGTTCTGTATTAATATGGTAAAAAGACGTCATATCATTTTAAGAACACCTTTATCGTTTTAGAAAAACCCATAAAATTGAAAGTAGCATTGATCAACACCTAAAGAAGCACAATCATCCTATTAAATATTAAACAGTTCAACCTTTAGAAGTAGTAAATAAGCAGCCTGGGAATCTCATTCAAAGTTAGTACGATCACGGAAAAAAAATGAATTAAATTGGATTAAAATTTACAGACAGTCTATCCTCTCGGTCTTAATGATAATATCATGGGAATTGACAATATAGCATGAACCGATTCTGTTAACATTTTGGACATAGTTTCTGAAACTGTTCGTAAAACCGTTCTCATTGACGTAGAATGAATCGCAATCAGAGAAAATTTCGTACCAAGAATACAAATATTTCGGACCTAATAACTATTTCAAAAAAAAACAACCGCAGACATTATCTGTTTTACTCCATATCCTTTCATTTTCTATACATCAAATTTTAAAGGATTGCAACACAATTACATATTGCAGTCCTAAGTTTGAAATCGTCCAAATTATAATTGCATATTGTTATTTTAAACTGTTTCACAAAAGTGATAGCCCTGAAGATCATAAAAACATTTTATTAAAATCATATATGTCAATAAAGGTTTTTATTTTGTAAATATTGCCGGTATTTTTAATGATCATTCTGTTAAAGAACAAATTTCTGCCTATTTTGATAATACTGAACTCCCTCTTATTTGTTATGTTTACAAAAAATCAACCCGAAAATATGTGTTTAATTATAGCGAATTGTGTAAAGATGTTAATATCAGTGACAATATACCTACGTCATGAAATTGCAGTAATTCCGAATACATTGATGGCCCCAGTTCCCATGTTATAACAGGAGACCTTGATATCGTTCTTGACCGAGAGTTGAAATCATTCCTCAGAAAAGGACCTAAATATCGTCCCCGTCAATTATTAATTGGAATGAGTCTCGTAACATCATTCACGACTCACTCCGTACTAACTGCACAAAATGGATAAAGCGAGAAAAAGCTGACAAACAAACCTTACATTCCTTTTTCTTAATTCAGTAGTGAACATAGTTGATATTAGTATTAAACATTTTAAAGAACATTTTACTCCTAACAACAACCATTATAGCCCTATCTCTCGTATCAAACATAAGCTAAAAAAAAAAAATCGCCAAGGAATTTGTTTTGTCCCGGCTGATAAGGCTGCTAATAATATCATTATTTTTTACGTAAATTCTACATTGAGGTTCTGCAAAAAGAAATCACGATTTCACCAATATTCTAACTGAATGTAGTTTTCAAACCCACATTCAATACATCAAAGTGATACAATGCAAACCAGATTTGAGTTTCAAAATGCACCGAAAAGTTATTGAATAAAACTTATTTCTCCTGAGCCTTTTATGATAAGATAACATTCATATGGACATCTGAATTTATACGTTTTACACAAAGGAAACTTCAATGTTTTATCTATTTTTAAAATGCGAAAAATCGGAGAGTCTAAAAATTTCAGCTGTACAAATAAATAGCAATTTCACCTTTTGGGCATGAAATTTATCCTCCTTTCCGAAATGAAATCAATTGGGAAGTTTATATTGAACTATGCGTGAACGGAGAAAAATATTTAGACACAAGAAAATTGTGTAATACTAGAAATTGAATAATAAATTAATAACTAGACTTGTAAAATAGATGGAAGGAAAAGGATAGGATAAATAGCAGAAGACTTAAGGATATAAAGGATACAGCTTCAGGTTATTCAAGTTCTCACAAGAAAACAAAAGATAAACCAATTACTTTTTTCTCTGTTATTCTACTTTCTTTAAGATTTTAATTTATTTATATAGATACTATATTGTTAATATATACTTTTGGTGTAAAGTTTAATGTTATGGGAAAAACCATAAGGTCACTTCCGATTGATATTTATCAAGGTCACATGTCACCGTACCCTTTGCAAAAGACACTAAGGCTTCAATGTGTACCAGAATGAAGTTATATTAGAATTACCTTAAATCTTAACATTAAAGGGCAAACACTCCTATAAGATATAATCAGATCGCTTCGGACTTAATGTACCATTTGTTCGTCTCAACCACCCAAACATTTAGCATCAGTTCTTTTATATGTAGCTTTTATAGTATTAGATAAGATGCACACACAAGCAAAGGGCAAAATTCAGAAAATGACCTGACCTTTGACCTTGACACCATTTTCATGTTGATGTACCAAGGACCTCAAATCAAGATACCTTAGGTCCCTAAGTCTCTATCCCTTACGGTTAATGAGTTACATTCATATATCACTGATGTCAAATACAAAAGGGAAATAACTTTCAAATGAAGTCTCAGTATCGCTTTGGTTAAAATTGACCGAAGCATCCTGAGGACTTAACGAGAAATTTAGAAAATAAATTTGTCGATTTCTTTTACGGTTGCGAAGGAGATGCAAACAGTGTTCGTGGAGATAACTCTTACAAAGAAATACGTTTGGTTTGGCAGGGTCAAATTTAAAAGCTCATAAACTGTTCGATAACATATACCAAATATCTAAGCGACATGTTGCGAAACAAAATTTACACGCAAGAAACAAATTTGGTGGAAGAAAAAAAATATAAATCTATTGTTTCAAAAACAATTGTTAACGGTCTTTCCTATCCGATGCATGATTCATTGATTGATTATTTTTATTGATTGATTGGTTGGTTGGTTGGTTGGTTGACTGATATACTAATTAAACACATGGATTCGGGTCTCTTGGAACAAGCGAAAGAGAAAAAAATGAGATCTTGGACCCCGTATTAAACAGATTGATTGATTGATTGATTGATTGATTGATTGATTGATTGATTAAAAGTTTGCATGGCACTCTCTCTATGCGAAGCATCTGACTTAACGTCCGTATTCTAACCGAACGTGGCTGCGCATCTTTCTATCCCGCACAGCTAAACGGACGCAACGCGTCAATGAAAAAAATGCTTGCATCTTCCTTATATGAATTTTCTCTTTTTTTCTACGGAAAATCGGACTTCATGTTTTATCTATTTGTTGTGTGTGCATTTTGTTTGAACTTGTAGGGAAACTGAGTAACATTTTGTCTTGGAAATTCACTTTCTATATTTGGATATGGAATGTTTTATTCTAAATTTAGGTCCGCGCGCGCGGTGGTGTTTGTGAAGTCACGTGACGCTCAAATATATATGTCTGGAGAATAATAATATCTTTTCAGGGGAGACCGTTGAACAGAGCACATGCGTATTGATAAGAGTAACACGATAACTATTGATTTTATTTTTTACAGGTCGTTGATGTCGGATCATGCATGCATTTTTCGATCACATATTTACGGGAACACATATTTGTATTTTAATGCATGTTTAGAAATTTGATTGTAGGATTTCAGTAATATTTACGAACTTGGGAGCGATTTCTACGTCATTGATTTTAATTTTTCTCAATCCAGGTCTGGCGGACGGCACGTGTATTTATAGTGCTAAATGTATGTTTTTGATTCATTTTACAGGTAAACTATTGTTTAATCGCTGATCACGAGTCTTCATCCATTGCATGCACACTAAAATGATGCTGTTGTTATAGTACTTTAACAAAACGTTTATCGGTTAATTTTAGAAAATACAGATTTTTGCAGGGAGGGATTTCTATTTCAGAAAGAAGTTTGTACATAAAAAGGATTAGCATTTTTACAGTAAAATGTACGGGACTAAAAGCGATTTCTTTTTATAAAAATGGGATAACTAAAAAAATTAAAAAATCAGTTGAAAAAAGGGGGGACTGTAGTGGTAGACTGTGGTTGATAATTGAGGTAAGATACATTTACAACATGATAGCTGCAAGGTTTGAAGTTTTAATTAGTAATTTGTTGATTTGACCATTTCAGGGACATCGACCCTGCAATAAAATGACGCGTATCATTTTGACAAAAAATTTCCAGTAAGGACATGTCGCGATATGAACTTAATGTAATAAATCACAACATGACCTTAACCTTTGACCTTGGCCTATTTTTTTTTTTTTACCAATATATATTATATATATTGTACATTTTTGTTCGGCAGAACTCATAATTATGACTGTGACCTCATTTCATGGTTCATTTGTCAATGGTAAGTTTTGATTTGGTCTTTTTTCCAAGTACTCAAAGAAATAAGACCACTATATTTGTTGTATGTAATGAATGTAAGGTGAACATGTTTGTCTGGCGTACACTACAAATCACTCAGAGTCTGCAAAAAACATATTTTGTACTCAACTAGAAAGGTCGAGCACAGATTCTTCTTGACAAGACTCGACAGTACTAAACTGTACTTGACCTTTGTCTAGACTTACTTAAGTCAGATTGAGTACTTAATAATCTTGATAAATATGATAATAAGAAGATATAGTATGTATGATTGCCAATGAGACAACTCTTCACAAGAGACCAAATGACACAGAAATGAACAACTATAAGTCACCGTACGGCCTTCAACAATGACCAAAGCCCATACCGCATAGCTATAAAAGGCCCCAAAATGACAAATGTAAAACAATTCAAACGAGAAAACTAATGGCCTAATTTATGTCTGAATATAGTCTCCACAAATTCTCGTCCAGTCTTGTCCAGTCTTGACCAATGCTCGACTCAGTTTTGAACTTTTAATTTAATCTTGACTGGTGTTGACCCAGTCTGAATCAGCCCATTTACATGATCTATTTCAATTATATATTGATCTTATAAAATGCCAGATTATTTGATAATTTAGTTAATGCTTTCAAATTTAAGAAAATAGATTAAAAGGTAAAAAAAGCTAGTATTTTCAGTTCGGACTAAATTCAGATAGTCACCTTTAAAAATTTCTATAAATTTTTCAAACTAACTTGGATTTTAATAAAACTTTACAGCTATCTTAATCATGTATTGATCTTACAAAATGCAAGGTTATTTGGTAGTTTGGTTGATTGCTATCTAATGTACTGTAAGGATTTAATTAATAGGTAAAAAAGCTAGAATTTTCAGTTAGGGCTAAATTCACAGCTATCTCAACAATATATTGATTTTTACTAAATGCCTGGTTATTTGGTAGGAGGTTAATTGCCGCAATTGTTATACTTGTGCATGCAAAACAAATTTCTTGGTAGAGGGGTCTAAATACAGAACAAACAACATTTTCCAAAAGACCAAAAAAGTGAAAAAAGTATATTTTAACAAAACCCATTTCACTAGCAGGTCGAACAACGGATGTTCTTAAACACTGCTGACTGCCATGGTGATTGCCAAATAAACGGATCGCCAGATGTAACAAAATGGATCTTAACTATTAATTTAATACCAAACAGAAAACAATAAACTTGCGGAAAAGATGGTATACCGCAAATATGAGGTGCAAAAGTTGGTACACCATATCCGGATTTCGACAATTAATGTCTCTTCAGTGATGTTAGGAATCGAAACGGTATTTGAAAGGCCATATAATTTACCTCAATTTAGGATTGACTATTGAATTTTGAAGAGTCGAAATAGGATGAACGGATTATATAAACCCGAAGGCAAATATGATACAAGCCCAAACGAAAAAAAAAATAAAAACACGTCTAAATTGAAAACAACGTTCAAACCTATAATTGTGTTGGATAAAAACCGCAATTTTATACGTGTGCATGCAAAACAAATTTCTTGGTAGAGGGGTCTAAAACAGCACAAACAACATTTTCCAAAGACCAAAAAAGTGAAAAAGTATATTTTAACAATATATATATATATATATATATAAAACAGACGTGGAAAGGTAACACCCGGCCACCGAAAGCTTTATTTTTGTAGAGCCTAGGTGGTCGAGTGGTCTAGCGCGTCGGGCACAGTGCAAGGCGATTTGGTGCTACGATATCTCAGTAGCATGAGTTCGAATCCCGGCCAGGGAAGAATAAAAAATTTGCTAACGCAAATTTACAGATCTAATATTGTTGGGCTGTTATTTAGACGAATTATATATATACACAACTCGTCTAAACATCAGCCCAACAATGTTAGATCTGTAAATTTGCTTTCGTAATTTTTTTGTTCTTCCCTCGAACTTTCGAACTTATGCTACTGAGATATCGTGACACCAAATCGCCTGCACTGTATCCGATGCAATAGACCACTCGACCACCTAGGCTTCACAAAAATAAAGTTTTCGGTGGCCGGGTGTTACCTTTCCTCGTCAGTTTTAATCTAGCGTCGTAATACAGTACATGATATATAAGGCATGAAGATGGAATTGTTACAGATCAGCTGAAATATATATATATATATATATATATTTATTGAAAAGTTTTTAAATTTTGTCCACGCTGTGCACAAAATAAGAAAAAAAATTAATTAGGCTGAAAATGCACCAAATGCAACCATATCCTTGAAGATCTGTTAAATAGTGAAACCGGTAGGATACTATGGAGAACTTTATGAACAATTTTATATTGTAATAGACAAAATGTGAATATTCATATTGAATACAAATTTTTGGTGCATTTTCAGCCTTATTAATTTTTTTTCTTATATATATATATATATACCAGTCTAAATTGAAAACAACGTTCAAACCGCCGATTGCGTTGGATAAAAACCGCAACTTTTATACGTGTGCAGGCAAAACAAATTTCTTGTTAGAGGGGTCCATTTTCCAAAAGACCAAAAAAGTGAAAGTTTAATACCAAACAGAAAACAATAAACTTGCGGAAAATTTCTGTTTGGTATTAAATAAATAGTTAAGATCCATTTTGTTACATCTGGTGATCCGTTCATTTGGCAATCGCCAATCGCAGTCAGCAGGGTTTAAGAACATTTTTTGTTCGACCTGTTAGTCAAATGCGTTTTGTTAAAATATACTTTTTCACTTTTTTGGTCTTTTGGAAAATGTTGTTTGTGCTGTAGACCCCTCTAACAAGAAATTTGTTTTGCATGCACACGCATAAAAATTGCGGTTTTTATCTAACGCAATCATAGGTTTGAACGTTGTTTTCAATTTAGACTTATATATATACATATAAGTTATTTTCGGTTGCCTTACTGTGAAAAGTTGGTGAGTGATGCATCTGTAGGCAGCATTTGCAGCGTTTTTCATCACACGAACGACATTCTTCAGAAGTACTTCTCGGATCAGACACTTCAGCCCGCACCAGCAGGTTCCGCAGACTATTTTGTTGCCTAAAAGCTATCATCGGGGGCTCGGGATAAGTCTTGGATAGTTTGAAATTCTTTTTCCAATGCTCACGAATGACACCAAAGCTGTTTTTGAGAGATGGGTGGTAAGAACACATGGAGTCCTTTTATTTTTATCTTTGTATTCTAACAGTTTACTCCTTGGGATAGTTTCCGCTTTCTGAAAACTTTTTTGAAAAGTTCTATGTTTATAGCCCCTTCTCTTCAAGCGGGTTTCGAGTTGACTTAGTTGTTTTTTAGTTGTTTTTGTGTTGGAACATATTCGCTTGACTCTGAGTGCCTGACTATTCGAGATGCTCTTAGTACAATGGGCAGGATGGCAACTTTTAGGGGACAGGTATTGGTGAGTACAGTAGGCTTAGAATATAGGTCTCCGGATATAATGCCCTCTGTAAGGGAGCTGGAAGTATCGAGGAAGGTGATTTTGGATTTAGATCTCTATCATGAATGTTATTTACATTTTAGAATGTTCGGTTTGTGGCCTCCATTATGTTGGTGAGTTAAAGCAGCCTTTCCACAAACGCCTCAATGGCCATAGGAGTGATATCTCTAAGAAGCCACTTCTCCCAGTTAGTCAGCATTTTAGACAGTCTAGTCATAAACTTGATGACTTTAACCGCATGAAAATCCTAGTGATTGAAAAGAACCTTCACTGGTGTTATGCCTAGCGACAGGTTCGGGAAAGCTTTTGGATAAAGGAACTAAATGTACATCATCCAAACGGCATCAATAAGAAATACTAGCAGTTTTATTTTTCACTCATTTTGGGATGTATATATACACAGTCACGTCTATTGAGTATCGAGTTTTGTTTTATATTATAATGTTCAAGATTTGGGATCAAATCAATAGACCAAACCTTACCTGTATAATTGAGATATTTTACACTTACAATTAGTATTGTTAAAATTATTGACACTGACGAAGGCTATTTGTTAAGCCTAAATATTTGTCAACACGATTTTACAACATCATCTTCGTATATTACCATTTTATATTAGTACCGTTGTGCAAATTTTTAGACTGAAAGTAGATTATCATTCCTGTACACTAAAAAATACTTCGTGTATTGCGTTTAAGATGTCCATGTTCAATTCCTACGAGAAGGTAACACCTCTCGAAACGAAAGCTGATTTTTTATCAGCTATAGTTAGAGGAGGGGATAAGGCTTCTGCGCAATGCTAGGCGGTGTTGTCGTTGAAATATGAAGTGAAAAATACAGGTTCCAGCCCCGGTCGGGGAGGAAGTAAAGAATCTGATCTACTCTAACATTGTTAGGTTGATTTTCTAGGCACTTTATAAATATTCTAACGCCTGGTATTTCTTAATCATAAGAAATCCGATGAACAAGGTATAATTTACAGTTGTCACTACACATAGGCAGACATACATATATATATATATATATATATATGTATATATATAAGTGCCTATAAATAACAACACATAACATACGAATCTATTTGAGTGTGGATTAATCAGTACAAAGATTAATTCAATTACACAAATGAAATTATAAATTGCGTAACAATGTAATTTTAACACACTATTGAGTATGTAAATATTAGAATGTTTAAAATATTTATAACGCGATAAAAAAAACAAACGCAATATTTCGCTACACAAACTAGCTTCATCAAGCGTGCAGCTATCCAGGTGAAATCGGATGTTGATAAGAAACTTTTGCAGCTCATTGTACATAAATTTAGCTGTCTTGTAGAGAATTCAAAATTTGGATGAAGTTCAAGATTATTTACAAAATTTATGGTTGAAGTTTGCAACTTCCATTAGCCAATATTACAGGATAAAAAAGAAGATGCTGAGTACTGAATTATTCTTTATCTTTCCTGTATCTTTTCTCGTCTTTTTCATTTAGACCATCAGGTTCTAAAGTGTGGAGCTGGTGGATCTAAATGTTTTCTCTTCTCCTTCTCGCCGTGGTGTCCCACTCGGTGTTGACTTCTATGATTTGGAAAGTAACATTATCAAAAGGATGTTTCTTTGAGCGAAGATGTCTTGTGAGAAGACAGTTTTTGTTGGTTTTGTACCATGAACGATGGTTATTAAGCTGAATATTAAATTTATCCATTGTTTCTCCCACATACTGAATGCCACAAGTGTTACATGTTAATACATAAATTGAGTTCTCCGTTTTGCAGTTGGAATTTGAGTAGATGGTATACTTTGTTTTGTAAAGGAGCCGATGAAAGAACTGCTTGTATTGGCAGCTTTACAACATAAACAATTCCTTCTACCATATTGTTTGTAGCAACCGGGAGGTGGAGTAGGTTGCTTTGTTAATACAGCTGTCACTAATTTGTCACGGATGTTTTTAGGTCTTCTGAAGGCCATGACTGGTGGTGAGGAAAATAGTTTTTTTTAAATTGGAGTCATTTTCTACAATTTTCCAATACTTTTGAACAATGGATGACACATTTTTAAAATCAGGATGGTAAGTGAATACAAGAGGTGTTCTGTTTACTCCTTTATTTTTATCCTTGTACTCCAGAAGTTCATGGCGACTAGTGTTGTTTGCTCTTTCAAAAGCTGTATCAATGATGTTGTTTTTGTATCCTCGAACAACTAGATGTTTACGTAGTTGTCCAAGTCTAGCATTTTGCTTATTTTCGGTTGAGCATATTCTCTTGATTCGCAATGCTTGGCTGTATCGGATACCCCGGGAGCAGTGTTTAGGATGGCAACTTTTAGGAGAAAGAAATTGATGTTTGTCCGTTTTTTTTTTTCTTTGTATGAAGGTCCGTTATAATGGTTCTGTTTTGGATGAAACTCGTAGTATCAAGGAAGTTTATTTTCTCCATAGATGTTTCGTGTGTAAATTTAATTGAATGGTGGAAAGAGTTACAGTGTTGTAGAAATTCATTCAGATGGTCTTGTGAAGCTATCCATTTAAAATCAATATCGTCAATAAAACGAAACCATGATAATGGGTGGTATTGAGCACTGGCCATGAGGCGTTTTTCAAGTTGGCCCATAAATATGTTGGCATATGACGGGGCCATTTTTGTGCCCATACTAGTGCCGTTAATCTGGAGATAGTGTTTGTCATTGAAAGAGAAGTTGTTGTTCTCCAGCACTATTTTCAGAAGTGTAACAAGGCACTCAGTTGGAGGATTTTTGTCTCTACGAGTGTTCCATACCTCTTCACACGCTGCTATTCCTTCGTCTTGTGGAATGTTGGTATATAAAGAAGACGTCCATGGATGCGAGTATAGTATTTTCAGGTAGAGGATTAAGGCTTTCCATTTTCTTTGAATAATCTGTCGTATCCTGAATGTAAGAGGGTAGTTCTTTAACATGAGGTCTTAATTGATGGTCTACTACGTAAACATCTAGTTGTTCGAGGATACAATGACAACATCATTGATACAGCTTTTGAAAGAGCAAACAACACTAGTCGCCATGAACTTCTGGAGTACAAGGATAAAAATAAAGGAGTAAACAGAACACCTCTTGTACTCACTTACCATCCTGATTTTAAAAATGTGTCATCCATTGTTCAAAAGCATTGGAAAATTGTAGAAAATGACTCCAATTTAAAAAAAACTATTTTCCTCACCACCAGTCATGGCCTTCAGAAGACCTAAACACATCCGTGACAAATTAGTGACAGCTGTATTAACAAAGCAACCTACTCCACCTCCCGGTTGCTACAAACAATGTGGTAGAAGGAATTGCTTATGTTTTAAAGCTGCCAATACAAGCAGTTCTTTCATCAGCTTCTTTACAAAACAAAGTTATACCATCTACTCAAATTCCAACTGCAAAACGGAGAACTCAATTTATGTATTAACATGTAACACTTGTGGCATTCAGTATGTGGGAAAAACAATGGATAAATTTAATATTCAGCTTAATAACCATCGTTCATGGTACAAAACCAACAAAAACTGTCTTCTCACAAGACATCTTCGCTCAAAGAAACATCCTTTTGATAATGTTACTTTCCATGTTATAGAAGTCAACACCGAGTGGGACACCACGGCGAGAAGGAGAAGAGAAAACTTTTGTATCCACCAGCTCCACACTTTAGAACCTGATGGTCTTAATGAAAAAGACGAGAAAAGATACAGGAAAGATAAAGAATAATTCAGTACACAACATCGTCCTTTTTATCCTGTAATATTGGCCAATGGACGTTGCAAACTTCAACCATAAATTTTGTAAATAATCTTGAACTTCATCCAAATTTTGAATTCTTTACAAGACAGCTAAATCTATGTACAATGAGCTGCAAAAGTTTCTTATCTACATCCGATGTCACCTGGATAGATGAACGCTAGATGAAGCTAGTTTGTCTATATTGCGTTTGTTTTTTTTATCGCGTTATACATATTTTAAACATTCTAATATTTACATACTCAATAGTGTTTTAAATATATATATATAGGTCGAGACTTGAGTACAGACTGGTCGAGCATTTGTCGAGACCTTATTCAGACTATACTAAGATTATCAAGTACTCAATTAGGCTGATTAAGTAAAGCAGGCGAGACATTTCAGCTTGTACATTCTTGTGAAAATATAGATCTTAACCTTACCACTTTTTTATCTAGATTATAAGATTAATAAAAGAGGGGCGAAAGATACCAGAGGGACAGTCAAACTCATAGACTGAAAATAAACTGACAACGCCATGGCTAAAAATAAAAAGACAAACAGACAAATAATAGTACAGAAGACACAACATAGAAAACTAAAAACTAAGCAACACGAACCCCACCAAAAACTGGGGGTGATCTCAGGTGCTCCGGAAGGGTAAGCAGATCCTGCTCCACATGTGGCACCCATCGTGTTGCTTATGTTATTACAAATCCAGTAAATAGTGTAATTCGGTAGGTCACATTCGTGCAAAGGGAAGGGTATTGTAGTTACGACATAAGAAACATATCCGATATCATCTGTGAAACGATTATTCCATAACGGTCAACCAATTCGTGATGGCGTCCGTAAAATTTACGAAGGGATGATTTCAACTTCACCATTTGGAAAAGGTACATATAAGAAAAAATAATAAAATTTAGTTCTATTTATTAATTTTTGATTTGATGTATTCTAACGAAGGAATGTGTCTCGCAAACGAGTAGTAAAAACATCAACTAGTATGTCTATGATAGACTAAGATTGGTTTTTAGTACATATGTATCCCCTACAGCATGGGAATTGTATAGGAAATACACGTGTAATATAAAGCCTACGACCTAGAATTTTCATTTACTAG